>JAOPUD010000019.1:15085679-15097110 GCA_027122715.1 Trisopterus minutus
GTTGTCATCCAAACAGGCACCCATAAGTTGGATACCTTGTTCCAGGCATACTGTTGTGGAGAAGGAACCACCTGCTGTGTTTGTGTGCTGGTAGTCCAGATTCCTGCTTGATACACTGCTCGTCTCAGGTGCTGGAGCAGTGCATCCTGGGTGGGTGGCAATTTGTCCATTGCCAGATTCTTCTTGCAGAAAAGTTCCTTTCTTGCTTCATTGACTGAGGTCAAAGGGCTGGTTTTGTCATACAGAATAACAGTCAGTCTCTCGAGCTTCTGGAATGATTCATCATCCAGTTCGAGCTGCTGGAAGGGATGGTTGGCCAGAAATACAAATGTCTCTGTAACATCTTCATAAGACTGCCAGGCTTGCCATACTGACTTCTTGCCTTTTCCATTGAATGCAGAGGTCGTGTCACAGCCAGAGTATGCATGGAACACAGGTAGGCCTTTTGATCGTGACTCCCCGAGGCTTGCACAGATGGTGTTGATGTGGTAAAACCTGTAATTCTTGCCCATACCAAAAGCAACCCAGATGTCGACCAAAGGTTGAGTCGCAAGCATGTCATGGAAGGTGCCAACAAGTATGACAATGACATCTGTATCCACTGTACGTACCAGGAACTTCGTCTCCCCTTGTTCCAGTGCATGAAGAATGTGGACTACAAGCCTCGTGTCTGCTTCCTCCTGATTGCAGTTGTTCATGGGGCTGCTGGAACCTAACCCTAACCCTATATATATATATATATATATATATATATATTGTAATGGTAGTCTAGATGCCATAAGCCTCAACCCAGACTGCTACTTAATTACTGTATGCGTTTTTGTGTAGAAAGTAGAAAATAGGAGAAGTAGAAAAATTATTGCATAACACAAAACTATTGTACCCTTTCTTTCTTTCTCTGATTCAAGTCCGTCATTTCTATCTACCCTCTCCTCCCTACCACTTCGTCAAGTGTGGCTCCCAGCAGTGCCATGTCCTTTAAAAAGAACATCAGACATCCCTCATCCTATGAGCAATCACTAGGGGAATAACGTCGTTCTGCCAGGCTTGCCACCCCGAACCTATCACCAACCTTTGAAGAGGATATAAAAACAAATTATCGGCACCCTTGTGGTTTATCTGCCTTGTAGATCAGATTTAAGATTATTCAAGAGTGATAATTGGAGTGAACCTTGTTTGAAATGGCCTCGACATCCATATGCTATTAGTGATTGCAATGTGTTGGGATAGAATATCCCTTGACTGCACCTGCCTCTCTATGAGTCAATTAAGATTAGAGTTTAGAGCAGCTCTTTTGCGATATGTTCGGGGAAACCATCTCACCTCTCAGACCTGACCTACAGTCCTATGTACAGAAGAAAAAAAACATATTTTCTAGTTTCACCCCCGCACCTGAGGAGTTCGATGAGACGCTCCTCCAGGGTGCTCTTGGTGACGGTAAGGTCTTCGATCTCATCGGTCATCCTCTGGCGATCGCTCTGCTTCTCAGCCTCCGTCCTCTCCAGGCGCTCCCTTAGCTCCTCCGAGACGACTCGCAAGCCCGTGAGCGCCTCCTCGGTGCTGGCGTGGGAGACATGGGAGTGTTAAGGGAACCGCTGGTGACAACCGCGTGTGTGCGGTTAGGACTCAGGTGTGGCGACCAACGAGGTTAACCCACCTGCTGACCGCCTCCCTTAGCTGCTGCATCTCACACTCGTTGTGGCGCATGGTAGCCTCACACTTAGTGATGTGGGAATCCTTCTCCACCATGAGGTGTGCATGTTGCTCATTCACAGCCTTCGTTTGAACAAAACAGATTGAAGCATTTCAGACGGAATTCAACTAGGGGTTGTCAGAGCCTTCATTGTAGATAATTGTCGAGGAATACACTGACCTCTAGTTCAGATACTTGGTCCTGAAGCCTGCACACCGTCTCCGACTCTGAGTGCAACTGGGCTTTGACCGTAGCCAGCTGTTCATTCACACTCTGAATGAAAAGACCAAAAAAAACTAAAAGTCACAACCAATGCACAATGAATCCATGCATGGACACTTATATCTCAGCACAGCTTCACCCACCTTCAGTTTATTCTGATGACTCATGCTCTCGGAGCTGATCTGGAACCTGACGGCATCCATCTCCTCGCGGCTGGTGTGCTGAAGGGTCTGCACTTGACCCTCAGCCTTCCCCAGCTGCTGCTGGAGCTCCACGACGGCCCCCGGCAGGCTCTCCACCTGGCTCAGCTCTTCTCTCAGGCTGCTGTTTTCCTGGCGCAGGGCAGCCAGGCAGGCCTCCAGCCTCTCCACCTCTCTGGTGGCTCCGTCCTGCAGCTCTTCAATCTTGGCCGCCTCCTTGGTCCAGCGCTCCCTGGCCTCCTCCTTCTCTGCAGTCAGCCTACAGATGGTCATCCCCAGCTCCGCCATCTCGGTGTTGGCCCTGTGGACGCCTTCCCGTGTCTCGCCGCTCTCAAGGCCCAGCCTCTCGTTCTCTGCCTTGAGTGTGGCGAGCTCTTGTGCGTGGGCGGCGGCGTGCCGGACCTGCTCTTCGATCAGCCCCTCTTCCTTCTGTTTGCAGCCGAGCAGCTCTGCCACGTGCCTCTGATTCAGGGCCTCCGTCTGAGCTTGGAGCTGCTCAGTAAGGCTCATGAACTCGGCTCTTTGGCCCTCCGTCACCTCCAGTTTAGTTTGACACTTGAGGTTCTCTTCTCCTGCCCTCTGTAGCTGTACCCTCAGATCGAGGACCTCTGCTTGGAGCCTGGACACGTCTTTCATGTTCAGTTCAAGCTGACCCTCGACCAACATCAGTTTCTCCACCGCGTCCTGGTTCTCCCTGGCGTGCAGGCTGGATCTCTCCAGCTGAGATTCCTCCACCGCCTGTTTCTCTGTGCTGAGTCTCTCAATCACTTCACTTTGTCTCGCTAAGGCTGCTTCTGCTTTTGCTTTGGCTTTCTTCAGCTCCTTCTCCCGGTTCTCCTTCGTTTTCACTTTGGTGTGGAGCTCTTTAAGGTCACTCTCCTTACTCTCCAGCTGGGCCTCCTTGGCTCTCAGCTGCTCTTGGAGAGCGGCTTCGTTCTTGCGCGATGTACCGAGGCTCTTCTCCAACTCTCCCATCTGTCCACTGAATGACTTCAGCTCTGCCTGCATGGAGCTGAGGGCTGTGCTCACAGTGGCCCGGTCCTCTCGGAGGGCTTGGTTCTCCTGCTCCAGGCGCTTGGAGGTCGTCTCAGAGAGCTGCGCCGCCATGGCTGCCCGCTGCAGACTCTCGTCAAGCGAGCGATTTTCCTGACGCAACCTCTTCTCTTTATCGTCCACGCTCACCTTGGCATCATCCAGCTGGCTCCTGAGTTGTCTATCAGAGGCCCTCAAAGTAGCCAACTCGGCCTCCAGTGCCCCCCTGTTTACCACCATTTCCTTCTTGAACTCCTCGTTCCTCTTCACTGTGGACAGGAGGTTCTCATTGAGCTCCATTAGATTAGTGCACTGTGTCTTGTAGTCTTCCGTCTTCTTGGAATGCTCCTTCACACTTGTCTCCAGTTCAGCGTTACCTGTAATGAGGCTGTCTCTTTGCAGGGTTAGGCTGTCCTTCTCAGATTCCAGCTGTTGAAGAGTTTGGCTGCTGGAAATCAGTTCTGTCTCTTTAATCTTTAGCAGTTCCTTTATTGCATTGACCTCTCCTTCCAAAGACTCCTTAAGGACAATTGTGCTCTGCCGAGTAGTCTCTTCATCAGCTCTTGCTCTTTCTTTGACTTCCACTACCTGCCTATCTTTCTCCTCGAGCAATCTTTGGAAATCTTCAAGTTTTCTTTGCAAGTTGCTGGCCTCGTTGTCTCTCAAGGCTAACTTTTCAGCCAAGTTTTCTGTGGTATTGCACTCTTCCAGCACTCTTTCCTCTAATTGAGCTTTCTCCTCAGACGTAGACGTGACTAACTCTCCCAGTTTGGCCTCTCTGTCTTTCAGTGCTACGTCTTTGACTTTTAGCTCCTCTTCTAATCTTTCTACCTGCCTTTTCTTGTCCTCCATATCAGAGACCGCCTCCATCTTCCCGCTCTCAGCCTCTTTTAGTCTGTCCAGCAGTTCATGTATCTTTTGCGCTGAATCAAAGTGACTGGTCGCCTGCTGGCCCTTCTCATTAAGCACGCCATCCAACTTGGCCAGAAGCTCCATGTTCTTCCCCTCTGCCACTGCTAATTTATCCAGCAGCAGGTGTTGCTCAGCTTCTCTGGCTCGGTCCACACTCCTGAGTACCTCCAGCTCTCGGGAAAGGGTCTCTTCTCTACCTTCCAGAGCCTTGAGTGCTGCCTGCAGGCTCCGGTGATCCTCTTGCGCCGCTAGAGACACATCGAGCTGCCTCTGGAGCTCCGTCACCACCCCCCGGAGCTCCCCAGCCTCTTCCCCTAGCTGCTGCACTCTACTCAAGAGCCCTTGCTGCCTCAGCTCTGACTGGTCCAGCTCCAGGCGAAGGTGCTCCACTGCACTCACGTCTTCACCGCAGGAAGCCAGAGACTCATTCAGCTCACTCAGCAGGCTCTGGCCATAATCAGGGCTCAAGGGGAGCTCGTGTGCTTGCTTAATGGTTGCGAGATGCATAGAGTGGGGGAAGGAAACACACACTGCAGAGTGAGTGAATGAGAAATACACATAGGAGAACGTTTTTTATCAGTAGAATCATAATAATAACAATAGCGGGTTGCTGAAAGCATGAGACAGACATTGGGCATCGTGCAAGAACACACGCGTATGTTTCTCTTAACTTGATCATTTGTTGTGCGTACATACAACTCGGGCGAGTGCGCCAAGTAGGATAACACATGTGCGGTCATGAGAACCTAAAGTAGTATAATCCACGCTCCAAAACTGGAATATCAGGAGCTGTTCCCTGCCATTAATGCAGAAGCACCAATCAAAAATATGGCACCTGGCCAAGAACAGCGAGTACAGAGCTTTAAGTCCTACTTTCAGAAATCGATAAAAGAACTGCATCAGTAGTTGCATCGCCTACTAAGCGCGGGCGATGGAACCTAATTTAAAACTGTGGGTACAGTGCTTCTTGCATGAGCTCTGATGAGTGGGTTACCTGTGAGTAGGTGCTGGCCAGACTGTTGATGCTGGAGCTTCGGCTCGGGGCTTTCCACATGTGGCCTGGTGAGTTTGGCATGCCGAGTGTTCTCCTGATTAGATGGTCACAGAAACAGGTGTCTTTAAACACACGCCGTGTGCAAAATCGTGATATATATATATATATATATCACGCATATATATCTATAATAGTCTACACATAGAAGCTTTGACAAGAAGTGTTTTGAATTTGTTACATGGTGTTGAGAGTGTAGTACAGGTTTAGTGTTTATTAGAAACCTAACCTGGCAAAGGTGGGCCATGATGCGTCGAGGTCGTGACCCCTGGAAGCCACGTCAAACTGGACTTCATTGAGCTCGTACAGGTGGCTGATGATGTCGACACTAAGGTGGGGCTTTACGAGAGGACTGCGGGCATAGTACCAGTCACTATGGAGGAAGTGGAAGACAGACATTGGTCGAGGCAAGCGGAACACGAATTCACACACGTGAACTGTGAGAAGTGTATAGTCTTCTCAGGAAATGTATTCCACTAACTGGATAACACTGTAACGTAATTATAGTACTGAATGTCCGATTGTCTGACTGACTCTGTCTGCAGAGAGGGGAATGTATGTGACACACCGGAGCAGAAGAGAAGCTATGTGTATAGACAGTATAGAAAGGGAAATGACCTTTCCCAGAAAACACAACTATGTTTATTTATATTCTGTTACGTTTTTCGGTCATTGATCATTTCAGTTAGTCTCATCTCTTACAGTGTCCCCATGGACGTACAAAGCATTAATCCCTATTCCACCAAAGGAACTTTCTGAGCAGCATGGCATAACTCTAGGTCTACCTGGTGGTCCTCTGGTTCATTAAGCACTGTTGCAGTGTGTCGGCCAGGCGTTGATGTACAAGAGAGTAGCGGATAAAGGCTCTTCCCTTCCCCAGAGATGTCTTCAGCTGTCAGGAGAACAGTCAGGATAACAGTTTGTTATTAATTCATGGATAACTCTAATTTCTATGCGTAATAGATTTCTTGGAATACCATACTGAACAACACTTTTGAAGATTTTAATTGTTTGGGCAAACAGTTTGCCCTGGGCATGTCATAAATTATCTTCTGACGGAAATGTGGACTATAATACATGAAGCTTCAACTGAGGACTTCCTGAAATAGACATCAATGAAGCCAATACTTTTCAAGAACATCTACTGCAATAGCAGAAAGTTCAAAACTATGATTGAAATAGTAATGGCAGAACATACGTATGAAAATTAACAGTGATCCCATCTTGATGAAGAACAAGATAACAAAACAAAAAATGATGGATAACCTCAACTGAATACCTCAGAGATGGATTTGACAAAGCGGATGCCATCATTGGCTCCTTTGATCTTAGCGAGACAGTCACTGAAGAAGTCCCAGTAGTCCTTTCTGGTGCCCAGTAACGTAGTCTTCTCCTTTTGATCAAACTGGATGGCAGACAGTCAGGGGAAGCTCAAACATCAAACATTCTTTCAAAGACAAAAAACAACTATGATGTAATTGTCTGATTATATATTGCACAGCAGTCTGTGCTGTTCAATGCATAAATCTTACCTGCAACAAATATTCTAGTTTGTAGGAGAATTTGTGAAGGTTGGTACTGTCGTCTGTGATTGGCTCTCCAGTTTCTCTGTACTCCTTGGCAAGCTCTGCTACAGCCTCTGTTTTTTAGGAAACACAAAGAGAAAACTGAAATCAGATGAATGAATGAATGAATTCTGAAAGCTAACCAAAACCAAAACCAAATTAAAAGAGTTGAATAGGCTTACATTTACATTTACACTTGGGCATTTAGTAGACACTGCTATCCAGAGCAATTGACAAAAGGCTTTAAACTGATAACACATAAAAAAGCAAATCCAGCTGAAGTAAATTAACTCATTGCTGATGGCATGCCAGCAATGATAGATAGGTGGTAAACCACTAACTTAAGCAGTGTTTGCATTGCAAATATTGATTTAATAAGCTGTGTATAATGTCCAGACCACTTTGTTTCTAAAAGTCTGGATCATACTGCTGATTTATTGGATCTTTTTGACTATTTGTCTTTATCCCTGGTACTTTCCTTTCCACTTTTTTTCAATATTTTAATGATGGTCTTTGCAAAGCACTATGAATAGACTTGAATGGTACTACATAAATAAACTTGCCTTGCCTTCCTACACATACTTCCATCAACACAAAGATAGCCACACATATCAAATTATCAGAAGGATATACAAGAAAACCTACGCACAAGTCACTTGCCTCTTATCCAACGTAAAAGCTGGAATGACACATAGCCTGGGCGCGTCCTAAAGGTCAACCCTGAGTCTCGTTGCATCGCTAAGAATCTATCTGGCCACAACGCGGCCAGCTCGAGGTTGCTGGGAGTCAGATCCAGCTGTCAGGAAGCTCTCAGGCAGGCAAGTCAAGCAGAGAGCTAATTCTCTGTATAGCAAGGCTAAGATCGTTGTAGCGCCATGGCAAACCGCTCCAACTCTTGACATTCATTCCCCTCTGTCACATCATGCCTGCAGCAGGCTACTATCTACCACCAGCCCACCCCATTCACTCTCACTCTACGCATTGTTGTATGCAGCACGCACGCACACACACACACACACCACACACACACACACACACACACACACACAGGTCAAAGCTGGCGTACCATGCAGATCTCTGATAATCCTCTGTAGCTGATTCTCCCCGACCACCGCCCCAGCAGCCATGGCCTCACCGCTGTCTCCGCGGCAACAGGGGTTCACAGGGTCACTGGACAGTGTGCTGAATCAGAGAATCAAAGGGGGGACAGGGACAAAGGAGCGGTATGAATGGTCAAACAGCATATCCTGCGTACTTGTGGGCCACAAAATTAGAGCATGCACCCTGGGGTGACTCTGATAACCAGGCTCCAGCATTTTGTGTCAAGGCAATAGACAATTGTGTCTATAGTTTACATATAGGTACAGCTGAAGAGGTATGGCGATATAGTAATAGATTCCTAATTATCATGTTCGGTTATGACCACTACATTTTCAGTTAATATGGAAAACGGAGGTTATAAGGCAGTATCGCATCCTCAAGGATTATGATATTTTGTCATCAACTTGCCGAAGTGCTACATGCTTGATCATAATTTTTTCAAATCGAGGCTCTTAACAATGTACACTTTCTTTGTTTAACCCCTTTTGAAACTGTCTGTTTTCAAACTACTTCTCTGAACTAATCACGTATTTCATTGATTATTTGTAGGCAATAGGGCCAATGACAGCGTTCACATCAGGCATTACAAACGAATTTTGTAGATTTAGAAGTAGGACTACTTGAGGCCCTTATACACGATCTAACACTGAGGAAATATTTTCTTTAACCAACTTATCTTATCTTCTCATTGTTCTATGGACGATGGGGTCCATATGGGATAGTCTCTATTCCCCATTTTTGAACATAGTGTACTAGTTAAAGGCTCCGCAAATGAAAGATTAGTGTAGGAGGTGCTCTGGAATACACAGTTAACTAATGATAAAGACATTTGTTCAAGAGTCATCGTAGTATTGAACCAATAGCATTGTAAAATCATAACCTTTCAGCATTCGGAAGTGAAACAAAACATAGCATAACGTCTTAACATTAGCGCAAAATAATATTAAAAGTTAGACCAACATGATAGAATTGAATTGTGTTATTGTTCGTTAGATACGGACGCTACTAATTCATATTAATTTGGTTACAATATAAAGTTAAACAACAACTTTGACATACTTTTAAGAACGACTCATCCATAACAACCCATATATTATGCTCATATTAACATGCTGTGTATTTGTCTCAAAAATGTACTGATTGACATTATGCCGTCCACTAAGGAAGCGCCGCTTCATTTGACTTCAAATCGTATTGAGGTTGGGAGGCGGGACCACTGTATAGTGTGGTTGTAGATGCACGGTAAACACTAGCGTCACGTGACAAACAACGATAGTGTTTTTTCCACCCTATTTATTACTTTAAAAAGAGGTCTGAAAGCAAAACATATCTATAATATAATCTATAATAATAATAATATAATTTAAAAATGAATAGCAACATTACTAACCAAAGCTCATGCTTCTTAGGTTACTCATACTGACTTTTATGTTAAAGTTAACGAGTTAATACTACAGTCAGAGTCAAACACTTCCTGCTTCATGAATGTATTCCACAATAACATACATTGGTATTTTTGTCGATTGGTATTAATTGTTTTAATGCATGCTTACTGTCTGAGTAGAAGTGATTGTTACTGTGATCATGCATGTCACATCTTTATGTTTAACCATATATGTGGAATAAGGATTTATTTTATTGTATTACACATGGCTCATATCATAAGCACATGTGGTTTATTATTTTTTTAATCTGCTAAATGAATAAAGTGTTGAGTTGATTCACAGAGCAGCTCACTGCTCTTCATATGATATAACTATAATGTTTAAGATGTCAATTATTTACGCTGTGAACTACTGAGAATTCGGAGAAGGAGCTAAATGCATCGAGGTTAATGGGGAAATGGGGTGGAGGATAAGTGATTGGCCGATGCATGTTGGGGGAATTCACACAGTTTGGGAATATAATCTGAAGCCTGACTTCAGCTTTCTCTGCCTCTCTTAGTTCGTTAAACAGTTTTTCCACCACAATAGCCCCTTGTTCTCTATTTGTTGAGATGCACATCTCAGGAATCAGGATTGAGTCCTATCTAACTCCATAGGAAATAGTTTTAACCATCTGCACCTGTTCTACTGTACAACATTCTGTCAATATTTGGGTCCTGTACACACACCAATTTTGAACGGGATATTCTGCGTTTGCTTACAATGGATACTTCACAGATGGGGCTACCTTACCGATATGTGTATTAAAAAAAGGAACTGAGAAACACCATCTGTTGTGTTACATCTGTTGTGTAAATGATACGTCTCCCTTCAAAGGTGAGACAGTCTGACATGCAACACAGAGAGGTGGCTTTAGGTATGTTACCATAACTCCATATCAACATTTTGACTCAAAACTGTATCGTTATTTTAGTAACCAAGCAACACCAATTCTTTCTTTCCAGAAACAACCATGAATGACTCTTCTTACGACAATGGCGAGCTTGATTATGAAGATGAGGTTTGTGAGAAAGGAGAGTTGGTCCAATTTGGATCGATAGCAGTTCCTGTATTCTTTGCTGTTGTGATCATACTGAGTCTGATAGGCAACATTCTAGTTCTGGTCATTTTGGCCTTATATGAAAACCTCAAGACTCTTAACAACATCTTGATCCTCAATCTTGCAATCTCTGACCTTTTATTCACTGCCGGACTGCCATTCTGGGCAATCTACCACATCTGGGGTTGGTTCCTGGCAGACATGCTCTGCAACATTGTGAGCTTCATCTTCTACACTGGATTTTACAGCAGTGTTGTATTGCTGACCATCATAACCCTCCACCGGTATCTGGCCGTGGTTCACCCTTTGTCCAAGCAAGGCAGTCAGAAAGCCGGCTATGCGGTTGCAGTGTCGATCATGGTGTGGCTGGTCAGCATAGGGGCAGCCATGCCTTCGATGCTCTTCAGCACTGTCATTACTCTCCCCCACAGAAACGGGACAACAAACGCTTGCCAATACAAAGACACCACATGGACAAATGTGGGCACCTATCAACAGAACTTGGTTTTCTTCGCAGCTTTCGCAGTCATGAGTTTCTGCTATGTGAGGATCGTGAGGACGATCAGGAGAACAAGGTCCCACAGGAAATATAGGACGTTGAAATTGATCTTCGGTATTGTGGCTGTGTTTTTCCTTGGTTGGATACCATACAATGTGGTAATTTTTCTGAGAAGGTTATCTCATCACTTGGTTCCACCATTTGATGATTGTGATGTGAGCACTGGGCTTGATTATGCCTTCTTTGTGTGCAGACTCATTGCGTTCTCCCATTGTTGTCTCAACCCAGTGTTTTACGCCTTTGTCGGCGTAAAGTTTAGAACGCATCTAAAATCCCTCTTGTATCGGAAGTCCAGTCATCAAAGTAAGGTAGAAGAGGCATCCAATCCATTCATTTAAATAGATAAATGGACACAAGCTGCTTTTTAAACACTGTTTGATAAATGTTGATTTCAATCTCACTGATTAATATTCCTTTGTGAAAACGAATACTTCACTAGGAAATAATTATTTCTTTCAGTCATAAACAAATGATGAATCGTTCATTGTAGATTTTCATTTGATTTGATACAGGCATTTGCTTTTGTTTCTAATGATAATATTTACAATGTATATTTTGTTGTTATACATTTGAAACTCATGTTGCCTGCATTTTGAAGATAACTTGACTGTT
>JAOPUD010000019.1:15102342-15123404 GCA_027122715.1 Trisopterus minutus
GTGTGTGTGTGTGTGTGTGTGTGTGTGTGTGTGTGTGTGTGTGTGTGCGCGTGCGTGTGCGTGTGCGTGTGTGTGTGATTGCAGTCACTAGGCTGGATTTGCATGCAGAGAGCCCAATTTATTAGGGCACCAATTTGGGGCGATCCGAGGTCCCTTTGGCTACGTTTAGTGTGATATGATGGGGCGATCTGAAGCCCGCTGCCCACTGTGGCACGAGGGCGCAGAGCCGACAATATTACTGCGCACTCCGAAAAAAATCATATAGCCTACGTTACTTCAATGCATAAATATTCAGAGCTAAAAATTCAATGGCTTTTATTCAGTGGCAAAAAATCCAGATACGTTACTTCAATGCATAAACATTCAGTGCTTAAAATTCAATGGCTTTTTATTTTCACAATCCACAGACAGAGAGACAGATTTACTCCCGTAGTTTTAGCCTTTTGTTGAACTTGGTTTATCTTTGTTTAGGATTCTGCTGTAACTCAAAACACAAACGTTCAAAATACTTTTGTTCAAGTTAAATGGCAAGCACAGGAAAATGGATCCTCGTCATTCTTTTTACGGTAAAGGTCCATGCTGTTATTTTATACACTTTAATCAATTAGCCTACCCTTAGAATGTAAGTACATTGTGTGTGTGTGTGTGTGTGTGTGTGTGTGTGTGTGTATGTCACCTTCAGAGCCATGTTTCTTGAAGATTTCACCAAATTTTGGGCCCCGGTGGATGTCACTATGACACCAGAAGCAACAACACAGCCATCAACTACAACAATAACTTACTTAAGTACAGCCCAACCAAGTACAGAACAACCAGGTACAGAACAACCAAGTACAGCCCAACCAAGTACAGAACAACCAAGTACAGCCCAACCAAGTACAGAACAACCAAGTACAGACCAACCAAGTACAGCCCAACCAAGTACAGACCAACCAAGTACAGACCAACCAAGTACAGACCAACCAAGTACAGACCAACCAAGTACAGAACAAACAAGTACAGACCAACCAAGTACAGAACAAACAAGTACAGAACAAACAACAGAACAAACAGGAACTATTGGTACACAATCAACTACCATACTTGTGACACAACCAAGCACTATACAACTAACTACGACACTTACAAATACAAGTACTACACAAGGTACTTAACCCGTTACTGCACTTGGTACTCAACCAAGTTCTACACAACTAATTACTACATTTGGTAGACAACCAAGTACTACACATATTACACTACCAATTATGTTGTATAAATAGAACTCAACCAAGTAATTCACAAAGTACAGAACGAATTACAACACGCAGTCCACAACCAAGTACAATACAACAAATAACTACACATAGGACTCAACCAAATACTGTAAAATAACTACAGATACAACTCAAGCACTAGAGCTAGTTCACAATCAATTACCACAGCCGGTGCTCAACCAAGTATAGAATGATTACACATAGTACTCAACAAAGTACTACACAAAGTAAACATCCAAATACTACAAATATAACTAAACCAAGTACTACACACAATATAGAACAAATCACTACAAAGATACCTCAACCAAATACTACACAAAATACACAACCAATTACTACAAATGTAACTCAACCAAGTTCTACACAGAGTACACAACCAATTACTGCACTTAGTACACAACCAATTACTTTATAACAAATAACTACAGATACAACACAACCAAGTACTAGAGCTAGTTCACAATCAACTACAATAGCTGGTGCTCAACCAAGTACAAGTACACAACGAATTACTACATGTAGTACTCAACCAAGTTCTACACAACGAATTACTACATTTGGTACACAACCAAGTACTACACATAGTACACAACCAATTACTATGAATAGAACTCAACCAAGTAATAGTAAGTAAGTACAGAACAAATTACAAAACGTAGTCCACAACCAAGTACACTACAACAAATAACTACACTTAGTACGCAACCAAGTTCAACACAACAAATGGTTTCACACAGCTAGTTCATAATTAACTACCACAGCAGGTGCTCAACCAAGTACAAGTACACAAAAAAGTATATATTATATGAGCTTGATTATTAGTTCATGGAGTATACTTAATGGCTATTTTGTCATCAAATAACGCACATCTGACATGTTTTTTTTTCATAAGGTTTTTAGCATTTCTGCTTTTACTAAAACCATTGTGAAATGCCTATTGTTTTTTCAATAATGTACTTTGGGCATAATCGACTCATAAAGTTGATTCTGAATTACTACCGACAGCTTTTTCATACAAAATTATTATTATTATTATATTGTTATTATTTTAAACAAATTTTAAAGCTCTCATCATTCTCTATTAACGTTGGTACAATCCAAATGGAATGCCTCGTAACTTGTTTTTTCCTGCCTGCTCATTTATCCGCTATTAAAAAGTGTTGCGTATAAACACCTGTGGTGGAGCTATAGACCTCTGAAGAATAAAACCTGCCTCCGAGGCTCCGGTTCCCTCTGTCAAATGTCTATGGGAAATAACCGGGTATTTTTGAATGATCATTCATAACAAACTCTGTAGGTGGCGAAGAAGTAAAAGCTGGGTCATGTTTTGAACTACACACTTTTTCTAGTTTCTAGTCCAGTTCTAGTTTCGACTGGGTTTTGGATTGTCAGTGCCGTTAAAGTAGTAAACGATTATAAATGCTACTTTAACAGCACTGAAAATCCAAAAACCGAAAACAAAACTAGATGTAAAAAGTGTGTAGTTCAAGTTGACATTTGATAGAGGGAACCGGAGCCTCGGAGACAGGACTTATTCTTCAGAGATCTTGCATTTGATTGATGGGTCAGATTGATACCCTGAACCAATGAGGGAAGAGAGGCACGGTCAGAAACGAGCAGGGAGAGGTCAATTAACATCAAGTGTGTCTCATGTAAAGAGGCATAGTCAACCAGAACTCATATTCTCACAGAGCATTATAATAGCTGATGGATCACTGATGCATTTCTAAAAGTGACACTCAAAATATATACCTAGCTCTTTAATCTACAAAACACAAACTATTAACCATCTACTAACTATTTAAACTGAATAAAATCATTGTTTTCATGTCACTCATTAACGGCAGGTATCAAAGGTTGTTGCAGGGCAACAGCAGTGTCACTCAAGTGACAAATAAAGCACACTCTCAAAACCTGTTTATAACCGAATAAAACCAAATCTGAAAGATGCAATGAAATATTGTGAAACACCAAATATGCTTGAGTAAATTGTTCCCTTAACGTTTGATTGCAATAAAACATTAAAATAATAAAATACTCAACCAACATTAGATCGAGTTTCACTTTCAACTACAAATTACACAACAAGGTAATGTACATATTACTAAACTAAGTGCACAACAAAGTAGCAGACCAAGAACACAATCAACTACCACTTATTAGGCTACACAATCTAAGACCTTAAACATGACTACGTTTACAAACATAACCACAGTTTATTTCACCAACGACGACTACAGCTATATCTCACCTATGTATTCATATTCATACAACTCAAGTCTATAATGTCTGTCGTGTATTTACCGTAGGCTTATTCGTGTCTACCTCATGGATATTCTGTTTGTGTATAACACCTTGCATCACGTTACTTTATTTTTCCACTTCTGGTAAGATGCTACGTTTCGCTGCGTCTATAATTGATATGGTACTTGTGCGATTACAAGAAGGTTGTACTCTGATCTGCAGGTTCAACATCCGCTCCAGAGACGACCAGCAGCACTCCTGATCTCGGGCCGCCAGACAATTGGACGTCAGGGGTTTGAGATTTTTTTTAGAATTCAGCAGATAAATCTGCAAGAGATAGACTTTGCTAATATAATGCAGCACCGAGCAAATGGATGGTTCTTTCTTTCACGCTCGACATATCCCTTACTCTCTCTCTCTCGCTCTCCATTTCAGCTTTATCTGGCTGGGGCACTCCTGATCATCAGCATCACAATTAACGGGGTATGTTTTGTTTTGGGCGTTATTCCATTAGGGTTTGTTAGCATTTCTATCTTTCTAAAGATAGGGTATGTATTCATTTTTAAAACACTTAAGTGCTCACAAATTTAAACAAAAATGTCAAATTAGTCATATTTGTTTAAATTCTCTTGATATTCCGACACCAATCGAAAAATAAAATGGGGTAAGAATCTGTGGCTGTCACAGGAATGTAATAAGCCTGTCCAATTATTGAATTGAATGAAATGATTGGATGGCCTACCTGTCTGTCAACCTACCTACCCGGCTACCTGTGTGAACTCTGCCTGTGCACTCATTAATAGAGAGATAAGTCTTCTAAATCAGTGTTTCCCAAACTTATTTCTGGGGATCCATTTTTTTTAAATTACAAACCATCGCAAACCAATTCAAAAATAGTACAGTACTATCAAAAACATGCTTCTTGTTTAAAGTTTTTTTAAATGCTCATGCCGAACAGGTAGGCTTGTGTTTGTTATCAAACAGTCAATCAATCAATCAATCAATTCGAAAAGTCAACATTAACCAATTCATTAACCAAATAAGATTAGATAAGATCAATTTGGGTGTTTCAGCAGCATGAAGTAGAACAGTCCAGAAACTGTAGAGATATGCAAAAATAGTTACAAAGAAAACAAGAAACAAAAAGTTGTATTATTTAATTTCTTCAATTTGTTTAATATACATTTATTTTGTGACCCAATTAAAATCTCTGTCTTTCTCAACGACTGGGTCGTTGGGAAAGACTGCTCTAAATGGCTTGGCCTATCTATGGCTAAAGCTAGCAAGCTAATGATGTGTTTTGGGGGAGTGGCTTTGAAGGGAGGCCTGTGGGATACAAAATCCTTACTCTGCCTGTTTTCTCCAAATTGGCTTCCCAAGTTCAAAGGCACTTTATCACTGATCCATGCAACCATGACTTGGTGTAAATGTTTCTTTATCCTGCTCTCTCCCAGCATGGCTTCCTACAGCCACCAACCATCAAGGTAAATCATTCCCAACTAGAAGAACATAGTGTTTGGTTGATTCATTCCTGTCGAGTCTAGGCCCTGGCAAATATCCAATCTTCTTTGTCTTAAGATATTCAGGATTTTGCAGAGGACTCTCTCTCTGGCAGCCGAGATCATATCGTTGATTTTGCTTTGTTTATGGGACTCTGGCTGTGTAAGTGCCAAGACATATTTATACATTTCTAAAATAAAAATAAAATAGATCTCACTGAATTATATTGGACTGGTGGTGTACCAAGTTTGGTGTGTGTGTGTGTGTCTAGGTCCCTCCCATTGTACTGGTGTCTGTTGTGCTGTCAACTAGTCTTATAGGTTATAGCTGGTCTTATCTGGACATTGGACCCAGTCATGAATTGTAAGTAATTTCTGTCAGTCTTTATTTTTACATTATGGGCATATAGCAGACTTACAATAACAATTTTTTCGGAAATAAGTACATTTGTCATTCAAGCCTTAACACAGAATCTACCCCAATTTCATTATACATTTCAGATTCTTTTAACGTTTCCTTTTTTCTGTCGCAAGGAAAAAAATCTATGATTGTGTTACCCAAGTGGTCACTATCTTTCACGAGGTTCTCCTCAGTAAGTAACAAAACATCCTGGCCTATACCTAAGATATACCAGATTACTCAAAATACTGTTGCTTTTCTATTTCCACTGTCTTTCTCGCCTTTGTAATGTGGTGTTCATCACTTCTTTCCCACATGCAGCCACTGCGATATTCCTGTGTCTTTGGAAGATTGAGGAGAGTGATGTTTGGAAGATTTGCTGTGACAGCCTCTTGCTTCTGGAAGTAATGGCTGGTTATACTGCATGG
Organism: Trisopterus minutus; assembly: GCA_027122715.1. Lineage (NCBI taxonomy): Eukaryota > Metazoa > Chordata > Actinopteri > Gadiformes > Gadidae > Trisopterus > Trisopterus minutus. The sequence continues at coordinate 15,108,173 of JAOPUD010000019.1, forward strand.
AGGTTCCTCTTTTTCCTATTGATTATTTGTGTGTTCAAAAAAACGACACAAAGAAATCAAACAAGAGGTTAGTCCTATTTTTGTGCTTTTAATATAATACATTCCACGAGGGAGTATCAACTGAACCTGCTGTCACATTTTGTTTGTTGCAGGCAATGATTATGCTGATAACAGATGTACAAAGGTAAAGGGCTTTCGCTTCATACCTTATTGAGATTTAAGAAATGTAACAAATGCATCAATAAGTCACGTTCACTGTATTTAACTCTCGAATTGCTTGTCATATAAACCTATTGATAATCTCTTTTTCAATTTTCAGAGCACATCTTTAACCGTCATCTTTAACCTTGGAAATATAGCATTCACTATTGCTTTGATTGTTCACCTTTCCTTGCTTCTGATATGTTAAGCCTACTGTAGAAGTCTAGTTTCAGAATGAACAGATCAATTACTTCAAATTATGTCAAGTTACCTTCACTGAAGAATTTCCAACTAAATATACAACTAAAATGATTTTGTATTGTATCAATTAAGTATGAATAAATTCGGTTGCATATCGCCTAAAATAAAAAACACTGGACGATGTGTAATTGCAAAAAGTACTTGGGTTCAACAGAAATCAAATACGTATCAAAATATCTTTATTGATTCAAAATAGGTACTCGTATGACAAGAGAATGTCTCACCGATAATTTAAGTGAATTATGAAATATTAAGGTTGGGGGAATGGGATGGGTTGCAGAAACAATTAAGTGGTTTAATTATTTTGGTTGAATCTCTTCAACCCAGTGATGAAGAACATGTTAGGAGACCGCCCACCCCCATGCACGCAAATGTAAGGCACCATTTGTGACTACCTGGCTGTTAAATAGTTTTATATTTTTCAATATATTTCCTTGGCGGCTCTTCATGTCCTACCAGGGACTCAAAAGTAGACTTTTCATAAATAGAACAATGGGGAGGTTCACTTCAGTGTTTTTGTGAGGGATGTGAGGAATAACCATTGCATTCAATATACCTTTAAAAATCCAGCACAGAAAGACATTTCTGAAAGATCTTAAAAACTCTCAAGGTAAGCCAGTGACGTATTTATACAAAAATAAAGCAGGGAGGAATATAGTACAATATCAATCGTGTACACAATATAACAATATTTACATAAAAACAACCAAGAACGACAGTTTTTCTAAAGGAGAAAATTATCTTGGAGAATGTACTTACTGTAATACCACCTACAAGCTTCTTTGGATAAGAAGTGCAGTCCCTTACCAAAGATGTTGACAAATAGACTAATTAAAAGCTTTGCATTGCATGTTATTTCATGCATTTGCCATGACTGGCCAAATGTATGCATATGTAATTAATTGATTGTATCTATTAACCACGTGGACGACATGGATTTGAGTGCTGCATGGCTGAATTTGACTATTGCTTTGCAACCATTCGCGGGTGTGGCAGATCTCTGCCCCGGACAACGCCATGAGTAGCGTACTGATCTGTCCCTTAGTTCCTCTAAGCTGTAGACGGGGACTAAGCCTGTTCTGAAGGGGCCTCCTACTCCTCTTGAGATAGCCCACAGCCGTTCAGCTCCACCTGGCTCTCTGCCACCACAGGCAGGATGAGGTGTGAGATACGGCTCCAGAGGCCGCTCAGCTTGTCCGCGTCCATGCGGTCGAACGACGCCAGGCCCTCCGAACCCACAAACCTTTCTGCGATGTAATCCTGCACAATTTCCTCCACCTCCTTCAGACTTAGTTGAGTCTCCAGGTGGTCCTGGGGCAGAAGCACAGTGAAGACAAGGAACACCTTCTTGTAGGCCGCGGTTTCGTGGTCGCAGTAGCGGTAGAAGATGAGCGTGGCGCCCGGCGGCAGCTCCTCCAAGCGGTGGATGACGGCGGCGGGCCGGTCGCCGTCTCCTCCGAACGCCCCCTGCAGCTCGCCGTCGATGTCCATCTTGACCCGGTCGCTGTCCCGGCCGGCCGCCGCCGATCCGTCGATGTGGAGCACGGAGGCGTTGTGGGCGGCGGAGAAGGCGGTCGCCAGCCCTCGGGCCAGGCAGTACAGAGTCCTCTCGGCCCTGCTGCCCGCCACCAGGATGAGGCTGATGGGCTTTGTGGGCCGGGCAGTCTGGAGATGCCGTTCCAGGTGAATTCTGCTCCTCTTCCACAGTTCAAGACGCTGGCCGGGGAACTGGCCTTGGAGGTCGGACCACTTGGCCGAAAACTCAGAAAGCTTTACTTTCTTACTCAAGTTTTCCCCATCACCTGTGAGGTTGTGGGGAGCAGGGGTCTTGTACGCCAGAAGAACAGCAGCACTCAGCAGCAAGAGGCACACCAGTCTTGTTAAATACCAACAGAAACCTAGTGGGACGGAATACATTTTAGCTAAGCAAAAGCTACAAAACGTGGCAAAATGTAAAAGTGGTACACATATACTTTTGAATATAAAAGGTTAATATCTCACCTCGAGGAGAAGATTCATGTATTACCTCGTCGGTAGGTTTGATAGAAGATTTCTTTACCTCTTAAAAACATATAAAACCCTTAGCAATAAACAGCAGCACATAAAACATGTCCTCCTGCTGCTTTATTCTAATGAAAGGTACCTTTATTCTGCCGTTGAGCCAGTTGTTTCTGCCGAGGAACGTTATTAACATGCTGTTGTGGTGTGTAACATCCCCCAGACTTGGAGTAGCTGACAGGGACATAATGGGTACCCCTGCGATCACCTAGAGACAGGGCACATTTCATTACTACAAGGGGATGAACAGTGCCAGCTAACCGATATTAGTTAGGGATCTTGTAACATTTAACGTAATGTGTAAAAACATTTAAAAAATAAAGACAAAAAAGCCCCATGAAACTACAATTCATTTTTGCACAAAAATACCCATAAAAAATTACCTAAATTAAAAAACCTCTGGGGGTCTGGGGTCAAGAATAATGTACAACTAACATTTGAATGCTCTAATAATGGTGCAATTTCATCATTAGGAATCATGTCTGTGTCAACGTCCCCCAGATACAACATAGTACCACAATGCAGAATTGAGGATTACCAGAGGCCGTTCCCTTGACCAAAGTCTTCTGATAACTTTGCGATTTGGTGCTCAGAATCTGGGGTCTGTGCTCTTGGAAGCCAAGTGGACGTGCAGACTTGGCAGAAGACACCGGTTCACTTCTTGATGGTTCCACTAAAAAGCAGGGCATTATATATGTATCAAATGTTTTGGCCGTGACTTACAAGAGTTATTGTTTTCATGCGTGGTTGCAATCCTACCTGTGTTGTTTCTCAGCCCCCCTAGGTGGTCTTTAAGACCTGATTGTAAAGGCTCCAACACCACAGAAGGAGTCATGCTGTTGACTTCAAACTGTCCGGTCATTGGTGCAGAACCTTTAAAAAAAAAATGTTTGATTACAACATGAAGAGAATTCTTTAGCTTCAATATAATTAAAAGAATGATAATCAAATTAACTCACTGATAAGGAGTGAGTCTGGTTGTTGACTAGGATGAAGCGAATCATGAGACAACCCCTTTTCTTGAAGGTTGTGTTTCTCCAGATGTCCCTCTGGTTCTACATCCATACCATCGTCCTCATCGCTATCCATCACTTCGTCATCCTTCAGACGTTTTTTCTTGTTGGGGGGCCCTGGGTTAAGCACAACCGAGTTAGGGCATGGCCTCTGACGTGAGGCACACCTTACGTTATGAGTAATAAGTGGTGATGGGCAAATACAATGGGAACCCTACCTGTATCTCCAGATGCATTAGTCGTTTCTTTTTCACCATTCTCAGCTGCTTCATGGGCTGCATGTGCTACCAACTTCTTCGTTCGCTTTATCGGTGCTCTGGCTTCAATAACTGATAGTGAAAGTAACAAAAGGGGAAGCAAAAACGAAAGTTGCGTACTATTCCGACCAGCAGCGCATAACCACACGGATACAAAGGAAAGTTCTACACATACAACATTAACACATACAAGTTAAAATAAAGGTTACACCTAAGAGATGGACGGATGGAGCCGCTATAGTGAGAGTTAGCCCTGGGAGCTACATCAGCCCTCACCTTTAGCAGTAGACTGCCTGGTTGATCGCCTCGTCACTCGAGTCACCGTATTTTGGGAATCATCCGACTCCATGTCATAACAATACCGTATGTTGCTTGATAATGTATCGCAGTGCCTCGTTAGAGCATTGTATTAATAACACATGTATCCCCTGATTTAACTTGCGCTTTCCCCAACTGGCAACTGAGCAGGCCGGATGTACTAGGATTTACGTTAACTGCTTTCAAAATAAACTGCCCCAGTGATCATCGAGAACATGACCGTGAATGTATTCATCCAGATTTAATTATCCAGCAGATAGGGATAAATGATGTGTTTCAAAAAAAATCGTAAGACGCTTTAACGTATGCAAAGTTGTAATTACAAATGTGTATTTTTATGATTTTTTTGCATTTGTGAATTATGCAGTAGTACGAAATACGCGATCGTAGGATCGCGTTCAGGACTTTTGTTTTGAAACCATGTCCGGTCTGTCGGAGGCGTCGCTTGTCAGTGAGCCTGTGTGCACTTGGGTCAAACTCCAGTTGTTATGATCGTGCCTTTGGTAAGATATACACACACACACTATATGCAAACACGTTCAATTTATTCCTCAAGCGATTTAATAATTAACCATTGGGAAAACCGACCGGTTCGCTGTTTGCTACGGTCGCAATTCGCCGCGACATTTGGTAAAGTGTATTAGCTTTAATGTTACTTAAGCTAACGTCAGTTGTGTTGTAAGTTTCGCTTTCATGACAATTAACTCTTTTGGAATGTGCTCCCTTTTTCATTCGACATGAGATATTATCGATCAGTTGTTTGCCTTCTGTCAAGAAACGAGGAGCGATTCATGGACTGAATGTACCTGCCATGTTTCTGGAATTGTGATCCATTTCATGTCGATATCTCCCTGCTATAGTACTATGTACTATGCACTAGTGCTATCTACTAGTATTATGTTTATCAGTGCAGTTGTAACCCGTCTTGGCCCCGGCCGGCTGTAGCCTCCTATATTGCTGCTTGCAGCATTCTCTGTCACCACCATAGACTGTAAAATATAGGTCACCAAACAAGTCCCCCTCGAACCTGCTCTTCCTTTTGTTCTGGTCTCCGAGTGGGAAGGTGATGAACGATTATCGAGAAAGTCAAAGGTCAGACATACACACGGAGCCCACTTCCATGTTTGATTCAATTTAAGATTGCAGAGAAGGGTTGCTCTAAAATTACACTAGCAGTCAAATACTCTGTATCTGTAACTGCAGTGTGTGGCTCTGTAAAACTTCATTATGGGTAATACACCCTCTGTTATCAAGTGATCATGAGTTTAGGGTTAGAGTAGCTTCAATTGCCATATTTTGCTAACATGTGGGGAGGGAAAATAAACCTTTTAATACTGAATTTTAAACCCTAGAATTGTCTGCCTTGTCTCTATGCAGGATTAAATGATACCGAATTGATTGCCTTGAGCGTGCCGCAGTTCCCAGTCTACAGAAATGGATGGAATCTATGAAGGTATCAGTCTATGTCTGGCCGGTACTGAAAATCATGTCGTTCAAGATAGATAGTCCATTAAGTGTAAACTGTTGTATGATAAATCTAACTTATTAAACTCTTTACTATAGAAAACGCCAAGGAAGCTGAACCCTACTCTTAGGTTCTAGAGAAATCAGATGAAAACAAGGAGGAAGAAAACAATACTCCTATTATCCCTAGGGCTGGACCGAATACATAATTTCAAGCTTCAGATATTCGCAGAATTCTACCCACAGCCTCCAAAGCCAAATCTACATAGATGATAAAAACAAATCACAAAAACTGATACTGAGTTGAGATTCAATAACCTACCTAACAAATTAATATTCAAATATTCGGGCTCAGCAATAATTATCACACCCTTGGTGCATCCCTGACTTCAGTTGCTGTATCATGCATAAAGGACGTGTATTCAATAATACATATTACACGTTTCATTTTTCTGTAGCTGGAGCCAATAGTGAGGCGGCACATTGCCCAGCTGACCTAAACGATGACAAGGTAGGCGAGAAAGGAGCTGCCCAGGCTGAAGAGCAGGAAGATGGAGGACAGCAGAACAAAGAGCCAGTGACCGAAAAGCCAACACACACCACTGCTGAAAAGGGTACAGACGGATTTGATATTGACATGACATTGATCTACCTTTCTAAGTGTACTGCTTTGTTTGACCACAGCTATGGTGTGCGGTGCATTTCATGTACAACATCGCAAAAAAATGCCTTTTTTTGTGTTTGAATGTTTGAATTCGAGCTGAAACACTTAACACACACAATCGATCATGAATTAACAGCACATTAAGTGGTGTTAATTTGCATGCATAAATGGAGTGGACATTGTTTGCATTGTGCCACCCACTTCCCAATTGCGTTTGATCCCTGAATTAGTTTTGTAATCGCATGGGCTGCTCTTATCACATGCCACCAAGAACTCCCGGTCGTTATCACTGAAACTGACCTGGAGCTTGTTGTCTGATTTCTTAAGGCACCGTTGATCATCCAGATTCCACCGAAAGGTCCAATTGTGAAGATCCTGCTGGGGAACCAGTCCGGGAGGAGAACTCAAACCCTGAGCAGGGCCAGGGGGACAACGGAACCACCACACCGGTGGAATGTTCCGGTGATCCATTTTGACATTTGTACATTTCAGTCATTGGTACAATTACTATGTGTTCGTATCGTTTTTAATGTTATGCATTGTCACTTTTCTTCTTTTTTGTTTTTAAGTAGAAGGTGGAACCAATGGTGAGGTGCCACCAGAGGGGGACAACTCCTCCGGCCCGGCAGACCCAAACGATGGCCATGGAGACGGGAGAGGAGCAGCACAGACTAAAGAGCAGGAAGATGAAGTACAGCAGGAGGGAGAGCCGGTGACAGGAACGGCAGAAAACACCACTGCTGAGAAGGAGGGTACAGACTGGTTTCATATTGACATGACACTGATCTATTTCTGTGAATGTTATACTTTGTTTGACATATTTCCTATGACTACAGAAGCAACGACAGATGCCTCCGCTCCTGAAGGGCCCCAAGAGGACGTCGGGCCTGCGGCTGACGAGACGGATTCAGAACCTATAGTTGTGGATGTGGCTGTAAACCGTTCAGGTAGTCTGCTCCTCATTTGGTGATGGATATTTATAACAGTGCTATGCATTTTGCCATGGTCTCCTTCCGATTTTGAGAAGCAACGTCTAACTTGTCAAAATGTTTTGCGGAAGGTCCTTGAAGCCATCATTATTTTCCACCCCCCTCCTATTTCACGCCCTTCACAGGAAATACACCGTACTTGGTGCTGTCGCTGGCAATATTGGTGGGACTTTTTGCCATTTGGTTGGTGCCTGATCCTATCCAACCACCGGCGGAGCAGCAGGCTTCCCCCCGGGTGGACCTCTTCGTCAGAGAGATGACCGCACTAGAGACCCGCTTCCCAAGCCAGCGGCCAGACCTGTGGAAGAGGAGCAGGATTCACCTGGAACGGCACCTCCGAAACGCCCGGCCCACAGAGCCCGTCAGCCTCATCCTGGTGGCGGGCCGCAGGGCCGAGAGGACTCTGTACTGCCTGGCCCGAGGGCTGGCGACCGCCTTCTCCGCCGCCCACAACGCCTCCGTGCTCCACATCGACGGATCGGCGGCGGCCGGCCGGGACAGCGACCGGGTCAAGATGGACATCGACGGCGAGCTGCAGGGGGCGTTCGGAGGAGACGGCGACCGGCCCGCCGCCGTCATCCACCGCTTGGAGGAGCTGCCGCCGGGCGCCACGCTCATCTTCTACCGCTACTGCGACCACGAGAACGCGGCCTACAAGAAGACCTTCCTGCTGTTCACCGTGCTGCTGGACGAGCCAGAGGTGGGGGCGGGGCTGGGGCTGACCGCCGTGGAGGAGCTGGTGGACGAGCAGCTCCAGAGGAAGTTCATCTCGCCAGGGCTGTCGGTGGCCTTCGACAGCATGGACCGGGACAAGTACAGCGGGCTGTGGAGCCGCATCTCACACCTCATACTGCCGGTGGCCGCACAGCCGGCGGTGGAGGGGGACGGGTGTTGAAGGAAGGAGCACGGACATGTACTTTATAAAACAGCAAACATAGGGATTACATGGGAAATCGGGTTTATTGAAGGACGTTAAGGGGTTAATTTTAATGTCATATTTTATATATTTCAATTGATGCCAGAAAACCTTTATCGAAGGAGCACTACAGTCAAATTTGTGCCTTAGCCACCTTTTACCGTCTACTCCGTGTGTCGGTGACCGAAGGCAGCAAAGATTTAGCTGCTATTATCTGACCAATCTGCTCATATGATGTTATTCCTCATCGTATTTTATGACTTTTGGTAAAGTCTCTTAATCTTGGTGTTAAATTTGTTGATTTTATTCATCTTGACGACCTCCTCTGAGTCACCTACGCGGTTCTGTAAATAAATAAAACGAAGGCGTTTGTGAAGTTGCACCCTTTGCAGTTTGTCCTGACCCCGCCCCCCGCCGACGTCACGGACCCCGGCGCTCTGAGCTCAAAGGCTCCTCGTCCTCTGCACATGCTGCGTCTATGCGCTAACCTCGGCTTATTGTCCCGCTTGCATGAATGGTTGTAAAATTAATTATTTCCGGATTTAACTTTAAAAGAGAATGAACTTCTGCTGTTCATCTTAATTGGTCAATGACGCAATTTTGGTTGCTGTTCTAGTTTTGTATTATGCAATTATTAAGGTAGATGTAATAATTTGTAACAGGCTGTGCCTGTCATTTGAACTATACCAAATATGTCGCTTTGCAAGCCTTATAATATGGACAGAATATGGGTTTTATGCGCAGTATACTTAGCGTTTTTATTTTGTTGCTCGGCTGCGCCGAGGAACTGGTCTGGTACTGGGATACAGGCTGAGATTCTCAGTGATGAGAATAGCGCACACCAGCACGCAATAGATGACCAAGAACATATTCTATCTCAGGTAAGCTTCCTCTTAGTTGTTTAAACTTAAATTATTGAAATATCGCCCAATCATTAAAACGCTTGATTGTTTGTGGTCCAAAATACATCCGTCCTCTTTTCTTGTAGCTGCTGGGTGATTATGACAAAGTGAAAGCCATCTCGGAAGGCTCTGACTGTCGGTGTAAATGTGTTGTCAGACCCCTGAGCAGGAGCGCCTGCCGGCGGATAGAAGAGGGCAGCGCCACGGCGCAGGACTTCTACACCGTGGAAACTATAACTTCAGGTCCGCCTTGCAAGTGCGCCTGCATCGCTCCTCCGTCTGCGGTCAATCCATGCGAGGGGGAATTCAGGTTGAAAAAGCTTAGGGAAGCTGAAAAAGAAAATGTCAAGGTGAAATAACCTTTCTTCATCGTAGGCCGGTTCATCACCAACGCCTGCTTTTTCTTTTTTATGACCTTTTGTGGTCATTGTCCCAAACATACAATACCATTTATAACATGTCCATGGCAAAGGCTTTTGGACCCGTCGGAACCCACGCTTTATCTACAATGGTCTTTTTTTTTTTTTTTTTTTTGCGATCATGGAAAGTATTTTGAGAGTATATTTCAATCATTCCAGCTCTCTGCCATCATTGACCTACTGGAGGGATCCTTTTATGGCCTGGATCTCCTAAAGTTGCACTCTGTTACCACCAAACTCGTGGGTCGGGTGGAGCACATCGAAAAGGTAGGTCGACGCACGAAGTACCAAACAAATAAATGTGAAATGTGCTCATTGTGGATGTAATCAGTGTAGGGTTTAGCCTCCTATGAACCAGAAAAGCCTGCTCCATCCATAAAACCTAAGACAGGTTAAAACAGGTAATTTTCACTGCGTAAAATCTCAAGCCACCTACAATGTTTATGTTGCAGATCTCTTAAGGGAGAAGTTAGTATCGGCCCCCGGGCATCCAGGGGCCCTATGAAACCACTGGTGGAGACACTGGTATACCTAACACGTAGGCCTACCCTGTGAGCTACTTGCTATTCATCCGATGCGACCTATATAATTAGCTTAGCATCCCACATTGTTCCACAAGCTAGAGTCAGCCAGAACCCTGTTTTTATAGTGTAGATTAATGTCAGAATTTGCATATATGACAACATTCAGATTCAAAAAATGTTAGATGTTTCCAATAAATATATAATTTGTATCACAGGTTTGTGATCCTCCTGCTTTGAGGTTTGTTACACACCTGCTCACCCAAGTGACACCCTATTGCACTACCACACAGCGCTGGTCCTAGCTGTCTGTCTGTCTCACCAGGCAGCGTCTCTGAACCACACTGGCGCTGGGGCCCAGCCCCTGACCGGCCCTCTCTCCCAGGACGGTCTGGTCACGGAGCGCCCTGCTGCAACCACCCCCTCCCAGCACCTGGGCCCTGAACAGAAGGCCAAGAGTCTGGGCCAGAAGAGTGACAGAGCAGCTGCATACCACGTTCCAGACGTAAGGGTCTGCGTTGCATCATGATGGAAGGTCAACACCCGCTCATAGGGAATGTCCCAATCAGAGATTGTTATTCTGATTTGAGGACTTCTACTAATTGATTGTCATGATTTTCATAAAAATACAAACATTGGGTTAGACAATAACAATGGGTTAGAATTTCAGCAGAATACCAGGACAGCCCTTTACTTCATTTCTCAATATGGCAACATCAAGCTTGTGGATTTTTAACACCACAGTGGATATGGCCATCATGTTTTATTTATTTATTGGTTTATTTCAGGGACATTGCATCAACTCATCAACGGTCAAACTGTAAGTGAGCCAGAGTTAGCCTAAGAGCCTGGTTGACTCTGTTGTCCCCTGGCAGATACTCAAACGGCAACTATGACATTGTGTGGACCTGTGTCAGGTCAAAAGCATCTTGCTGCTGCAGGGCCGCTGCCATCCAGGCCATTATCTGGGCCAGAGGCACGTCCAAGCAGACACCTGGAGAACGCAGTGCAGATGATTTCATGTATTCGGCATTTGGCTGGCCTGCATTGTTTTTTTTTAAGCAAAGTCAATCCACATCATCGAGGGAATAAATCAAAAATATTTCCATGACATGTTGTTATTAACCAGTTAGTGTTGTACGGCTTATCTTTTGCTCTCTTGTAGGCAAGGTATGAGGAAAAGTTTCTTGGCGGACGCAGATCCGCGCCGACAGAGGAGCGCTCTGATGGCTCGATGCAAGAGAAACGCGAGGTACCCCCCAGGGTGGAAACCCCTACCCAGGGGGGTTCTAAGGCACCGAAGACCGCCGCGAACGGCATGATCATCAGAGGCATGACATTTTATAAATCTGAGCCGGATCTGATGGTGGCGGACGACGGGGAGCCCGGGGAGAACTGTGAGTCCGCCCTCTGAATCCTAAACTTGAACTCTTTAGTCATTTTATTTAATCTTTATTTAACCAGGAAAGTCCAGTTGTCCAGGGAAACCTGGCCCAGACACATCATGATGATCATCCAAACCACAAATTGATGAATGAGTCAATCAAACAATCCGTTCTGACTAAGGTCTGACAGAAGAAATAAAAAAGGCAATTACTAAAGTATAACATTTAAAGACAGCACTGCCAGAAATCTATGTACAAACGGCGGTCTGTCTACGTTTGAAGATCCGATTCTGTATTCCAATGTATTTGGAGATGCCATAACAATGAATTTGATATTTACATTTGGAGTGCCATAATGACTGCCAGTCACTCAGCACGACAGTAACAGTTCAGCCGGCCGGTATTCTCATCAAATGGGGAATGGAAAAGAAGGACCTGCTTTGTCCCTGTTGGGCCTACAGTCTCATTAAAGGCACCCAGTCACACACAGGCAGAGATGTTCCTCTCCCTAACTGCTGCCTCTCTGTGATTAGTTTCATAAACTCCTTTTCAGGTAAGCTGTTAAAACCGCTTACATTTTACAAACAAATACGCTTGAATCCCACTTTGTTAGGGCCCCTTTTGTGTGTCCCGTAGATGTTTCCATTCGGCTTGGAAACGCTGCACTCATACTCAAATGGAGGTGTAGAAATTATGATTATGATTATTATAGAATCATGGCCACAGAAACACGGTGTGTGCAATGGCTCCGTCCAAACAAACTCATTTCGCAGTGCTTCAACTCTCACCGGGGTCCACTCATTCTTTGTACATTGACATTCTTGGACATTGTTTCCAATGTACAAAGAATAGTTTTGGGACGCTCCCCTGTGGAGCAAAGGCATCACGGCATTTTTTCAGCGGCGCACGTGGGGTTAGGGTGCGTAACCAACCATCTTCCTCCTACCCCTCTTCAGTCTTCGAGTACCATGGCTTCAGCGGCGAGGGGCCGCCCGACCTGTTCATCGAGGAGCAGCTCCTGCAGCCCCGGGCCACGCCCCAGGCCAGGGTCCGCATGAGGCCAGCACTGCGAGAACCCCAACCCAGGACGACAAGCCCCGCGGGTGGGGACGACCGCGAGGCCCGCAACCCGGCCGAGGGGGAACCGACGGCACCCGGGCCAGCGGCTCACGATGTCACCAGAGGGGGAGAGCGGATGGCGCCGGAGAAGGAACAGAGCACGAGATCAGCTGTCGGACGCGTCGCTGCGAGGTCACCTGAGACCCCGCCCACAGGGCCGGGCTCCAGCAGAACCACTCCACAGCCCACCTCCCCGACCGCCAAACTGATTAGAACCTCAGATCCAAACTTGGCTACAAAGAAGCCAATGGAGACCTTCATCGGCTCCACCATCAGAACCGCCATCACCACTCCACCTCCGACCACCAAGGAAACCCCAACAACAACAACAACAACAACAACAACAACAACAACAGCAGCCAACGGGGGAACTTCTGCTACGGAAGCCCCTGAAACCATGGGAACAATAAACGACGCAAGGCAAAGTATGGTGGGGGCTTCAACAGTTGGGCATAGCACTCAAGGGCCGAGCGAAGAGCGAGAAACCGAATCAACCATCTCCAAGTTGACGGTGGCACCTGTAGCTCAAACACCCTCCCCTTTGACTCCTCCATTGGTTCAACCCATCCACACAGCCTCGACCGCTGCTGCTTCTACTCAGCCCATTACCTCTGGTATCGTCCCTACCACTGCCACCTCTCCCACCACCACCACCACCACCTCTCCCACCACCACCACCACCTCTCCCACCACCACCACCACCACCACCCCTCCCACCACCACCACCACCCTCACTTTCACCACCCCCCCAATTACCACCCCAACCCCTACAACGACCCTCACTACCACCCCTGCTACCACGACTTCCTCCTCCACCACCATTTTCACTACCCCCAGCACCACCACCACCACCACCACCACCACTACCAGTCCCACAACCACCACCACCAGAGAGACTGCTCCAGTGAGATACAAAGCAACATACAAGATCAGCTGGGACGAGGTGGAGACGGAGCAGCAGGGCCCTCCGACAGCAGCGGAGCCCGTGCCAAGAGCCGCGGAACCAACGCCAAGGACAACCGGTAAGCTCATTGGTTAGGGATGATGAGACTTATGCCATGAAGAATGTTGAAGGGGCGTCCACACATTCAATCTGATTCCTGGAACCTTCCACAGCACTTGCTGTTACCTACTTAAAGCAGTGATTGATTATTTTGAGGTTTGTTGACCCATCTGTTAATAATCGAGCCAAATTGCAAATTTGTGGAAAGTTGGCAGGCACTTTAAGAACTTTCAAAACATTTCTGATTGTTTTGCATTTTACACATTTCATGTTATTTCTTGTGTCATGTTGTTTTGACGAGAACAAGTAAAACCCCCCCCCCTCTGGTTAAATGTTCTCACAGGACAATGCCAGGACACTTTGGCCACCATCTCAGAACCAGTTACCCATAACACCTATGGGAGGAACCAGGGAGCCTGGATGAAAGACCCCAAGTCGAGCAGCGACAAAATCTACGTGGCAGACTACTATTACGGAAACACCCTGCAGGAGTTCCAGAACATGGAGGTCTTCAAGACAGGTAGAAGTCGGTGGACTGAGTATTGTCCTCATGATGAATGTCCTCAGAGTAGGGCTGTGCAATTAATCAATCATTAATTAATCATGATTTCGATTTTTACCCTTGACTGATTATGGGTCATTTTAAATCGATTCAGCCCATTGATGTAGTCGCATCTGTTAATCCAACCGGATGCCTATTCGTATCGGTGATTACACCCCTGTAATATATATACTGGTATATATCTTTTTTTTTATTCATTGAAAGTTGTATAGAAATTGCAGAACAGCTGGATACATATTTGTACATTATCTTCAATTTTAACAATTTGTGTATTTCTTTAAGGGGAATTTTCTAACTTCTCACTGATTGTGTTTTTTTGGAGATAAATGCTGAATAAATGCATTGTTTTCTAACTTTTATTTTTTTATTAATTTTGTATCCAACTTGTATTTAACGAGGAAAGTCCCATTGAGATTAAAAACCTCTCTAAAAAATAACCAAAATAATCGTGATTATGATTTTCTTCCATCATCGTGCAGCCCTCCCTCAGAGGTCACCTTTGTCCATCCTTCCTCTCCGTCGTTCACTCCGCCCTGCCTCCTTGTCCAGGTCGCTTCACCACCTCCTACAAGCTGCCATACAACTGGATCGGCACGGGTCACGTGGTCTACAACGGCGCCTTCTACTACAACCGGGCCTTCTCCCGGGACATCATCAAGTACGACCTGCGGCGCCGCACGGTGGCGGCCTGGACCCTGCTGGACAACGCCGTGTTCGAGGACTCGTCGCCGTGGGAGTGGCGCGAGCACTCCAACATCGACTTCTCAGTGGACGAGAGCGGCCTGTGGATCCTGTACCCGGCGCTGGACGAGGAGGGCTTCCTGGAGGAGGTCATCGTCCTGTCCCGGCTGGACCCCTCGGACCTCAGCCAGGACCCCGGCACCACCTGGCGGACGGCGCTGCGGAGGAACCACTACGGGAACTGCTTTGTGGTGTGCGGCGTCCTCTACGCCGTGGACAGCCACAAGAAGAGCCACGCCAAGCTGGCGTACGCCCTGGACACCCACACCCACACGCAGATGATGCCCGGGATGGCCTTCGTGAACAGCTACAACTACACGGCGCAGGTCGACTACAACCCCCGGGAGGGCGTGCTGTACGCGTGGGACAACGGACACCAGGTCACATACGACGTCAAGCTCGCTTACGGAGACCCTTGACTTGAGGGGGGGACGGGGGA
>JAOPUD010000019.1:15155590-15167306 GCA_027122715.1 Trisopterus minutus
CACACACACACACACACACACACACACACACACACACACACACTCACACACACACACACACACACACACACACACACGCACACATTCCACACACATTACTCACGGAAAGGTTGTGTTTCTCATCTCAGTGTACATGTGCCTTTGTAAAGAAGCTTGCAAAAACAAAACAACATGCCTGGATACAGAAGGGGATGTGGATACTGTTGCAGGGGGTCACGGTGGTGAGCATAGCCACCAGCCACAATCAGCATAACATGGGCTTCCTTTAAGTATACCTCCAGAGAGGCACTGCCAGGAACCATCGTTCATTATCCGCCCCATCACGGTACGCTTTTAATATCAAACAACCTGTCAACGCTAATGGTGTGTGGGCGTCAGTATTCAGCCATAAAGAATGTGTGTGTACGTGTGCGTGTGTGGGTGTGTGAGTTGTATTCAGCCTTCAATAGAGGGGGTATTGTAAAGAGACTAAATATAGCAATGATAAAGTCTGGTGCAAGCTTTACCGCCCTCAATCAGACCAAATGCCGTACGTGGGTTTGGTCACTGACCAAAGAGATACAGGCCAGAGAAAGAAAAGGATCCTCTATGAAAACATTGTGTTTCGGATTGCGGTGCGGGGCCAACATCACCCACAGCAAACTATGTTACCAGTTTACAATGCTTCACACCCCTCCCAAACCACCCATCTCAACTGCCATTGAACGATATCTTTGATGTGTTTAGACCGGGGGTCTGGTATCCAGATGTAAGCAGATACTGTATGGAGAGTCTGCCTTTTGATTGACTTGGTTTCCATAGTGCTGCTGGTATAATGCAAATAAACTATTCTCGGTCATCATTTTGTTGCACAACAAGCGGGCGGGATTGCTCCAGGTGGGATTTAGTTGACATCTACACCGCCTCCAAATGAGATTTGTCAGTTTCTGTGTCATACAAACACACATTCCAACACCATTGTTCAATGTGTAATGGTAGGTCTCCCTGGTAACGCGTCAATACTACGCTGACACGATGATGTGGTCATTTACTTATTTAATTGGTTAATTTGATCCGTGGTCCTTGTGACTGCATATCAAACCATCGTGGTGTAGCTGTAGCATGGTGGAGCATTGTTGTGACTGAGTTGGTTCATTTGTATCTACATTTTTTGGTAAAGAATCAGGGTCTTAGAGAGTAAATTATAATACAAGTGATATCCTATCCTGGTCTGAATGAATAAAAAACTAAAAACAAATACAAATATATGTACAAGTAATGAATAGATTTTCTCATCAATGTTTAGAGGGGAAATCTATATTATCCTCATGAATGTCTTGCTTATAGTTATAGAGAACATGGAAACTTCCACTGATAAGGTGCTCAGTCTAGCCTAACCCTATGGAAATATAGGAGTGTAGTGCCATCTTCTGGCGAAGATTTAATATCTATTAATAATCAATTGTGTTTTTTTGGTTGTTTTTTCAAAACACGAGCAGCATCCGAAATGAGATCATCCATTTTTGACCAGGGAAGGCTTTCCGTCTACCTTGACCGTCTCCCATACAGCGGCGTGGTCTGATGCAATGTGGTGCGGGTGGGATGCAATGGATTGCTTTGTGGTGCAGTGCACACACTAACCTGTTAGGGGCGCTGGTTGGATGTTTACTGGCGCTGGTTTGACAACTGGAAGCACCGTGGTCTGTAGGGGCTGGATGATAATGGTGTTGGCCTGCAGGGGCGCTGTTGCGTGGGCTAGGTTGAGAGCCGTGAGCAAGGGCTTGGGCTGGATAGAGACCTTGGGGCTCAGCTGGATGGGTCTCTTAACCTGCTGAGCTGGTTTGGCTGTGAGAGAAGGTAGCAAAAATAAATACAGAGGCACAATGTTAAGGGAAAAGACATAGACAGAATAAGGGGCAACCCTAGGGGCTAACCCTGTATACATTAGCATTTTCTTTTTTTTTTTTAAGCAAGGCCAAACTTGCCAGAGAGTGACAGTTATTCAAATGAGTCAAGAAGAGTCATGCATGATGAATTAATATTTTGTTGTTGACAGAGATAAATCCCACATGGGTTTTTGTCAGTAGGATAACATTATTCATTTCATTTAATTGACTAAATTGCTGTTCGTTGTATTCTTAGATCAATTTGAATTCACGTCAATTCATGTCCTTAGCAGCACAAGAGGCTACCGCAGAGGACAAAAGAGTAAAAGTGCCAATAAACAATAGTATATGTGGGCCCTTTTCCCCTCAGTTCACCTCGTGGTGCCTGGCTGGTCCTCTTCGGAGCTCTCTTGGCCGGTGGTGGGGCATCATAGAAGCCACTGGAGTCAGAGCAGACGGAGATTGGCGAAGGCTGGGACTGGGGAGACAGCGCCTCCTCCTGGACACAGAGCAGAAAATGGACCATGGTTAGCCAACCAGCCTTATGACCACCACAGAGGAAGGAGAAGCCATGTAGAATGCGCAGTACTTGTGATGTGGTTGTGTGGACAACCTATATTCAATGTGCTTGTATCCATGAGGTTTATGAATAGTGCCATTTGATAATGCTGTTCATTTGTGCAACGTTGATAGTATGACTACTGTTTGATGGTGGCGACTTCCTGACAATTTCAGCATGTGGTTAATATGTCAGCGACAAACCTTTTAATCATCATTCGACTTAAAGAGCCAGTGAACCCACTGTTTCAGATGGAATTTGAATGTGATTAAAAAAATGTGTTTTGGGAGAGCTTTAGGAAAGAGGGGTGCATGTTATCCCCATGGTAACGACCCACGCCAACTTTATGACACTTTTTTAGTACAGTCGTTGTCGTGTTATGAGCATTATAATAGGCAGTGTTGTGTATGAAGTCCTCCACACACTATAGCGTGATACTTTAGGGAGGCCTAACCCACACTCCAAAGCTGATATTAAATACATATCTGCCCAGACAGAGCTTCACAGGTCAACACAAACGATGCCAGACTACCTTTGACAAGGTACTCCGACATCACGAAGATAATGCCACCAAGCGTAGTGATATGTTCACATAGTGTTTTGGGTAGAATATAGGATTTTACCAGTTTTTTTTCTCTAAATTGAGGAATTACTTCATTAACAGTTATGAAATGGCATAGATTACTGTGACGACGATCTTATAAGACAAATAACCATGTTTAAAAAAATAAAGAAAAGGTCCTTTTGGGTTCACTTCGCTCTTGAACTGTGTTTTAAAAATGTTATTCTTACCTAAATTAAGTTGGGTACAACAAAATGGTAATAATGGTATTATAATAAGTTCATAAATATTTCAGGAGCATTCAGCCCTATTGAGAGGGCATTAAATAGGGGTCAAAATGAAAGGTGCAACCTTATTCTTTGTGTAGTGTATTCCATTAAACAAACATCTGCCCTGTCAATTATGCTAATGCTGCTGAGGTTGTCAGCGCCTATTTTTTAGGGGAGTGGGTGGAGCATTGAACTGACAGACAGTGAATAATTAGCTTGACAAGGTGTTTGAGGCCTTTGTTAATAAGCCTCTCAGGTGTGTGCGAGTGTTTATGTGAGGCTGTGCATATCTCAAGGCACAATGCCAGCGAATTAGTTTGAATTTTCCGGCACCATCTGGAACAAGCCCCTTGTTGTTGACCGCGTGCCAAAACGGGCGCACGCAAATAAACTCCACCACCGAGCACATTTCAAAACAATCAACCAAAAAAAAATAACACAATTTAACCAACCATGTTCCAGTGGGGGAAATAAATTAAAAAACTCATATTGTTGAGGACAGCAGTAGAAAAACACGTATGAATATTGGAAGGCTAAGCGCGAGGAGAGCGTGACTTACCAATGAGGAACAAGGAGACAGGGCTTCAAGTGAGGAGGGAGAGGGGACGCTCAGGTTGTAGGCGGGCGACAGAGAGTTCACACTCACCTCACCATCTGGCGGCACAAGGACACAAAGGAAACGCACGTGAAGGGACTACCAAGCTGGTGTGGCGACTGACCCCGGGGTACCGCGACTTTATCGGCCGTTCCGCTGGGGGGAAAACTTCAAGGAGTGTCTCCGAAAAGTGACATTGAAAGACAAACAAATGCGCAAGCTAAAGTTGGTATGCAGAAGGTGCTTTGACTGAATGATAATGAGCGTATACAAAACAAACTCAGGCAAAACCACGGAGTAGGAGCTCTCAGGTTTCAGCACCGTCTGTAGATGAAATAGTATTGCATGGAATAGAGTTTAGGCTCTATTGCTAGAATAGAGTACACACACATCATGCTTTATTAGATGTGTTTCATGAACTGTCATTTATTTATCCAAGATTTACTTGGCATGGACAGTACACATTAATTAACATTTTATCCACACTTCAATGGTAATCTGTTAGAAGAAGCCAAGAGGCTAATTTACATCAGCAGTCCTTGGATATTAAGAGTTAAACAAACCAAGCTAAATGAAAATGTGCACAATATGTTAGGCTGTACAGCAGGCTGAAAGTTTATTTTGCTATTTACATCCATTCAAACAATGCAATCAGTGCATTTAGAGATGCACTCATTGTATGGTTTGCAAATTTGAAATATATGTCATATCAATAATATCAACAATAAATCATAATCAATGCTTTTAGTTGACCTAAGAAATGTGATGGTATGGTGAACAGTACAGCGCTGAGAATAGAAAAAATGTGAAATCCCTATTTCAAAATGAATCCTCAATATCTCCAATAGAGTCACTCAGGATTCTGAAACAAAATGACTTCTCCATCAGTCAGATGAAAGCAGATGTGACCAGATGATGACCTCATGTTTTCTACCTGTGCAGGTGCTTGCCACCCCTGCTGGATTCCAGGGAGTCAGATCAAGGTCAATGTCAAAGTCCAAGTCCAAGTCCAAGCCAGGAGTGTCCACGCCCTATGTAAACACACAAATAATCAAAAGCAGAAACCAACCACAGCATGGCAGAAGGAGTACTACCAAAACCGTATTTTCCAAGCCCCAGGTGTATATGTAGTTAATCTCTAATATAGTTCAGTCTAGTGAAGTATTCAGTCAAAATGATTAGAGGTACATGGCATAAGGATTCAGTAATTTTCTTAGCAAATAGGCCATTAAAGTCAAAAGACATATAACACCACTGGTTTCTTGTTATCTCTAACCAAAGCACTTTCCTTTTGTTTGTATGTCCTGTTTCGCAAGTTCTCCAATTACAACTGCACACATTATACCATGGTGTGTTCTTGTGTGATTGTTTGTGCTTGAAAAATTCAGATTTGCCCAAGATTGTATTTCATCTCCCCCCCATCCCCAAGGACTTACATAGTCTGCGTGCTCGAGCGCCCCAAGCAGCTCACTGGCCACTCCCAGGTTTTCCAACTCATCAAACAGGCTGATATCTAGCAAGAGATGAAAATGGCATATTAGTAGTACATACATACATAAAGGTAGTACGATACAATTAGGAAAACACCCAAAAGTTACTGTAACACCCACTTAAAGCTACTGTATTGGCATATCGGGATATATCGTTGTACTGTATCCTACTGTATGAACAACGTTCAAACCGAGTGTTACTTTTATAAAACGTCAGATGTTTGAGGCACTAGCAAAACACTAGGACACAGCTGTGTGAATAGCATGCTTACATGATGTATGGAAAGGATGCACACCTGAAAACATTTGACAACAACAACACACAAACCGCACATAGCAACAATGCTATATCATTATACACCCATGATTTTAGATGAGGTGAACGCACTGTATGTGTTGTATGTGTTGGTTTGGCAAATTGTTACCCCAAAAATCGTAAGGGTTGCGTCATTGTTTCTTATGCTAATAGCTAACCTTGTCTCTGATTCAAGAGAAAACTAGTTGTTGAGATCAGAAAGAACACTTGTAGCCTTACATTTGTGGTCATATGGTGTATTACATAATTTGCAGTCTTGGCAAGTATAAAAAAAACACCTGCCCGTATCACATTAAAGCAAGGCTTACCCCACTCCCCATCCTGGTCGATTGACATGTTGCCAGTGTCACTATTCATCATCGTAGGATGATGTTGGTGATCTTCGAAGTCTAAAGTTAATTCTGATGACATTCTCCGTTAACGACATCAGTAAGGGAATCATAAGGTTGCATTGTATTTCGTATATCGTGCATTCAAACAGCCATTGTCTCCTCAACATGCAGCTTGTTATTTACTGAAACTGGTGTAACACACTTCCCGTAAATACACGTCGGCTTAAAGTCTATCTACGGATAGCGCAGAGGGACAATTAGGGACGAAAAATAATTCGCAATATTTGGTTACACCACAGGATGGCAGAACGATACTAGCACTGTCATAAGTTTTGCCTGAGAAAAAACAAAAATATGTGACAAAGCATTTTGCTCTAGCGTGTATAACTTCAGTTGAGGTGGACTGGTGCAGTAAAGGCATAAGTATTGATGCTTTGTAACTGTCTAATTGTGAGAAAACGTTTCAAGCCAGAAAGGGGTACAACTAAAGCTTAATTAAATCTAATTAATTAATCTAAAATGAATAAATGATCATAAAATATTATCTCTACATATTGTGGACCATAACCTCAAAATACATTTAAAGTATTTCGGAGCCATCAATTACCTTTTTTCTTTAATTAAAGTCACGTTTAGTTTAATATGTCCTAAAAATAATAGTTCTTTCAATAACCTAGAAAGTCAAATTATTAACTCATGTAGGGGACCATTTATGGGTGTGTGTATGTCTGTAATGATCTTAACCTTGACAAGTTCATTCTGCTGCAGTCTGATTTTGCTGCATTCCGTCATATCCAATCGATCTAAGCAGAAAAACATTTTTTCTTTCTTTTTTTTGCTTTAAATTTACCCTGCATGCTTTTCTTACCAGCACAGTCCTGCTCTGGACTTAACATAGTTGCCTTGTGATGGGTTGATTTTCTACTACTTAATATGATAAATGGTATTGCTGGCAGCAGTGCTAGTTGTGGTAGAAGCAGGGGTAATATGGTGGATGCTCCTTTGATTCATTCATATTATTCATTTATTCAGCACTCACCACAGGGTCTAAAATAAATTGCTTGAAATAGAATGAGAGTAGAATAGGTGGCCAGATGCATTTCCATTGCAATAGAGTCATGGTGCGATTTAAAATAATATATGTATGTTAAGTCACTTTCTGAAGTGACTGGCCCTGGTCACTTTTCATCTGTGGATGTGTCAGGCGTCCGTTCCAGTGATTGAAAGTCCCCTGCCCAAGCACAGACATAGGTAGCAGGGAATGAACAGGTTAAGTTGATTCGAGGCTAGCATGCGTTAGCTGAACATTGTGTGAAATTGATTAGTGGCCTTGGTCACATTGCCGGTTTTCATCGTTACATTATCAATGCCCCCTCGTTCCTGTGTAACATAGTATGACATACTTTGTTTCATGACACTATGACATTACTTTATATTTTGTGTTAACTCTTATTGTTTCGTCCATGGACATTTCATGTCATTTAGTCCTGGTAAATAAAAATGAAAAAATCTTGTCTCCAAAGAGGTGCACCACAGTAAGGGAAGTGTTATACTGTATGTATGTGACACTTTTACTGCACCTGTCCACTCTCACTGATAAATCTATTCAAAAATCAAGAGATACCAAACGATGATCACCGTTTTATCTGTATCGACTGATGCCAATGTTTACCCAAACATCTGGAACATTGTGGTGTTGATAAATCTTACATTATTTAATCGGTAAAATCATATGATTTGAAAATAATTTCAATGCATCTAAACAAATACAATTAAACAAATTAAATTGTGTTATACAATAGCAGCTGATCTTAACCCAGGGCTATGACATGTTGCATGCATTAATCTGTTTATATGCTTTAAATGCATTTGCTTCAGCCAGTGACTGAGAAATGACTAAGCCATGACTAAGAAAACAAAACGATTGCAATTTCACTTGCTGCTATTACTGAACCATTTTTTTTAACATGTTGGAACACTTTCCATGCGCCAAAGAAGATAATTTGAAGTAAAAAAAAAAAAAAGAAACCCAAAGGGAAAAGGGAGTGAGAGAAACGAACAAGAGGTTACCAGAGAGGACGGGAGAGGAGAGGGTTTGGGCCACATTTCATCTTTTGTGTCTCAGATGGATGACCTGCGAGATGGATGATGTTCTGCAGAGCTGTCCGCCATTGTCTTACGCCGCTACCAAAGAGGGCCCGACCACTTATCATCACAGGCTCATGTATAGAGCAGAGAGGCAGGGGGTTGTCAGAATAGTGAAGAGGGGTGCAGGGGCCGTGGGGGTGGGGCCCTCCTCGCCTCCCCTGATAAAGCATGATGGAGGTGGGCTAATGAGACCGGGAGAGAGCCGTCTCCCTTGGCGACCCCTCCTGTCCCACAGCGTCCCTGGGACAGGCAGGGAGTAGGACTTGGGGTGCAGAGACACAACTAGAGACGGAAGGTTTGAGCAAAGAGAAACAAGGCAGACCGGGCAGGCATGAAGATGTGGCGTGTGTTTTATTGTTAATATACCCCAAATGCATGTGTGTCCTATACGCTTGTGTGTGTCTGTGTGGGTGTAAGCAGACTAAGTCAAGTTTGCATTGGCTTATTCGCCAATACAAACTTGGCTGAAGTGACTTGTATTAGCAAGTGGCTTAAATTGGGCCTGGTTTAGGATTAGAACATTGTGTAGTGGGAATGGGGCTGTGAATACAATGGGATTAGCCAGAGCAAGGGGTTGTTCATTGACTGTGAGTGTGTGTGACTGTGTGTGTGTGCATGCAAGTGTGTGTGTCTGTTTGTGTGTGTATGTGTGTGTGCATGCGTGTGTGTGAGTGTGTGCATGCGTGCGAGTGTGTGCATGCGTGCTTGTGTGTGCGTGTACATGGGTGTGTGTTTAGGGTGGGGGATTGGTAGTTGATGGATGGATTAGTTTGCCAGAGAACTGAAGCAGCTCCCTAAGGTAGGCCAGGCTCTCAGCGCAACAATTTTTATTTTGTCTTTATATATTTTTAAATAGGCTATATATTTTTTTCCTTATCTTAATCTGAGAAAATAAAAAAGCACATAAGCCAATCAGCTCAAAGCCTCAAACCATGTGCCCCCATTAGGGACACAAAGGGAAAACTGACAAATGGCCATTTTAATGTCCCTCTCTTTGACTTTAATGAATTTATACATTGGGCCCATAGCCTAATGGAGGTGGTAGTAGTGGTGGAGGGGGCTGTAGAGGGCTAACAAATGAAAAGCTCTGATTAGTGCAGAATGACTTGAGAAAAAAAGGGGGCCATTCATCTTGGTTAGCATCCTCCTGTGCTCCTTTATGGGTTGCCGTTACAAGGACGGGAGCCGGGGGTACTCGGTCCCATTAGCGGGGCAGCGAGGAGCCCGCTGAGTGGTCAGCGGCCAGCGTTGACGGAGCGTCTGCCCGCTCCACAGTTCAAGACTGTGAATGCCTCAGTGCGAGTTGACTCCTGAATAACCTTCTGAGGTACCGCCAGCTCACCCTTAGATGACCCCACACTCTGAGATCCTGGGGGGATTCCGGGGGGTCTCCAGACCCGCAGTCGCACTTTCCATTTAGGTAAACAGAAGCCAATATTTGGAATCTCGTCGAAAGCGAGAGAGAGTCGATGTATAATCCGATCAACGACGGACTATTAAAATGTAAAAAAAAACAATTAAAAAAAACATACAACGAGATAAGCGAGTTGAAGGGACGATATAACCAATAGGAAGGCTGCGTTTTGTAAGGAATATCCCATTGTCTACTTAGGCTAAACCAGTTAGGGTTAAGTCTAATCGCGCATATATCCCACTTAATTCGAAGCTTATAGGCTACAAATACAAATATCCAACTATGTAGATATTTAAATTCAATTTCGATCGACTACATTCACAAACAATGATTGGTATGTGAAGTTTAATACCGACGGCAGCATATCTATTGCGTAACATTTTAAAGAACCTATTGTATAACTACTTTATTAACATAAATGTGCTCGTTTCAAGGGCGCTCGCCACGCTTCGCTCACTGTGGTCGAGAACACAAGGTAACCTAGTTGGCAATAATACAAAAAAAAAAAGAGCCATTCCCGAGAAAACCTTTCCCCGGTCATTCTGGGCAATCCATTCCCCCCTGAAGGTTGCAAAACCTCGTGGCTTGCAAAGGGAGGTTTCGTCACGATCATGTCGGAGCTTGATATGGACAACTGTTGTCATTGGGGAGAAGCCTAGCTGTGTTTTCGCCACCCCCTCGCTGGGCCCCCGCGTAGACCTGCCTCGCAGAGTTCAGTCGGCCCAGGGAGCGGAATGCGCTGGGATGCTGCCGTGACGGAGCCGCAGCAGCAGCAGCAGCAGCAGCGTTAACAGTGTTTAGGTGGGGGGGGGAAGAACGACGCGAACACTCAAACAGTATGGACAGCAATGACCCGTATTTACACCTCAGTAAGTATCGCCTCGGCCGGTTTTTATTGTCGCACTGATTTGACAGAACTGTCTGTAAGGCTACCCGAGCTCGAAGCTGTTGCACGTTTATTTCTTTTGGCGGAGACTTGGAGCGGTCGTTTCATGGCGATCCGTTTTGAAGTAGGGGAGGGTGAATGTGCAAGAGCCGACCGAGCAAGGGGGTTTAAAAAAACAACGTTCTACCGATTCGCGAATGCTGCTATGTTGTTGTGTGTGTGTGCGTGTGCTGTGAGATGACATTGGTTCGCCGTTGTTGTAGATCCCGACATGAAAGCAGAAGTCAGGTGATCGGGGTTGTGCCGTTCAGGCACAAGGTCAGAGGTTGGCACTTTAATTGCGCTTTCGTAATTTATGGCGTTTGTCGCGCGTCTCCTACTAAACTGTTTGAGACACAAACTGAATTTATTGGTCTGGAATGGTCTCCCGGTTCTGGACGTTGCTCTGGGAGTCGAGTTTCTTAGACGCTTTTGAGAGAAGAAAAAAAAAAAGGCTGCCCCGGACCAGCATAGACTACACCGTGCAATGTTCATGTCAAATTCCTTGAGACGCTTTAGAATGTTGCCCTCGTTTAACACTGGAAGTCAAAACCACAGTGACTTTGCCCTTGAACTCGAGTTTGAGCCCTATATGTTTGTACTTGTCCAACTACAGAGAAAGGGAACCGGACCCACGCGAAACTGTTGTCATGTTGTGCTCTGCCACACCTGAAACAATACTGCCTACTTATCATACAATAGGAAACCAAACTGGATTGCTATGTTTACATTTTCCTGTAACCATAAGTAATTCAATATCGCTACAGTGATGTTAAAGCCCTGGGCTTTTTAAAGCAACACTGAGTCACAGAGTGTATGCATCATTTATCATGTGATGTTGGTGTGTGTGTGTGTGTGTGTGTGTGTGTGTGTGTGTGAGCATATTGACATGCCTTAGTTGAATAGTTTATTACAACATGCTGTTCAATAGTTGATTACACTTGGACACTTATACATAGCTTGTTAGAACACATATCAATGCACAATTTGTAGGGGGTGGGGGAAAACAAATGTTTCATAATATATACAAGGGGAAATAGAGAGAGACATCTGGATGGTAAAGCGAATGAACATAGCGTAGGCCTATATGTACAGAATGTGCATGTGCAAGTGAGGATGCCCCTTGGGCTAAATTGGCTTCCTGTCTCTGCCTCTTGTCTATTAACACACACACACACACGCACACACACACACACACACACACACACACACACACACACACACACACACACACACACACA
>JAOPUD010000019.1:15232798-15251222 GCA_027122715.1 Trisopterus minutus
CCCCCCCCCCCCCCCCCGCCCCACACACCATAATCGGGCCGGAATTAAGACACCTTCTTCTCATAAGGCTTAAAATACAGACCCTAAATATAACATTAGGAATATGATAACTATTATTATTTATTATTAGCAGCACTAATACTACTACACTACTCCAAACAACTACTACTTAATAATAACTATAGTAGTGATTATAAAATAAATAATACACAAGTATATTTCACTGACAGCAGCCATGTTTGACTAGGCACTTTAGAGCAGTGTATTGCAATTTGCAACGGATCCGATAATGTTTGCAAGGTAAGAGAGAAAGAGATGACCATACACTGCACGTTTACACCTTAAGCCTCCGTGTTTCTCTGGGATGCTGAACACAACCGTCCCCTGGTTTGTTCAGCTCTCTTTCCAAAACAAAACGGTGACACATCAGATGGTCCCCGACATGTTGTGTCTGTGTGTATGTGGGGCAACCTTTCGACTCGTTCCATTGGCTCAATACAGCAAAAGAGAAAGTGAGATGCTACTTTAAATAGAGCAGCAGCACTTTATGTGTCTGATACGCATAAGGTTTCATTCTGTTTAGACAACACAGATCAAATCACTTTCAATATCTTCACGAGAATAATAATATGATCTTATTCTCGTGAAATACTGTTCGGTCACCCGTTATTCGATTGAGGGATAACGTTGGAAACAGGTGAAACCCTTTGTTGATGTTGTGATCAGGGTAAAGGTCCATGTCAACAGTGATAGGAATTATAATCTAGTTTAATTGTGCTTGCTCATATAACCACATGACAAGGCAATGAAAATAGAAAGTGAGCAAGAAAATAAACTCAAGATAATGGGACAATGAATAGTTTCTATTCATGACTTCATTGGCTAAATGCCATCATCAATGTTGTGCTTGGGAAATGTGTCAAAATGCATCAGTTTAGCCTCTCAAAAAAAATAACAAATATGTCAATTTAGTGCGGACATTTGGAGAAATATAGGCTATTGACCTCAGGAACTTAGGTTTGGTGTAATGTAGGCCTATGTTCTCAGTACAAGAATAAATAAAGTTAAGTATTTTCTTAGTCCTACTATAGCATCAAACAAAGTCTGGCATTTTATTAGGACTTCGGGGAAGCGGGAAAGTGTGACCGGTGAAGTGTGAATGAGAAAGTCAGACACAGTTATTGAGGCGCCTGCCCTTGTCTCCCTGATGAGGGATCATATCCTTCCTGTCTGACTAACCCGGAGATGGACATGTTTGCCAAATTCTAAATAATCCGTCAACTATGCCTATAGTGCCAAGCGAGTGGGTGGGCTATCATGAACTAACAATATCCAAATCTAAAGAAACGCTTAAATGAGCAATCAACTATTATAATATATGTTTTATACAAAAGGGTGACCAGACGTCGCCGTTTTCCGGGGAAAGTCCCCATTTCTGATATGTCCCCGTGTCAAACATGATTACGTAATACGTATCGAAATGGCAAAATGAATGGTTTGCACATGAATATAAATCTTGAGACATTTGGTATTAGTCTCACGTCTATCTGAGAGATATGTCGACTTTATACAAGCAGGCATGGCCGATATAAACAATAGACGCATCAATACAAGCAGATCGTTTATTTCCCCATTGGAAACCGATGGCACTTGTCCACTAGTCTGTCTCTTTAAGGAGACCCGCAGGCCCATGTACGGTGGTCCTCATCGGCATCCGTCGAGTCAGTGCGGCGCTTGCCAATCGCAGCAGACAGCAGTCGCGATGGCTGAAGCTTTGGCAAAAATACCCAACGTAGAGATAGATCCAGAAGGAACTTTTAAATATATATTAGTAACAGTAAAGGTAAAAGATGGAGACGTACAAAAAAACATAATAAGAGGCACAAAAAGTGCTGAATATCACAGTAAGTTGAAGTTTCACTGTTGCAGGCATGCTGCGTTGCTCGCAGACACTAACCCAAACGACAGATTTATGCCCACTGAACGTCTTAACTTTGACCACAGTTTATGTCTAAACCGGATAGACAATGTAGGCACTTCGATTCTGAACACACCAGTGTCTTGTTGGCCTGTTTTAACTTATACCTGTCTAACGTTACCTCGGTGTTGATTTCAGATCACATATTTGAGAAGGTCAGTCCAGCGATGGAGTCCATGGGATTGATGTGTCAGTGTCTCGGTGGAGGGAAGATAGAGCACAACAGCACTGACAGAAAACTCAGAGTGTTTGGAGAATCAACTGTAAGTCATGGCTGGAGTAAGAGGGAAACACGACCAATTCAATAATTCATTCCTGTTATGTGCACCTGGGCTCACGATTCATTTAAGTGGGCGTGGTTCCAGTTCATAATTGCAATCTTTTTATTTATTTTAACCCCTCTTTAGGCTTTTGGAAAAGCAGATCATTCTGTGTCTGTCGAGATGCTGAAGACAGTCTACAGTGACTATGAGGTCTCCTGGTCTGATGACAAGAAATAGACAGACAAGAAAATCTTGTGCTATTTTTCTTGTTATTCTTATTGTAGGCTATACAGATGTTGTCAGAAATTTTAGCATCCTCTTTTTGCACCGTTCTGGCCCGTGGTCTACACTTTAAATTTATCTAATAAATCTCTTGGCCTTTTGTTGCTGTATGAATTTATTTTATATGACATATCTGTTTGTACATCTACAAGCATGTATTGTCTCACTTCTCAGGAAAGATATAGACTCACCTCATTCCTTTGCAATACTTTGGGCAACTTGCCCACAAACCCACTGTGGTGTTATTTTGTCAACTAAGCCAGGCAGAAATTCCACACAGGAAGGGTTGCGTGAGATATCAAAAACATGTCCTGTTACAATTGAGGGAAAGTTATCATTCGATCAACAAAAAAAACAAGACCATTCATGAAAGAAATTACAAAGTTCTCTGCAAATGCTCTTACTGATTTGATTTGCGACTCTTTGTGAATGTTTCAAAAGAAGGGATAAGTTCAATTCAAAACCATACTGTGCAATATTCAAACCAATTTGTAAGCTTGACTTTGGACTACTTTTTAATATTGTGTGGAATCCTTGAATTGTATCCGATTAGGTTTAATCAGATATGCTACCAAATAGAAAGGGAGATTTTGTGTTTAGACATTACTAAACACAAAATAGATTACTTAGAGATTACTTAGGTCTTAGTGGTTGGCAACCTCACATGTAATAATAACTCCCTCACCATATTCTCATTAGGAAAAAGCATGAGTGAATGCCTATATTATACAGACATCATGTAAAAATAAGACTTTACTTCTCCTTTAGTGATGTTGCATTTCAAATTTTGAAGTTGAGTTAATGGAGATAATTAGAACTAAAAACTAGAATAAAACAGTGCAGTTATACATTATGTATACTTAAAATGTAATCCTACCAATTACCTTCCATTGTGGTTATTTCAAATCAAAAGCCTTATTAATGTAGTGTGTTTTTTATTAAGCATTTGATATGTTGAACAATGTTCAACATATCAAACAAAGCAAAACTAAAGTCAAAAACAAATGGAAAGCTGCCAACTTTACCCTGACTTTCAAAGGGACACCTTTTATTTGTTGAAAAAATACATCTTCCTTCCTTCCCCAGTAGATTTGTAGCTTGTTTCCTGCTCAGGATAACCTTTCACTTACACAGAAATAAGTGGCATTGGCAGATTCCCACCTTTGTTTGAAAGTTTTGCTTCCACGGAATAGAGGAGATATTTTTAATTGATTCCAAATAAAATACATTTAGTGATAAGAATGACTGAGAAATACTGTATAACATAAAAAAAAAGAAAAATCTCACGGTCACATCTAAGGCAACCAACATATATATATAGTGTTTTATTTATTTATAAATAAATAAATGTGACAAATTGTACCCCTTCTGCAATCGAGGCACAATGAGTTTCTAAGTGAAGTTTGTGAAATCAGAGTCTATTTTTGTGAAGCATCTGTACCGTGCTAGAATTATTTTGAAGCACATCATTTGTCATTTTGGCATCACTTGGCATCACTTTCACACCCTCTGGGTCAAATACAGGGGTCAAATGTGAAGAGAATTTCCCTGTAGCCATGTCATAGAGAATACAATCTGTGACCAACTGTCCCCTTCCTCCCTCAATCAATAAACATAATTGTATTCATTCAGCAACATATACACTTCAAGTTTTTCTCATCTGAAACATCAAGGTTAGGCAGGGTTAGGTCAATGACATATACAAAACATTTATTGTTAGACATTTTGGCATATTATGTAAAAATAAATAAATATATATCATTATTATATGGTTTTATATTGATTATCAGACGTGGCCATATTGATTCCAAAGTGAAATCTGCAGGGACTAGTCACTGTGTAATTGACTTCCTGAACCAACAACAGCCAACACCTCTGACTGCCGGGAACAAAAGAAAGACAAATTGGGAGTTTGTTAACTTCCACTCCATGAAGATCTTATCCATTCCAACAATAGCCTTTGATACACTGGCCACACGAAGTCGCTGGGACGAGAGCCAATGGGATTTCCAGAATTCAAAATTAATATTCCAGACGTAAAAAATAAAAATTCCAAGAGGAGGTTCTTTCCATTTTTAAGACATTATATAGGCTTATTACTCTTTATAAGCCTCAGAGCACCAACCATGTTGAACCCACAGAATGATAAGTGATTATCCAATTAATAATTAAAGAATGTGTAAAGCTTTCTAATCAATAAATAATCAAACTCATCTGTTTTATTTAGATTTTTTGGGGTTTTTTGAGCATTCTAATCAAATAATGTACATGTTTCACCATAAGAACTTCCTGTAATAGCTTTAACATGTGTAGCCAATGTTGTGGCCCTGTTGCTAAACGTCACTTCCGCAAAAAGCAGCGCGCCTTACGACTGCTGGAATATGCGACTAGTTGGTGCAGTACATTTAATGTTTACATCGTTTTGTGTCCTTTACATACCATATATAATGGTCACTACAAAACACAGTTAGCGAATCATTTACACTACGGAATACAGGATATTCGGCATTGATGGAAAGTAATAGTTAAATGGTAAGTCACTTTTATTGTATAACGCGGTTTAGATGACTGACGTTATCCATAACGTTAGTATATGCCAAAACTGTGCTAGCGAAATAAAGATTAACACCATCTAGCAAACTATGAGCATTGATTCCGTTAATGTTCGTCGTTTGTGCAGCTCATCTGACCAGCAGCCCTGCCTCCCAACATGTCGCAGACTACTCTTCTGGAAGAGGTGGTCCACTGGAGTCAGGAAACCTGTCGCACAGAGCTCAGATCCGTCCTTCCTAAACTCACCATATCCTCCATGTTGAGTACACCGTTTGACTGTCGAGTCTGAGAGCGTATTTTAATTATGTGGTCCAAAATATGACAATAATCGCAGTTGAACCCAAGCATAGACTTTGCACTTTTAACTCTAATTTCATGTTTTCCTTTGTGGAGCTGGAAACCCTGAATGTGAACTTTCCAACATGCAATAGTTCTGCAAGTCTCACAAATGCTATTAATGTAACAATGTACATGAGTTGTGAACCAATATACACATGTCAAAAAGATTTGAACCATTTAGGTCTTCCTTGACCATTTGCACTCTCTACATGAAAAGTCTGAGAGCTGGGATGAACATATTCGTAAGTGCATTCATTTTATCCGTAAGCAGCTTGTTCGTCGCCAGCAGGGTGATTGTATTTACCTTTGTCTCCGAGGATTAATGCCAATGCCTTCTCGTTCAGGTATCCTCAAAGTCATCACAGAGATGTTCCTCCCTCACATTGGTTTGAAGGAAGTGGAGGCGTGCTTCTCCAAAGTCTTGCCTAAGGTGAATATCCTCTGATTGGATCAGTGTTGTGTCCACAGTTGGAAAAATGTCGAACCACTTGACTGAAGTTTTACTGTTTACAAGGGATTGCAGGGGGATTGTCTTTTAACATGTACATGAACTGGCAATTTCAAATGTTTCCCACACATGTTGCCTTTGTTTTTAGGCTGTCACCATGTTTGACAATTTGATGAAGGAGATCTCAAACCAAGTTGGAGGACTGTCCAGTCAAAACACAGAGTTGCGTACCCTACTGAGAAAACTCCTGGAGGTGCCCTATAGCAGTATAAGTTTCACTATTGATCAAAAAACAAATAGGCCAATATCAATATAAAAATGAAAGACATTTCTCTTTTCATTGCCAGGCAACGGTGCAGATCATCGAAGCGATGTCAGCCTGTGTTCGTCGTGTCTGCTTGTTTGAGGAAGCACTAGAACTGGACGCCATCCGCTCTCTACCATTGTGTATTCTCAAAGTACTGAAGCAAACCTTCCAACACTGTAAGGTAATACGAACAAGATGTATGCGTCATCCTCCCTTCATACATTGCACCGCTGAGGTTAAAGAAGGCTGGTTAAACGAGGCACATATTTTGTGCACGATTGAATGTTGAACTGCATCACTAATCCAGTCCATCTATTTATAACCTGGTCAATTCATCATTTAGCCTCCAGCTCTTGTTGGCTGAATTCAAGCAGATATGATGAAGGAGGTCTTGATTGACACCATTGAATGACTGGTTCCCAGGAGAGTGAGGAGGTGTACTGTGGCCGCCTGTCCCTGGTGGCAGACCTGCTGCAGGGGCTCTTTAAGGAGGCCTACTCCCTGCAGAAGGGCCTCATGGAGCTGCTGGATCGCATCTCTTTGGACACTCAGGCTACAGAGGAGGACGTCACTGACATTGTCGCAGGTGCGTGTGTGTGTGTGTGTGCGCGCGCGACTGTGTGCGCGCGAGTGTGTGTGTGCGTGTGTGTGCGCGTGCGTGCGTGTGTGTGTGTGTGTGTGTGTGCGTGTGCGTGCGTGTGTGCGTGTGTGTTGGATTACTTCTCTGATATTTACCATTGCTTTTTAATTCCAGTTATTCACAGCCTGCTGGACCTCTGCTATGTGATTTCCGACCTGGACATGGCGCTGCACGCCAACACGTGGAAATTCATAGTCAAGTAAGGACCACCGCGCCCCCATCACCCCTCGCTTCAGTTGTACATGACGACGAGGAATGGCTGTAATGAAACGAGTGCCATCCCTGTGGTCTAGACAGAGCGTGAAGCACCAATCGTACGTGGAGGCGCATCTTCGCCACGGGGACATCAGCAGCTGCCTGTGTGACAACCTGCTGGCGTCCTTCCGTACCTGTCTGGAGCTGGGTGACCAGATCAGACACACCGGGCTGCAGGTAGAGGGGACCGGTCGCTGGCTTCTGTTCCACTTTGGTCACGCCTGCAGGAACATTGCTTGTGTCCCTGTTATTTGGGATGCCTGCTTCAACCAGCATGCATTGATGCCTAGAAGTGTATGTGTCTTTAGCGAAATGTCTATAATTTGAATAAGAGCAATGTTAACATTATAGACTACACCTTGCACCAGTGGGATATATTTTAATCTCAGGGTATTTATTGCATCCCTCGCTAGCGGATGACTTTGATTTCCTGTGCTTTCTAAATTTTTTCCACCTTTGCTCTGTGCTTGCTATGCACATTTATTTTTCTGGAGTATAATGATTGTGGTGAGAGCCGTTGAACCTGAGGTCAGGTGTCAGGTGAAGTTAAGGACACGCATTGTTTTTTATGTACTCTCAGGAGATGACCCAATGTGCGGAATACAAGCTGTTCCAGAAAAACATGAAGATGTGCAGATTCTTTGCCAACACTTTGGTCCATTACATAAAGGTGACAAATGTTGGGCCTTTGGCACAGCCTTTCTCTTAACTTGATGTTCTCAAAAATTTTCTTTAATGTTTTGCATGTTTTGTATTGAAAATCAATGATGCCATTATAACTTTTCACTCCTGCCTCTTACAGGAATTCAGCTCTTTCATGTCCAAGTATTGCAGCCGCTTTCATCAACTCTACCTCCAGATTACCAGGTAGGCGAATGTATTGAACAAAATATTACTGTATATTACAAATGAGATGAGATCTGATATCATTCGATCACACTATAAGGAAGGGGGATTTGACTTGTGTATATATACAGTAATACTGGACACCATACAGACAACCTCTGAGCTCCAGGCGGTGTTGTTCCCCTCAGTATGTTCCCCCCCAGCCTGTGTGCCCAAAGCCTGCGTCCACCGCTGTCTGAGGAGCTAAGTGCGGCGGCGCTACTACCCATGGAGGCCCTACTGATCCAGCTGTTGCCCCTGCGGCCCTTTGCCGAGGCCGTTCTCGGAAAGGACCAGCGTGAGTTTGATGGCTCGCCAGCCTCGTGTCCGCTCCGGTGTTGTTTTTGGCATCAGTCAAGTCATTGCTGATTGCTGTGTCCCTTGTCCACTTGTTGTTGTGAAAGAAATGCAGTGAGATAGCAGTTAGTTAGTCTATTGTGAGCTTTGTTTGAAAATGTTTTTGGAACCTAAAGTGCAAACCATCATTCTGCAGTTACCTGTACTGTTCAAAAGCATTTGCAAAAAAATAAAGTGTGCTTTTGCAATCCTACTGCGAGAATATCTAGATTATGAAACTGCAATGGGTTTTTGTTGAACCTTTAGTGTTGACTGTTTTTGCACAGAGCTGAGTGCCGAACGGCAGCTCCCTCAATGCCTGCTGCTAGTGAGCATCCTGGGTCACCTGGCCCCCCAGCCAGAGGAGACCCTGCAGCTCTGGCACCAGGGCAGCCTCTTCCCAGAGGAGACCCCCAGGTAGCCCGGTCCTGCCATCAAAGTCTTACTTTCAATACATAATGAAGTGAACATCAATGACCTCTTCGAAGGAATATCTTAAAATACTTTATATACTTGACATATTTCAACATTTTGTTTTCTTTATCAGAAAGACTTTTTCACTTTTGAAGTTTGTGTACAGTCAAGGTGTTGGATATGTTTGTAGCACTGCGACTTTGCATGCTGTTTGATTCTAACTTGGGTCAGACACCCTCTTGATCCATGAATCCCCTTTGGCGCTTTATCATGACACAAAGGATGTTGTTTACTGCAGGTTCCCCATCTACCAGGCCATCATGAACATGTTCCGGCTGTGCTGCACCGAGCGAATGGTACCCGTGCTGTTGCCCGGGGTGATGATGAAGGGTCAGGCCCAGGGCAGAGTCAGCCTGCATCACCACGTGTGTGTGCATCTGTGTGCCAGCGTCGCCTCACTCCCACCATCATACCTCCCAGTGCTGGTATGGAAACCACCTCTCACTCCCATGAAGCTAAGGGAATAAATAAAGGCTGGGCTGCTTTAGTTAAGATGCTTTTGGTTTGATTTGTGCTTGATCTCACTGTTTTGTTAACTTTCTGTGGGAGTTTCTAACAGGATTTCCTACAATTCACAATGTTAGTAGCTTTTACTTTCTTTTATTTGATTGCTGGTGGACCTTTTCCCACTTTCCATTGGTGTGTTTTTCCTCTCCTGTTCTCCCCAGGAGCGTTGTTTAGTGGAAGCCGTCTTGCAGTCTGATTGGCAGACAGCCCTGCTTGCTACAGACGTCTGGTGTTTCACAGCAAGGTGATTCCCCAACAGGGTTTTCTACTTGGCAAACTACGGACGATTCTCACTTTGGGGCCATGAACATATGTTATTATTATTTAAAAAAAATGTGAATGTATCTCTAAACAAGGTAAAACAAAGTAGACAAAAAAGCTAAGACATCATTTCAGGTCCCACTTATTCCAATGCTAATATGGTTCTCTCTGTGCTCAGGTACGGAACTGCAGAACTCTGTCTGCAACACGTCCTGCTTATAGCTCACCTGGTGGGTAGAGGTCTCCAGTGGACATTATAAACACAGCATGTTGTTCAAAAAGTGTACCTTTTGAGACATGCACATATACAGTTGTTTAAAATGGGATTTGGCAAAGAGAATGACCTACTGCTTTAAGCTGACAAATGAAAGTGTACATTATGTACAAATTGATTAGGACGTGTGTATCACAATTCTCCCCGTCTTGTATTTGTGTCTAGTATCTCAATTGAAGGTGTCTTGCTATCCCCTTGAAACAACCTAAGAACCTCCAAACCTCTTTAGACTCTGCCCTCAGCGCAACACAAACAGGCGGAGGGCTTTTGTTCCGTGTGGCCCTCCAGCCGAGGTGACAATTGGTGTCTCTGGACCCGGGGCAGGGCGACACCTGTCCCTTATCCCCGGCCCATTGTGCAACACTGCAGCACAATAAGCCTGAAAGTCACACATTTGCACCTCCCTCGCCTCCCTCTCCTGCCCGCCGCTCCTTTTTATGGATGGTTTTTCCTCCACCCCCAGGCCAACACACTGCCACAGCCCCCTCACCCTCTGCTTCCCCCCCCCCCCCCAGGTGAAGGTGTGTGCCAGCGGGGTGTACCAGTCGTCCCACCTGGGCCTGCTGCTCAGACGCATGGTCTTCCTCATGACCCCCCACCACCAGGTTAGAACAAAAACACTCCAGTACAAACCTTCCACATCCCCTAGTTTCCCAATCCACCTGCGGCCAGGTTAAAAAGTCAAAGTGGTTCATTGTTATTGTGTGGTCTAACATTCTGTCCAGGTTACAGAGGTAAAAAATATATAAAGACTCAAAGCAGATCGGACTAGTAACGTCACACTTAACATGCTTAAAAAGGCTTAATAAAAGATGGTACAGCTTGGAAACAAACGTATTCATGTAAATATGAATATATCTAATTGAAACTGAGAATAAACACTTCCATAGGAAACGTTGATTACATTGATTACTGTAGGAATCTGTTAACTGCTTTTTTTTATGACTGGGGTTAAACCGTTGAGAAACCTGTTTTCAATTTCATAGTTCTAGATTTTCAATCAAACTAAACATTTTCTTTGTGTACATGAACGCACCGCAAACAGTGATCTGTTCATAAATAGGCTAGAGTTCCATTCTCAGCCACAATGAAAATACGCTTCAATCAAAACCACCCTGTTTATTACAAAGAAGACAAAATAACACAAAAAATCCATTCCCTCTCCTCAGTCTTTACCCTCGCCGTGCCTGATTCCCACCCTGTGGCGGGTGCTGTTAACAACTCCCCTCCGCACCCAGGGAACACTTACACCGGGTGACATATGGCGTTCACCTGCCCGCGCCGCGGGTCGGATGGGCCCACCCGCTTTACCTCTTGTTCCCCTCACCGCCGCGCAGATGGAGCTGGTGGCGCGCTTCCCGCCGTCCCGCGTGGAGAACCTCCCCGTGTGGCAGCACGTCCTCCTCAGAGCCCTGTCCCCGGACGCCTGCCTCAGGCTGCGGGCCGACGTCACCGCCCTGACCCAGCAAGCCCTGGACCACTGGCGGGAGGGGGGCTATCGGCTGGGGCAAGTGGAGACAGTGGTGAGGATGGTCTTTTTTTAATTTTAATTTTTATTATTATTTTTTTAAAGGTGACGTATTATCCCTTCAGGTGTGAGTGTGATTAGCCGTTACAAGCCGTTTCGAAAATCTGCCTCTTGTGACATGGCGAGTTGGTGTGTCCACCTAGATGTATAGATGAGCAACGTTTGCTACAGTCCACTGGGTAGGCTGGTAGGCTGATCTATCCAGCACACATCTAGGTGGACACGCCCACTTGTGATGTCACAAGGGGCAGATTTCCAAAATGGCTTGTAACGGCTAATCACACCACACCTGGTGGCAAGCCATGGGACCTTTAAAATAAAGATATAATATGTCTGATTTATGACACGACCAAAAATGCTATTCACACAAAACACACAAGCACACTTCTAGAGCACACTTCTAACCAGATGGCGAAAAATGTTCTTGAATACCTTGATACTTCCAGGGAATGTTTCCTCTGTACATATTTGGATTCAGCAGGCATTTAGTCAGATATTCACCATGCAACCTTCTATTTATGCTTCGTCCCTATCCAGGCTCCTTGGGATGTGTCGTGACCTTTGGGTTTGGTTGAGGCTGGCTCTCCTGAAGCTCACCTCCCTGGTGACGCAGTGCAACATCCCCCCCGTCTCTCTAGGTGTGATAGTCCTCAACGCCTGCTTCTACAGGTTCTCCCCGTTTCCAGTGATGCAGGTAACCCACACCGATAAAGTGCTGCAGCGCAAGTGTAAAGCAAAAGCTCAGAAAGAGATTAAAGGTGACATTACACCACGAGGTGTACATCACAAGTGGGCGTATACACGATTTTCAAAACGGCTTGTAATGGCTAATCACACTCACACCTGGTGGTATAATATGTCACCTTTAAAAGTAACTTTAGAGAGGGTACGTTTCAAGAAATTGCGTTAATCCAATGTTATCTCCCCTCTGTTCCTCAGGTATGTGTGAGTGTGCAGGAGGTCTATTGGTACGGCGACTGGCCCCGCCTCTTCCTGTCCCCGTTCCACCACTTTGATGTTTGGCACCTGGTTCATTCCGCCAGTTCGCTCCTATTGATAAGCGTGGACCTGGAGCGACGTATGGGCGGAGCCTGGTTCCTGTACGTGCTGTACAGCTTCTCTCTGCTCACGAGACTGGTCGCCATGGCGCTGGGGGCGGGGCTTACAGAGCTCATGGATGACCATTCTTACAGTTTAAGCTGTGGAGTGGGCTTCTCAGGTATTGTTCACTTACGCAAATACACAGCACT
Source organism: Trisopterus minutus (assembly GCA_027122715.1). Taxonomy (NCBI): domain Eukaryota; kingdom Metazoa; phylum Chordata; class Actinopteri; order Gadiformes; family Gadidae; genus Trisopterus; species Trisopterus minutus. Next base: position 15,245,379 of record JAOPUD010000019.1, read on the forward strand.
ACATGTACTAAAAGTCGGTCGCTCAACTACATGTCGACAATGTGTACACACAATATTCACTGGGCTATCTGTGTATATTTATTTCTTCAAGGTGACTTGAACGTTTGTATGTTGATGTTTCAGGATGTGTACTGTTTAGTGACATCTATTTCAGTCTTGGTATTTGTAATCCCCCCCACCCATGTGTTTTTCTTCCGTCATTGTAACATTGTAACATCCCCTCTCCCTGGTGTGTGTGCAGGCGCTCTGATTGGCCTGGAGGACTTGCGTCGGGACGTGGTGGGGGTGACCTATGTGTGGGGCCGTGTGAACAGCCGCTACTTTACCTGGATGATAACATTTTATATCATTCTTATGTGAGTCTACAGTTTGCTCACATGGTCACATTAGTATGGTTTATTATGTGTGAGTGTGAGGACACTCACTCATGATAAAAAAGCATTGGTGGCTGATTGGCTGATTGGTGTGTCTGTCTGTACAGGTCATCGTTCATTGATATTCTGGTGGGTTCGCTGGTGGGTTTTCTCTACATCACCGGCCCACTCAAGTACATCATGATGTTGTGTGCAGGTGTGTGAGCTGAAAAGTCATGTGGATGCTGACACGGCTTAGTCATGCATCAGCTTCATTTTGTCAACATAATATGATATATTTTGTTATACAACATTTCATAGATAATTGTTAATATATTAATATTATTATATTATATTAATAAAGATTAATCCGAAAAACATTTATATTCTGTCCTTTTCAGGAGGATCCAGGCCAGGAGAATAAAGTGATTCTGATCAGCCATCATAATGACTGACAGGCTTTTAGGAGTCACTCACTTACGAAGTATGTTGGAAAGCCTTTTCTTTCTTTGTCACCTTTTTGAGACTTCACCAGTGTACCCCTGTTCCATGAAGACTGTTCACTTTTGTTTCCAAGTGTGCTGTAATGTATTTTGCAATCAACAAAAAAATTAAATATATATTGGCTATAGTTTCTTTTTTTGAAATCAGTTCATCCCAATCTTTACATGAGGTAGTTTAGAGGACATAAGAAAATACATTGGTTTGTTGTTTTGCTGGAATCATTTATCTGGAAAAATTTTCAAAAGTTAAAAGTGCTTTCACAGCATTGACACTTCATTTAAAACAAAAATAAATACAATTCTACCTAAAACTTAAAAAAAAGTAATGTGTTGGGCTATCCTCATAGAAGATGGAAAATTGATCCTATAAATGCATCATGGGACATTCGTATTCTTCAACATGTTTCACAGGCATCTAAAATTGTCTTCACTTTCTTTTAAGTCTGAAATTGGATTTAAGAATATTTTCTTTGGCCAAACAAATTTAAAAACATTAACAAACCCTAAATGAAAAGACAGAAACCTCAGGACTAACAGGGTGACGAGGCTCCGTTAAGACCAGTTGTTCTCCAAACCCCTTCAGTACGGCAGCGTCTGCTTTGCACCACCTCACATTTTAGTGCTGCACAAAACATGAGAAAAGCTCCCGTAATCTCGGTCTGGGACACGAGTCCTGGTGTCCATTTTGGATCTTGGATCCGGGTCACCCTCCCCCTGTCCTTCCTCTGTGGGGACGATAATAGTAGAAACTACTTCCTGTTTGTCAATGACGTCCTCGTTAAAGTAAATGGCAGAGTTGTCATAGCAGCCGTCCTCCATGGTGATGGGCGAGGGAGGGGAGGGGCTGCCGGTGGGCAGGGGCACAGCGTTGAAGGTGATGAAGCCGAACAGAATGACCACCAGGGCGATGAGGTAGAGAGGGGAGAACTGAGAGAAGAAACGGGGGAACGTTTGGAATGAATTGAAAGATGTACACTCAATGCTTCTATCTGGGATTCATTGCTATGCTATTCGATTGGACTTGTTTAACAGCGGGTAATGTAAAGCAAAGTCAACTAAATGTTCTCCTGGGAGGGATGCTGGTTTTAAGAAGAATCTCTTAACAATCTGCGCTACATTTTCCCTTTGCAAGACAGGATCATAAGTAAAGAACAAGTTGGTTATGATTAGTTCCCTCTATGCTGATTTTTGAGAGACTTGCAGAGACATATTTGACATGGCAACACTTGACTCTCATTCATTAACAGATAGTTAGCATAGTTAGGATTAGTATAGTTATGATTAGCATAGTTATGATTAGTTGTTAAGATGAAGTATTGCTATCCCTATGAACTCATTGTTACAGAAACCCCATGTATGCATCTTTAAACCAGACATATTTAACACAGCTACACTTTTACTCTGAGCTGTAGTCATTAACAGATATGTTAATGACTACAGCTCACGTGGCCCTGTCAATCAGCTACTCAACTAGGTCACCCTGACACAGACAAAGGATTTGGCAATAAAAGGTTGACTATTAAGTGTTGGAGCATACATTTGTTTGCTTAGCCAAGGCATGCATGTGTTCATATGCGTGTGTGTGTGTGTGCGTGCGTGCACCTCCACTCACAATGTAGTGGAAGAGGAAGAGGCCACAGAAGAGGCTGAAGAGGTCGGCGGTGAGCAGAGAGAGGTTGACGGAGGTGGCGCTGGTCAGCTTCACCGCCACTGGCATGCAGCTGTACAGCGCGTACATACACATGGCGTAGGCTCCAAACAGCAGGCCTGGAGCACAGAGATGCAGAGAGGGGGACAAGGAGAAAGTCAGGGGATGAGTCAATACTCAAATGCTTATTTGTGATATTTTGTCATTGAGCTGATGCTGTGGAGGAAGGCGTCAGATTCAAGTCATAAGGGAGCAGGTATGGCTCAAAGATGACTGCAGTTAGACCTTAGAGTTAGGAGTTTGAATCCACAACCTTTAATCTGGGTGTCAAACACACTCACCACTAGACTAACCTGCTGGCATTTTAAGGCATTATATAGGAAAGCTTAGCAATTCAGTTTGTGTCTTATGTAACAATTGCGAATCGTTGAGCACTGATGCATAAAGGAAAACGAATCAAAAATTTTTAATAAATTCAGAATACATACAACAATAGCAAAGCATATTATTGTTCTGGTTTTGTTTTTGTCTTATAGTGGGATGTATTCCTTCTTTCCAGCGGCAATAGGTTCTTACCTATCTGCCAGCTCCACTGGATCTTGGCCAATTCTTGTCGTTCCAGAATGACCCTGAAGAACGCACACAACGAACAGACTGTCAGCACGAAGCCAGTATTGTACAGCATTCCATAATGAATAGTTATAATAATAGGCAATCAATAGCTATTCATATGTGATCAATAACAATAACTTTATATGCGTAGCTCCGTAAAAAAATAGTGCTTCACAATAAACAGGCAAAAGATAGGAAGCATAACATAAATAAAAGGTTGATTCCAAGGAAACAAAGTATTTCAATGTGAGTATTCAAATTCTGTGATTCAGACTCCAGTTAGGGTTATTGTTTTCCCATCTCACACACTCACACACACACACACACACCCACGCAAGCACACACACAACCTACATCTGTATGGTGCTGAAGACGGTCCCGAAGAGGCCCAGCATGCCCAGGAACTCCACCCTGCTGAGGTTCTTCACCGTGTACTCCTGGCACACGTTGGAGACGGCGTACAGCGTGGCGCTCACCAGCACCAGGCCGTCGCCCAGCAGGATGTTACTGGCTGGTGAGGAGGGACAGAACGAAGGGGTTGTGAGAGTGCCGTATAATCAAACTCCCACAGTCAAGAGTTTTTTACAAGGCAAACGTGTTGAAATAGAGGAAGAAAGGCAATAATGTTCCACAATTTTTAAAAAGCGGAAAATATTACATACTTGGATACGAATGCACAAGAGCCCAGTTATTAGAGTGTGGTCTTAACTTGGCCAGGGTTAGCGGTTTGATTCCCATGGGGTCCCAGTGTCACCCATGTACGCAGCACTTTGGATAAAACCACTGGCAAATGCCATGTATATTCTATAGGCTCCATGGTAATGATCCTGTAGAAAGTTGATAGTGGTCCCTCTCGTGGGGACCCTCTTACTGGATCCCTGGTCCCGTCCGGCCAGCAGGTCAGCCCCCACCATGGCGCCCACCCCCAGCAGGCAGATGACTACAGCCACGTAGTGGACCGGGCGGTACCGGGTCTTCAGGACCCACCAGGATAGGACCATCAGCACGGGGATGATGAAGCAGTCCAGGAGCTTTGGACACACACACACACACACACACACACACACACACGCACGTATGAATATATACATTCACTAGTCGTACATAGTCACAATCTATTGCTACATAATATAGGTACTGGTTTTTCTGAAATAGTATCCAGCAGGTTTCCTGGTTCAGAAGCTCAATGAGAAGCTGTGTCCAGGGGAGTGTTTACCTGGATGCTGGTGAGCGTGGTGTACTGGTAGGCCTTCACCACAGCATAGTTGGCCTCCACGTCCACCAGGCCTATCAGGAGGTACTTCCAGCCGCGGCGCTTCAGGATATGCAGCACGTTAGCGTCCCCTGTGTTTCAAAAGGGCACCCCATCAGGTTCGTTATCCGCGTGGAGCTCAATGTTTCTTTTCGATGGATTTCTACGTTGTGTAATGTAGACGGTTCCACTGAATTCTTTTTCCCCCTACCCGCTCTACTCTTAGTGTCGCTCTGGCGTGGGAGGCCTACCTGTGCTGAAGCAGAGCATGGTGGTGTAGGTGATACACAGCAGGGCGTAGTTCAGCAGACTCTGCAGCATAGGCGTGTTGACGTGGTAGTCTGTGGCCAGGTACTGGGACGAGATGGCTGTCCCGCAGATCAGCAGAGCCAGGCCTTGGCCCATGGCTAGCGTCTTGGCTAGCTGCCTGATCAAATTGCAAATCAAACTTAAGTTATAAAGAGCTTTTGCATTTCCCTTAACAACGGTTAAAGTCTGAAAGCCTAAAAGGGATAACTTCCAAGATGGGTGCCGAATGACATCGGACCTCTGCCAAAGCAGCACAATGAAGTCTTTATCTGATTTAATTATCTGCATCTGTCCATCCATCCAACATTTAATTAGGCCTGAAAAACATTTATTTCAGAGAGCAGGAATGTGCTTCAATGGAATGGCTTCCATTATGATACAAGCCTTATGACTGTGAAATTATCTTCAATATTACACTTTTATATATTTATATTGCCAGTACATGAACTCGTCAAACTTGAAAACATTTGAAGTTGTAAGCCATATGTTTATAAGATATACAAATACATTAAACAACACGAATCATGTTTCATTTCATTTCATCAAGTGTTTATCATATCGACAATAAGCACCTCTTTTATCTTCTGAAACCCTTTTTGCAGTATTTAATCCATTGTGAACCGGTAGGCTGCTGTTAAACCATTAACATACGTGTTATCTAATCATTTCATATTTTATTCTTGAGGGAACACCTTCATGGCAACAATTAAAACAGTAGGCTAAATACAGGCTCCAATTTCTCAGTTCCACGATTTAATGAAATTATTGAAAAAAGTGGTCAGCTAGTTAGGAAGATGTAGAGAGAGATGTATGAATTTGGACTGTAACGAAGCACAGCAGTTCTTTTATTAAATGGAGTGTCTGTATTTGTATCATTTGATAGGGATGATGCGATTGTACATAGTTACAGAGGGGCATGAAACTGATGTACACGTATTTATAACTATTGCTATGTTGAACTCCCTATTTGGGCTTCTACGTTTAATAAAATAAACCCAGCTTTCAGAATCATGGAATAATACACTACAGATTACAATTAAATACACATACAACATTGCACATACAGCTTCTACATGTGTGTGTGTGTGTCTCTGTCTGTCTGTCTGCCTGTCTGTCTGTCTGTCTGTCTGTCTGTCTGTCTGTCTGTCTGTCTGTCTGTCTGTCTGT
>JAOPUD010000019.1:15257551-15269926 GCA_027122715.1 Trisopterus minutus
GGGGGTTCAACCGTTCGGGGGTTGTTCTGAGCTGCTTTGTTGTCGTGGACTACTTACCAGTCTTTGGCTTTAGGAGATGAGGCAGAAAGCTTTTGACTGCCATGGGTTCTGCGAACACCAGTCCGTTGAGGAGTTTGGGGACGAGTCGTGCAGCAATCAGCTCCTCTGGAAGGTTCTGGACCCGGTCCAATAGAAACCTAAAACACAAGCAATAAATCACAACCTCCTCCATGGACAACGTCTCCAGCACACATTTAAAATGAGCTGACGCGGAAAACAGGGAACATCATCAACAGTGTGTGTGTGTGTGTGTGTTGGGATAGATGCCCGTTTGTTGACTTCACTCACTTGAAAAATTCATTCTTCTCCTCTTCCGTCTTCAGAGTCAGGCTCTTGAGGAAATTCATCACGTCCAGAAAGTCATTTCTTAAAAGGGTGTAAAAATAACAGTGCTTTGTTATGACAAGCCTTTCCTTCACTTTGGGCGTCTGGGCATTGTGAGAAGAAGTTGTACGAGACAAACCTGAAGAAGTCGTGAGTCAGCAGAGAGCGGAGGGCAGGCCGGGAGGAAGGGTCGGAGGTCAACAGGCTGGTCTGCAAGGTCGTCTTCAGGCTGTCCGACATCTCCTCCGACACTGAACATCAGCAGAATCCATCGTGGGAAATAGAGCGAGGGACACTGGATTTATAATATCCTTTGGGCATGATTCCTTGTCTTCCGTTAAAAGAGGACAGACTGATTAATGTCAAAGAACAAGCCAGCCAGTACTCACCGTAACCGTTCAGAAGGGGCAGAAGTGCCTCCACCATCACGCCGAAGGAGTAACTGTCCCGAGAATGTGCGTGTTTATCAGGCAGTGTTTTGAAGCCCTCAACCTGTAAAAACAAAGCTCTTTATATATCCTCGCTCTACTCAAGAGAAGGGTGTGATGTCGAAGGATGAACGTTAAGGCAGCATGTGGCTTCTCCTCACCTGCTCCTCTGGGGGAATAGAACTGGCATCCCTCCCATTCTGGATGCTGCTGAGGAACTAACATGAAAACAGAATCAGATAATGATAAGTATTATTCATAAAGCTACTTCATTCAAGATATAAACAAGATAGCACGTGATTTATATAAGTGTATTCAATGGTTTTAATTGACACAGTAAAAAAGTAACAGATCGCAGGGATATTGGCTTATTGTCGTAAACAATAAGCCAATATCCCAGCCAGGAAATCGATCATAATAATAGAAGGAGCCACGATGGGGGCCATTTTGGGTTCCTCCCACCTCTTACCTCAGGGGTTGCCTCAGAGAACTTGCACACAGTCTCCATCCCTCCTAGTTTCCAATGGCCGTCATCGCTCACGAACACGGACAACATGCACACGTTGTTGTGGCTTGATTTTCCCTACAAAATCGAGACAAAAAAAAAAGCAAATTTTTAAAATCGACTCCTTGATGTGCAACAACGGGGGCCGGACAGGGTAGTTGCTAGGGCAGTGGTTCCCAATCTCTCTTGGCCTGGGACCCCATTTCAAGCGCTGAAAGGGTTTGCAATTCTAACTTTAAACTCTTGTGAATCTGCTTCCACACAACAATTTTTTTACTGAAACAATAAGCCATTCTCGGTAAGGTAGAGAATGGCAAGCGGAGAGTTGGCATTTGTTAGATCTGGGGGATCTAACAAATCCCAACTCTCCGCTTGCCATGCATCATTTAAGTCTGGGAACATTTGGATTTCACGCAGGCAAATGCAATGGCAAAATAGAGACCCCTGTGTCCCAGCCCAGAAAGAGAACCCAGTTCCAGTTTCCAAGGGGCCAGTACATTCGCTCTCCTCAACGTGGACTTTAATGACACCATGTGGTTAAACAAGAAGCTGCAACAGAAGACTAAACGTGACCAATGACCATACGCCCTCTCCAGGTTATACTTTTATGTTAGCTGAAAAGGCCCTAAAAATGTGATGTGGTTATTCATTCATTATTATAATAAGCAATACTGTGTGCCCAAGGAGGATGGCTTAATGGTTAACAGCAGGAATATGGTTAACAGCAAGGACATGATCCACCATTGTGTGACTAGACTCATAACTAATTGTATAAACAGAATAATTGTCTACTCCTGATTGGGGCATATCTATGACTTTTTGGTTTGAATTTAAAACTTCAATCCATCAATGCATTCGTTGACATGGTTTATAAGTCTTATACAACAATACAAGTTCTCTGAAGATATTCTCAGTGCAGTCAAATTCCTCCACCAGGAAACCCAGCTCCCTAATCACAGAGGGGAATCATAGACCATTTGTGTGTACAGACAATGAATCAATTGGGTAGCTGGAGAAAAATGTTAAATCGGCAGGTCATTGTAGAAAAAACAAACAGACAGGTCAACAGGGCAGTAAACAGCGATCCCAGATGAATGGGAGACCCCCTGCCACAACAAGCATCGCCACACAACCATCTCACAACTAACGCTCCAGATTTGATTCATGTCCTTTTCATAACAGAGCCTCACACCGCGCCCTCACCCGCTCGTGGAGGAAGACGAGGGCCTGCAGGAGGTCATAGATGCCGGCACAGGTCTCCTCCGGGGACAGGCTGTCCAGCAGCAGCTCCAGGGGCCGCACGCGCTCCGTCACCAGGTGTATGGCGCCGCTCTGCACCGAGCAGGACAGGAAGCGCAGCAGACACGGGTGCCTCAGGGTCTTCAGGTGCTGATGGAGTGAGAGAGAACGGTCTGAGTAACAAGGTTTCTATAGCAGGATCATAGATAAGTGAATACAGTGGTTACTATATTTACTTCAGGAAACCAACATCAAAAAGACAAATGTCTTTCTGGTCTGGGCTAAACGACTCATAACTTGAGTCGTCTTGTTTGATTGTTGCAAACTGTGCTATGGTTTTGACTCAGGTCTGGATTTGATTCCCCAAATGTCCTGCCTGATGATGCCAATGTTTAGCAAGATGCCGGTTCACCACCTGCAACTTTGAAATCAAATGTATAGGCAATAACTGTAGCCTCGGATGATTGCATCTCTCGACTAACTAAACTGTATACTATTTAAAAAGTACAACTATCAGACAATGCCATATAAGATCACAAGACAATATTGCTGATTAAAAACACGTTTCTAGGTCAGATGCGATTAACTCACATAACTACTATGTGCGTAAGCAGAACTTGATATCAGAGAGCCTTACTTTAGCCGCTTTGTTGACTTTGTCTTCGTTTCCCTGCTTGTGAACAAACACCGACGCGGGCTTGCCATCCTGGAGAAGTGCCGAGTGCATGGTGAGCCCAGAGGGCAGAGTGAGGAGAGGTTCCTCCAGTGTGCAACTCCGCACAGCACTGCTCTCTGCGCCCATTGTGGCTCACCCCAGGTTCAGGCTGGAAAGCACGACCGATCAATATATGGCAGTGACAGTTGACGCTGCTGGAGGATTAATAGAACAGTAACGAATACACCCGCCCTGTATGGTGCATTGACATGTTTTACCTGTTATAGCTGTATGTGAACTACCTTAGCGACGAGAAGTTACTAGCGTTAGCTGGCTAACCCCGCTACGTTAGCCACCAAGTCATTGCAACGATGGTCGGTCTCTCTTCAGCGGAGGAGATGACTGTGGATAAGCCTCATTTATAGTCTCCAAGCGATTTTCCAACGTGTCAGACGATAAATTACTCTTTCAAACAACATACAAGAGGTGACTGACGGACAGCAATGCTAACGTGGTGCAGAGCCTGATGGTGTAGCTGTAAACACAAATTCTTCCGGTCAAACCCGACTGCGACTGAACCAAAATGTGGGTGAACGAAGTGTTAAAGAAACTTAATAATATCGATAATAATAGTCGTGTTAATTTTTTTATTATACATGCTTAGTAATATTATGACTTAACTTCAGCGTCAATTTAATAATTTTGCTTATAAATATGGATAAGATTCAACGCAACGCAAAATCACATTCGAACCTCCCCATTATGTGGCAATGGTCCAAACCAGAATGGTGCGACTACGCTGAGCTGAATAAATTGCTTCGCAAGGTAAGCACACGTACATCAAAGCACGCACGGATGTGCAATCGCATACGCACACACGCACACACGCACACACGCACACACGCACACACGCACACACGCACACACGCACACACGCACGCCGACCCCCCCGTCAATTTGTATTAACGTTAAAACTAGATTGCGTTAACGCGTAATAAACGCGTTAACTTGCCCAGCCCTAAAATATATAAATATGTATATAAATTCATTCATACATACAAAGTTACATTACTTGAACTGTTGACAGATTGCGTGAGTAGGTGTTCAGGTGGAAGTGTGTCAGAGTTGTGGCCCAATTGTGGTTAACACACATAAGGTCATAAGAGAGAGTGAGCGAGAAAAAAAGAGCGAGAGCTATGAGCTGACACTCTAAAAGGCTTACATTGAGAAGAGACATAGGGCAAACATGGACTTGGATGAACTGGGTAGGCCTACGACGTTTTGTTTTACTTCCCATCTGTTTTATATTTACTAAGCAGTATATGTATACGTATTAGTATAAGTATGTTTTATTATTTGTTAATTAATAGCCATATATCTTTATACAGATTATGTATGTCATTTTAGGTGTTTAAAAGTGCATTCTAAATCTTACATTCCATCATTCCAATTGAAATGCCTTTTGTACTGCTTTATATTACTTCTCCATGTTGGGATGGATACCTCATGATCTTCCTTAGGAAGGCTTTCCACGAAAAAGGATTCAGGGCAATAATATAACTGAATTATATCTTGATGTTGGTGTGTTGTAGAGGTTGTAGATGTATTTTTTACAGAGCTATAGCATGAGATTTTGCCTGAACAACACAACAACTTTCTGTAAACGTAAAAAAATAATTTACCCGCAGTATAACAATAATTTCAACTATTTTTTTTGACCTCAAATGACTGTGTAATCTTGAACGTAACATCTTAGACCGTTTCACTTCTCCACCTGTCACTTCCTGAGGAAGTAACCTCAACTGCAAAAGCGAGCAAATAATCTGTCATTTGACCACAGTGTGAAAATCATATCTTCAGTGAAGGAAAAAAATTGACTACGGGTGCGTTCTACGTTCTTTTCGGATTCTAGATTTGCTATTGGAGCAGTTGGCTGTGAATTCAGCTGTCGCTGAGACAGCGCCACTGAATACAAGCAGTTCCGGCCATGGAGAAGTACAGACATTGATTCAGAGTCTCTTAATGATTAAAAATGCAATTTATTATCAATATGTATCTTGCTGTCCTGAGTTTCACTACATGTTACTTGATGTGTCATGATCTCAGAGTGCAAAAGACATGGAGCCGCCCAGTGTGCTTGCAAAAAGCAGAAAACCTTGTGCTGCAAATGTGTACAGGTTGTAACTCTCACTGATCATGCATCCAAACAATAACTAACCTTTACAACTCGAGTTTGCTTCTGTTGCTCATTGAAATTGAACCATGTTGATTTGGACCTCAAGTATGAATATGAATAATGATAGCTTTAACATACAGTATATGTGGAAAAATGTAACATGTCATATTGCCTCTGCCTCTGCCTCTGCAGTTTCCTGCCATCCCCTGTGGTGGCAGCACCGAGCCCTGGCTCTGCCGGTAAAGAGTTCGACTTGCAGGACGCGGTGAGAGAATTGACTGCAAGAGTTGATCCAGAAATGTTTTCTGAACAAAATGCATGCACCAACAGAAACACATATGCACAGTTGTTTTTTTAAGAGCACATTAAATTATGATCAGTGTTTCCATCGTAGCCTACATTCACAACATATTTTTGTGCATCATAAAGAAAATACTTTGAGCATTTTATTAAATTTGACAATTGTTTACTGCCTATAAATAGGAATTATATAGACAAAATCATTGAATGGTTGTAACTGCTAAACGTTTTGGACACAACATACCCAGATTTTACAGAAGAGGGCAGTATGCGCAAGGTGTTCAACGGGGTTCCTACGGCGTCCCCTCTGGGAGCCAAAACGCCTCGTTCCTCAATGACGGAGCTAAAATGACGTTTAACAGGTCGTTGTGTACTCAACTAAAAAAAACAAAGAACATCATTTCGATTATATTTTCATCAATTAGGTTCCGCCTTCAAACCCTCCTCCGCTTTCAAAGAAGAAGTCCCTGAAGGGGGAAGCGTCAAGTGGGCGGCAGGAGAACAAGGGTAGCGCGTCCCCCGCTGCGGGTTCAGACAGGAAGGCCTCGCCGTCCGCTCAGAAAGTAGACCCCATCGATGACCTTCTGGGAGGGCTGAGCTCTGATCTGGAGAAAATTGGCGTCCGTACCGCCGCTAAGGGCAACTGCGCTTCCTGTGGCAAGAAAATCCTGGGAAAGGTATCTCACTTTCTGAATTTTGTGTCTGCGCTGCAGCAGCAAGTGTAAGTAGGCCTACTCAACAATTAAGAAGTTAAGGCGACTGTACCTACACTAAATACTTGTACTTGATCACTTCAATTAAATCAGCAGAGAAAGCAGCATAGAAAATATTGCTTTATAAAGTTATACATTTATTTAAGTATAAAGCTTTCAAGTGTCTTCTTATGAAATGCAAATTAAAAGCCAAATTGATGAGATAAGATTTTGACTGGTGCTTCAAGATGTTTACTGGGTTTATTGAGCTTACGTGTGGCTGCCTAAGAGGTATGAAAACACACAGCATCATGACAGATGGAGGTTCTCATCTCCTTCTAAATCTCATGCATGTCCTTTCTCTGACGTCTTTCCAGATCATCCAAGCCCTGGGCGAGGTGTGGCACCCGGAGCACTTTGTGTGTGCGTCATGCAACAAGGAGCTAGGCACCCAAGGGTTCTTCGAGAGAGAAGGACAGGCCTACTGTGAGAAGGACTACCATCGTCTCTTTTCCCCTCGCTGTGGATACTGCAAGAGCCCAATCATGGAGGTTCCTCTACTCATGTTGATGTAGTTATTAACAAATGAGTTGACAAGAAACATCCAAACTGATGACTGATTTCTGAAAATGTTGTGGTTTCTGGCAGAAAATCCTGACAGCCCTGAACCAGAGTTGGCATCCTGAACACTTTTTCTGCACCCACTGTGGAAACCTGTTTGGGCCGCAAGGTCAGATACCCTGTGCCTAATACCTGTACCTCCTGTTAGCTGTTTGTCTGTCATCTAGCGTTATCTGTCTGTCCGCCATCCATCTGGGTAGAACATTATTGGTTAGAATAATAAAAACAATATTTTTATTCGACACTGGTTACACGGTTTACCACAGGTATTACGTTTATAACTTGTGTACACTGTATCATTTCACACTGTACCCTACCAACACAAGAGTCAGATATACAGTACATGTGGGCATGGATGGAGGTAATGCAATCACACACTATGCATAACCAGCTGGGTAGCTGAGAGCTCTGCTTTGTCTTGGGCAGGCTCCCACAAAGTAGGGTGTGGATGGTTAACCCACGGTGCAGACATCCAATCAGCCAGCCATCCAATGAGGTTCCTCCTGTTATCCAATAGGCTTCCTGGAGAAGGACGGAAAGCCGTACTGTAAACAAGACTTCTACCTCCTCTTTGCTCCCAAGTGCTCTGGCTGCAGTGAGCCAGTGAAGGACGGCTACCTGAATGCAGCCAACGGCACCTGGCACCAGGAGTGCTTTGTCTGCGCTGTGAGTCCTTCATCACAGAAAACACACACACATACACACACACACACACACACACACACACACACACACACGGCATCACACGGCATCACATATGTAAATTGATACATGCACATGAATGCATGCACACCAACGCACACATGAATGCATGCACACCAACGCACACATGCATGCATGCGCACACACAAGAGACACACATGCATGCATGCATGCACGCTCACACACACACACACACACACACACACACACACACACACACACACACACACACACACACACACACCTCTTTGATTCTGGGAAATTGCAAAGTTTCCTGCATTTGTTTTCCTAGGCCTCAGACAGTCTTTGAGTTCCACACTGAAGCTGTGTGTGACTGTGGTGTTGGTCATGCTAGTGTGTTAATCTGCTGCTGGTCTGCTAAAAAAAAAACACTGAACTATTTGGGAAAGATATTGAAATCTGTACGTGGTTATTCTACACCTCTATACATGAGTAAGTTGAACTCCTTTCAAGAACACAAAATAACACGCCCAATTGAGTACAGATTCACATCTGTTGCACACAACCACTGCTCTGACATTAAAGAGGTTATCTTAATTTAATTGGAGACATTGAAAATGTAAATATGAAACACGGAATTGAGAGGAAGGGGAATGAAGTAGTTATTTGTGGCATCAATCTTTCATTGTCATGTTACACACCTCTGCCATTTATAAGTAAAATACAATCAATTGGAAACAAACCAGATTAAGGGTGGTGAAATTAATTTACACAAAAATAAATCATATCCCAATCAAATCCCATCCTGTGAACGACGTTGTTACAAAAGCACGTCTCTCACATTATACAGACAAAGCCGGTCTCTGCTTGTACAGCCCTGCACTTATCCTTTGCTTTAATCTTGGTCATATCTGCAGGGGAATTCCAGACGTTCGCTTCCTTGATAACCGCCTTCTCAACCATAAACAGCAGTTATCTTGTAATCGTTAAAAAGCTCAAGTCGAGACAACCTTCCACATGCCAATGAGGGCCACTGTGCGGCTCCCAAGTCATGGTCTAACTTAAAGTTAACACTGAAAAGTAGGACCATTTGAAAGCATATGTTGTGGTTAGAATACCCATCATCATTTATTTATATCTTTACAAAAATATAGTGAATTGAAAAGATGGGTTCCTTTTAACTTTTTTTCAATCCACTCAAAACAATTTGTCGGGAGATAGGCCTACAGCGATGGCTGTTTTCTACTACTGCACTGCATTTAACTTGAACATTTAGCCCATGCATTGTGATGGCCAGTGTGTGCAGCAAAACAATGTTTTACTGGGATAGCTCAAACTAAACCAACGAAACCGAAGCCTTTGCTGCTTGTGCTTGCGCGTGTGCGTGTGTGCAAAACAAATAAGACCTACTACAAACAAGAGGACCCTCCACACACTCGCAACCGTTGAACCCATGGGCAAATAAAGGCTTTTTAAATGTGTGTGTCGCCATACAATTCAACAAAACATTAACGGATAAGCTAAAAGAGTACAACATAACTAATTTCTGGCATATATTAAAGTAACATACGTGACTCTTTATTGAACTGACCTTTGTCTGAAAGGTCTCCTCTAAACATAGCAGCTGGAACCTTAACATAGGTAGGTTAAAGATAAGGTTCATAAACTCACGGCTCAGCTGCATACAGCTGGGGTAAACAGATGAATTGTACCTATAAATGGGACTCACCATTCTACCAGATCTCTCCTTGGCTTTCTTCACCTTCCCATAGGTTCCTTTGCCTAGAGTCTCCAGAAACTCGTAGCGGTGTTTGAGGTTGTGTTTGTGGTGGTGCCTCTTCACGGCTTGTCTCTTCAGGGTCACCTGGGACACGGGTTGACCAAACGTCGCGTTTTCCACCGGGGTGACCTCCCAAGCGGGTCTGACGCCTGAACTCTCGCCACGTTTACAACTTTCCATTTTAAAACAAAACTCTAATTCGCTCTGTCATCAATGCATGCCTTTTCTATTCAGTGTGACCACACAAGAGTCGTCCTGTTATTCCCTGAAAAGGTATCCGGGATCCGTGTCACATTTTCCAGAATGCCACGGAGGAGACCGACGCCGCGAATTAGATGTACGTACGTGCGGCGGACGATAGTTAGATAGTAACACGGCCCACCATCTGTCGCGGGAAGCCGAACGCCGACGTGCTGTTTGGAAGAAGTTAAGACGAGGATGTCGCTGTGTTCCGCCTTGGAGGGCCAGCCAACCAGCTGGTTTGATCTTTGCAGAGCGGTGGGTGGACTTTGAATGAGCCTGTCCGGGCACGACTGTGCGCTCGCTGGGTTTGAGAGCAGCTGTGGCACAGGGCAACGAACGGGCGTGCTGCTGCACCACTCAGGGGAGAGGGAGCTGTTGGTGAGGAGGGCGGGACAAAGGTGGAACAACAACTGCATACAGTTCCAACGTTTTGTTTCTATCTTTTATTTTAGGAGATCCGTTGTTGGAGCTATGAGGGGAAGGGGGAGGGTGCTAGGGTGTCGTCTGTTAAACGTTAAATGTTAAATGTTAATTGGATTTTACAGCAAAATAAACCAATTATTCAATCTGGTGTGTTATTATTTCGGGGGGAATTGTGCAACACCATGATCTATATATTTGTATAGTGTTTGGCCTTGTACTGAACTTTTGTATTTAATTTTTTACTGATCTATGCACCTGTGTCTGAAATAAAATTGATAACGTCTGAACACCGCTAGAGGTCAGCACTGAGTCGTTCAGCTGATTGAACGTGTATTGTTCATCAAGTGGGCCTAGTTTACATCCATGATCATTTATGGAGGTATTAACCTCTATGAGAATGCCCGAAAGCAAATTCAATTATCTTAATAGCGCACCAGTGGCCTTCTATGTAAGCCAAATTATGCTTTTGTATTGCTTAAATTAAGAATTGGTTGCCTACAACATTTTAAACAGCTTATGAAAAGGTATTTCAATTGTAAACTAATTTGAGTCACTATTAGTGCGACTAAAAGTTCCTTACAGGGTTTTTGCGTTATGGTGCAGCTACTACTACAAATATAACCTGCATTTCATTACGAAACAACCTGTGAGACGCACGTTTTTGTTTGCCTTGTTTTTGTACATCCTTATCTTGGCCACAAGAGGGCGTCTTTTTAACGCATCATGTGAGTTTAACCAGAATGAATGTCTCCACAAACAATTAATTATTTCCCCTTATTTCCATTTTGATAAAGGAATGTGTCATTTTTTATACCATTTATGTTGTTTTGCAGATGGTCTATATGGTGGGTGTTGCCTTTCACTCTTTCCACCTGGGTAAGCATGCATTTCCCAGAACTCTCCGTCTTCTGTCCACGCCCTTTCCTACCCAACTTGTGTCTTGTCAACTTCAGTTTTGACACTGATTTGGAGCCTTGCCTGTGATTTGGACGTCCAGGAAGAGCTGACCCGCACATACATGCAGGGTCTTTTTTGTTTTTGGGGGCAATTGTCATTTATTATTCTGCGTTTGAAAAAAAAAAATCTCCGAACTTCGACGGACTAGGAGCCAGCCAGAGGGCGGGTTTTTCCCCAGGGATCCTTCAGAAACACCGAGGCTACAGTGACTGTGAATGGCCTGACACTCTCCAGACGCAAGCAACCCTAGTGCACATCGTTCCGGAGTGTTGCTCGGTGGAGATATGACCGGGATGGTCGAGGGGTGAGTGGGCAACATGACAGTCTGCCAGGCCAAGGGAAGGGCCAGGTATGCCTGCTGGCTAGTCACTTAACTTGGACCGTAAGCGACGAAGAAAAGTACACATCGTTTTGTCTTTCGGCACATGGTTTCTATCTGGTTCCACGTTTACAGTACCGTTATGTCAGCGGCGAAGGACGATGGTAGCGATCTAAAACTCTAGCACACGAACTGAAAGCTGGCACAGACTATAGAAGGAGCTACTGTGCAGGGACATTAGCTCCAAGTTAAGTCACCGTCCGCAGTCCACACTGGGTGAAGCTAATGGGAGCTAGCTGTGCTGCTCTTACTGCATTCGGTTGACCAAATAAAACACCCACAGCTTTGATCAGTTTAAATGACATTCTACTGTCAAACTATACAATCGCTATCAATCATGCGATCTTGTTCTAATATTTTAATGTAACCCGTCGCCCTGCAGCCTGGGTTAATAATGCATCAACTACCAGCGTTGGTTTTCAACACGCATCACTGGATTGACTGAAGTAGAGTTTGTCATCTCTCGATTTTTGCTGCTATTGATATTTTGGCGTGAGGAAGCCCTGAACAGTGCAAACAAACCAGGTACCATGGATGGACATGTGCAGAAACCGACTCATCTGGCCCGAGAACTAACACGGATATTTAACAGCTTCAACAAGCACTCCATACAACTCAAGAAGAACCTGAAAGAGACGAACCTGTTCTTCCGGGAAATAAGACAGAACTATAGTAATGCATGTGCATCAGCGATCAACTCGGACGCAGCGTCCCTGGAAGCAGGTAAGCACCAACACCTGCATAGCATCTGGGCAGCAGTATTTGGCAGAGTTCTCCTATCTATACATCTGTCTAACTTGATCTCTATCTCGCTTTATCGCTCTCACTTACTCTATTTATATCACCCAATTTATTAAGTATCAGTTATACATTTACACTTTAACTATCTATTTATTTACATATTTAAGATTTCAATAATAAATCCTATTC
>JAOPUD010000019.1:15320202-15330971 GCA_027122715.1 Trisopterus minutus
CACACACACACACACACACACACACACACACACACACACACACACACACACACACACACACACACACACACATTTAAGGTACGTGGAGGCTGGAGCCTGAAGCCTTCCGATAATTTAATCTTGAAAGCACTAAATTCCTGCTTAGTCTTAATTAATCTAGATTCAAGGCTTAAATTGTCACTGTTTAGCAATAAAGATAGATATAGGGAATTATTATGGGGAACACTGCGTCTAGCTTCAATCCCTCTAGTGGTAACTTGTATGAGTTGCATCCAGCTTTGCTAAATGCAACTCAAGGAGATATGAAACGTACGTTCGTCTGTATTAAACAAATAGAACACTTAATAGTATACACATGTATAGCATAAAGTATAAAGTTATATTTTGATAGTATTTTTTTATATTGATAATCCCAAAATTATTAAAATATTTACATTTTAGTCGTAAAGTATGCATTATAATAGTAATTTATGAATTTAATCTAAGCCTTGCCTGGAAAGACAGAGATGACAATTTACAGCCAATAAAAACTAAAAAGAAGAAGACGTAAAAGTGAGAGAATTTCATGAGGAACCAAAGTTAGTTTGCTGTGTTTTGTCGGACCATATTCACGACGTACGGGCGGCTTACTTAAAGGAATGATGGCGTCCAGAAGAACAACAAAGGCACCAAATAGTTTTGGCAAGGCATCTACCGATCCTAAAAGGTCAGTAGATGGGACGATAGGATTAACATTATTAAACCTACTTACCAAAGTTGCTTGTATGTTTATGATTTTGATCGCAAATTGTCGTAGCAGGGTTTAAGACTTACATTGTCTACGGCTGACACTGGTGCCAGACACTTAATCATCTGGTGCCATCCCTTTATTATATTATTATTATTTGTTGCTGTAATGGCATGCACTTTGTCACGTACCATCCATCTGTGATCAATCATTTTAACAGATTCACTCACTTTAAATAAATGGTAACATGTTTGGCCATGATTTTCGAAAACTGACCACCGTGGTATCTCATGAACACACTCTTCGCGTTCTTCCTGTATCGATGAGCTCTAACACCTCTAGAATTAATAAGTTGTTAATTGGATTAATAAATAAATGCGATTGTCTTTTCTGTGGAGATCGATCATCCAGAACATTGCATTGCTTCGCACTCTCTTGAAGAGCGTTAGTTCTGCGGAGCAATTTCATTTAGACCTTTTCTGGTTTGATCAAAGCAGTGTGTCTTCATTGGAGCTTAAGTCGCATCGCAGCGCTACCCATTACTAGTTATTGTATTACTACAATGCTAATACAATTCTAGTTATTGTATTAGAGTGTGATTAGCCATTACATGCCCTTCACTCTGCCTTAGTGACATCAAGTGGGAGTGTCCGCCTAGATGTAGGTTGGCTGAAATGGTCATAGGCTTGAGCCCTGCAAAGCCATCCACCTGGTCTTATATTCCTATGTTGTAGTATTTCTTGTTGTAGTTGTTAATATAGTGTAACTACGCTTAATATCCAAAGTGTACTATTTAATTAACAAAATGACCTATGCTTTGTTTAGCTCTAAAGGTGAAAATGTCAAGGCCAACAACAGTGGAACAGGGACGAAAAGTGTAAAATGTAAGTAAACAGAATACCGCTGTTAAACAGTTAAAGATTCTGGGGTCAACAAATCTGTATTATGGGTTCATAGCCTTATTATTTTGTGAATGTGTTTTGAAGAATCTGACAAAACCCCAATAATTGTCTGTTTTGTCCTTCCAGCCAGTGGGACAATCGTCAAGTCTCGTTATATGCAGTCTGTTGATAAGTCTTCTCTTTCAAAGGTACTGCACTTCAGTTCTTAATTTCTCTTCTCATGTATATGATCTGCATACGTGTTCTTTATGCCATGTGTCCTAAAAATGTTTACCCATGCAGGTATATTTAAATTTGTTGATTTCTCAAAATCGTATAAAAAGTTTGACAAAAGCTTCTGAATACTGTTAAACCATAAAAACATGCAATCAGAATTTAAGCAAGTGCTGTATCGCCAGATTTAAGTATTCATATTCAGAGCTGCAAAAGTAATCAAGACCAAGGGCAAACCTGACTGTCCCTTGCTGTGCTTGTTGACAGAGTAACTCAAGTAACTCAAGGACCAATGAGGCCATGGCACCACGTCCCTCCTCCCCTAAACCCGGTTTTGCCAAACCAAAGCTGGCCACTCCTCGGTGTTCGGCTGCACCGATGGCCGCTCCAACTCGTGAGTGCATCCTTAAGCCCAATAACTAATATCATACTGTGTTATTGTACGACTGATGGCACATATCTGTATCAGTTTGATCAATTATATTCATTTAAAAAAATTTCCATAAATCCCTTGGTTACAAAATATAAATCACAAAAATGACTAAATGACTAAAATTTATTTTCAGCTTTCATGTCCACGCTTCTGGAACCTTCACTATTGGAAAAAAGTGCCATGCAATCCACCTTCGCAGATGGATCGAGGGTTTTCCCAGATTTTGATGTTTCCGTAATTAATGGTGAACTTTTTCAAATGAATACATGTTTTGATCGATTTTCAAAGAAATGTCTCCCCTGTAACTCCTCATGTGTTTATTTTTGTTGGAACAGACAACCTTGTGATGAAAAACACAGTCAATGACGAGAGAACTACTGAAAAGAACAAGACGGACATTGAGATGCAAACGTTCTTGTTGGCCTATCTCACAGCCAAGGTACAACAAACATTCTTTTTGGCCTACCTCACAGCTGAGAAAAAACACTCCTATTGGTCTATCTCACAGCCTCAAAAACCTAGAGGTAACTCCACAAATCCATGAACTGTCAGGGCCAGGGTTACCTAGCTTTTTGTTAGTTATTCCTATGATAATGGTTTCTGAAGATGCTTTAACCTATAGTACATTCTAATTATTTTTTGGTCATTTTCATTGGCGCGCTTTTCAACCTTGAGTGTTTCAAACCTTTTTGCAATACATGTCCGCTCCTGTGCGTTGTCGTCCAGATGGACCACAATACGGCAAAGCTGAAGAAGGAGGCTGAGGCTCGGCTGCTGCATGTGATGAAGGAGGAGGAGAGGCTGTACAATGAAGTTCAAGAAAAGAAACGCAAGCACCTGCTTAGGGAGAGGAACAAGCAGACGAACGAGATTCTGGATTTGCAAGTTAGTACATGTTCTCATTTGGGTCATACTAAAGTGTTTTTATTTTTGACCAAGCAGGCAAAACAAAATGTCTGACTGTAATGTTGTGAGAGTTAGGTGGAGCGTTGGTAGATTATCCAATGGTGTGTACTGAGGTACTCTGATATCATTCATATATACGATTTGTCTGTGTACAGGTTTGCCTATGGTTTTAATGGAATTGTAATTATTGTCTGGTCTATTCTGTTAGATTGCTGCATTGAGTCCAATGGTAGAAGAAGCCCAGAAGTTCAAAGAGGACTACCGAACCTTCGCCCGGGCCATTGACACCACCAGGCACGAGCTGCCTGTGAAGAATTGCTACATCGAAGGAGAAGGGAGGGTCTTCTTGGGTGAGTTGCTCCGGCAGTTAGCTGGGCTGCACGCTGCAACCCCGTTACCGTGGGATGTCCTGACCTCACGGCTAGATGAATGCGTAGCCCCAGCAACCGGCCTCATCTAGTGTTTGTGTTGTTTGCATCGTGAACGGCTCCATTTTGAAAACAATGACCTCAGGATGGCCGACAATCCCGGCCAATCAGGGGACTCCGGCATACCTTTTTATTTTATGTTCACTCTACTTTATCTTTTTGGATTCGTAATGTTCTGAGGAATACTAGCGAGCCTTTCATATACAGTTCTGCATTAAGTATACTGCGTGTACACTGCTTGTGCTCTTTGTGCCTCACTTGGCTACCAGTTGTTTAGCGGCTCATGCCCTCTTGAATTGCAAAGTTGCGGATTTGAACGTTGATTAAAATATCACACAATCAATTGCTCATGAGCAGCAGAATCACTGGCAGAATTGTAAACAATTTTCCAATATCACATGTATGTAGTAAATGTCTACTACTAGAATGCAAAACCTGAAACTGTGACACTAATATAAGTAATAAGCACTCTTTAATTGCAACACTAGATGGTGCTCCTCCATAACACACCCTGAGAAAACAAATGGGTAACTGAATACATACATAGAAAACTCAGAAAGTGGTGCTATTGTTTCTTTAATCAAAATTGTGTTTATCAAATTTGTATTCTTTGTGTTGTGTATTATTCATACTAAATACCAATGATTTAGGATTCCTTTTGTGTTCATGCAGAAAAAAGCGAGGCGTGCCTGGAGAAGAGTGAGACGGTGCTGGCGGAGTGCACAGCCACAGATCTGCAGGAAAGCAGCACTGCTGTGCAGTGCCTCAGAGACATCAAAGAGGCATCCAAGGACATCACCCAGCAGATCTTTGTGTAAGAAAGCCTGTAGATAAGTCGGAAATGTTCTGCGTCAGTCAAGGACACAGACAAAATGTGTGGAGGGCAGGAGGTTTTTTAGCAATTAGTTAAGCACTTTAGCAAACCGATCTGGGCTTTGTCCCTGCTTTCTATTGGATGGGATGTCATTAATGACCCTTGCTGAAGTTGCTGATTTCATGCACAAGTTAACTACATGTCGAATTTATTCAGCGCTTCATTGATGTAGATGTGGAATCCAAGCCTTCTCAACTCAGTTGTCAGGTTTGTTTGGAGATGGGTTTGGTTTTCTACTACTAATCTATCTTCCTTGCTACCCTTCCAGGACCTTCTCAAAGCTGCAGGATCTGTCCTCCCAGGTCAGCCGCTATAACGTTAAAACCCAGCAGGCCCTTGAGGAGCGCCAGCTTGGCCCAACCAGGACGTGGGAGCTCTACTGCCCCGAACCCTAACCTAAATACCACATTGCCTAGAATTAACAGCACATGCAATTTACCTTCTTTCACATTAGAGGTCTATAACATTTAATATTTTTGTTTGTATGTTTATGTTTTCATCAATAGTAAATAAAGAATGTACATTATTGCCAAATAAATATTTTATAAATAAACGTTATTGTATTTTTGTCTCTGTCGTTGGCATCATTTCGCAACTAAATGAACATTCATTACATTTCTAAAATATTTTCGAATATATTACTTATTACTTATTACTTTTCGATTGAGTTAAATTTTAGAACGTAGAGTTCAACATCTTAAATTGTGTTTAGATGTAAAAGTGAACATAAACGTTGCGGTATATCGCGTATTTACATAAACCGGAAATACATATTCCGGATGTGACGTCAAGTGCGCTCATCAACAACAGACGACTGTTATGGAAGTCAAGAAAGCCGAGGTGCTTTTCTTGAGCCACACGGGATCGCCGATGTTCACCTCATGAAAGCGTATTCGTTACCGAAGCGTATGTAACAGTTCGTGTTATTTCTGTCAAAGGTGGCCTTCAAATGTCTTCAGATGTGCTTATCATGGAAAGTTGCGATTGGAGATACAAGGAGACAATGAGTAACAGGAGTGCTCCTCGTCCTGTGTAAGTAGTCTTATCCATTCTATTAAGGTGATGAGGGTGAAATCACATCTGATGACTACAGCTTTTCTAACGAGTCATTTTCGCCAGCTGAGTTAGGCGTCCACATTAAAAAAAAGGAAGTTGTGTGTGTTTAAAAAAAACGACCTAGCTTTGCTCAAATCAGTGTGTGATCATTGCCAGCTGGTAAGAACTTACAGGATTATAGCTGAATATGTGTATGTATCTGAATATATCCCAAAATAAACCCTGTACAGATATGAGACAAGGAAGTACTATAAATAGATACTTTAATTGTCATTGTGCAGTAGAACAATGCTCACAAAAACACACACAATAAATAGTATACATAATAAAATACATTGTAAAATACTTTTAAATCTTTAAAAAGATTTTTATGAAGACATTGTCAAGTCCTTTTTTAAAGTGCAACTGGGTAAATGGCGGGATTCAAATAAAATCCATTCCCATGTTTCATATTCACCTATGTCTACTATTCTTCCAACCGCAGATCTTACTCTCAAAGGAGGACCACGGCAGCAGGCAGGGGCGGGGGGAGACCGACCCAGGACAGATGGAGCAGCAGAGAACAGCAACCAGAGTGGAGGGTGCGGAAAGAAGACGAGTCCGGTAAACGGGCCGACCCAGAGAGCCCGGGTTCCCCCAGGGGAACCTGCCAGTCCATGTGCCCTCAGCGGGAGCTGCAGGAGCGTGAGTCGCAGAACCGACTGCATCGCTTCGAGACCCTGGCAGGCACAGAAAAGAGGGCCGGGGAAAAGGGCCGGCGTCCCAGGGCTGACCCGCAGCTCGCCGTCAAAGAATACTCCAGACCTGCGGCCGGGAAGGACTCGACCCGGCCCAGTGACCTGCGTCCGCCGGCTGTTCTGCTTAAGACCGTGTGCTACCTAATCGATGACATCGCCACCATGCCTGGTCAGACATCGTGGAATGAGGCTAGTGGATATAGTTTATGTCTCTATGCAACACGTGGGATTAGGTGGGTATTGTGAAATGCTCCGGCTGATCAAGCAATGCTAAGAAAGCTGGCAGGATAGTCTAGTGGTTATTAAACTGTTTGTCTCCTAGCTGAAAGGTTCTGTGTCCAATCCTCAACGTGAGATCCTTAAGCAGGATAAATAAACTGCTACCTGCTCATTATGTATCTGTATTCACTCACTGTATCTGTATTCACTCACTGTAAGTCTCTTTTGATAAGTGTTTGCTAAATATCGAAATACTCAATAGTAAGAAACGATGTTCCCCCCCCCCCAGTGAAACACTCTAGCATGCTTAACATTACACTTGACTCTTTACAGCCGCCATGGTTGTAGCCACCTGTCACTGACTGTCTGTTGCTGACTGTCTGTTGCTGACTGACTGTTCCCAGGTGTACAGCTTCGTCTTCGACCGTCTGCGGAGCGTGAGGCAGGACATGATCATCCAGCGGACCACCGGGCCGGACAGCCGCGCCATCCTGGAGCGCACGGTGCGCCTCCTGGTCTACGCCTCCTTCCGGCTGTGCGGGGAGCCCCTGCGGCTGTTCGACCCCCGCATCAACGACACGCACCTGCAGGAGAGCCTCAGCTGGCTGCTGCAGTGCTACGCCGCCGAGCCCGGTCCCCACGGCAACCAGGAGGAGTTCCAGGCCCTCAGCCTGCTGTACAACCTAGGTGGGTGTGGGCTCATGCTAGCCCGTCATCTTATGACATCATATGAAAAAAGGAAGGCTCTTTTGTTTGCATTATTGTGTCTTGGTAATCAAGCCGGCGTAATGGGAGAACACTTCCAGCAGCTTCCAGCCTCACAGGCCAAACCCCCCCCCCCCCCATGTGCTCCTCCCCCAGGCTCCTCGCGGGTCCTACAGCACACCCTGGAGCTGCCCAAGCGGCTCCGCTCCGCCCCCGCCGTCGCCCTCGCCCTGTCCATCAACCGGGCCTTCTCGGAGAGGAACCCCGTGCGCCTCCTCCGACTGGCCCAGAGGCTGAGCTTCCTGCAGAGCTGCGCCCTGCACCGCCACGTGGCGGCGGTCCGCAGGGACCTGCTGCTGCTCTACAGCCACGGCCTCAGCAGCCGCAACTGCCGCTTCCCGCTGCCCCGGCTGGCCAAGCTGCTGGGGCTGGAGGTGGGCCCCGCCGGCCAGCTGTGCCGGGCCCACCGGCTGGAGGTCAACCAGGACGACCAGGTGGTCTTCTCGAAGGCCTGCTTCGGCGAGCCGGAGCCGGGGGTGCTGCGCTGTACGGCCCAGCACGACATGGTGGACGGGAAGCGGGGCGATCTGGTCAGGCTGGGGAGCATCATCCACGATGGCTCTGTGAGAAGGGAGATCCCGTAGGGACGTTTTTCAGGGAATTGCTGCACAAATCTTCAGGTTAAAGGAGTAGACGGGTCCTTAAATCTCAAGTGCTGTAGTGGGGCTTCAACCAGCCCAGAGTCAAAACCGCCAGTCATTTGTTTTATTGATAGATATGTTGCATTTTGTAGGCCTATGTGTTCGTATTGAGAAGTGTTGTTTTAATGTGAATGTTTTCTAAATGTATTCATGTTTTTTTTTTTAATGGTGCTGAAAAGTGATTTACATTACTTTTATATTATTGTAAATAGGTTACCTCAATTCTGCTTCAATAAATATGACCTTTTATACAAAAAATATATATTGAATCGTCGATCTACTCTGAAATTCCACACGGGGGCGCCATCGCCTATAGAGCAAACTAGGCGCGCTGAACTGAAAACATTAATTCATTCATCATTTTAAGATTTTCACGTTGCTGCTGCGAAACACAACTCAATAAATCGATGCATATATAAAAAAAAGACCAAACATTAAAAATCTCACATTTCCCATGTTCAGGGTATTAACTCACGGCCTACATTTAAAAACGGATCCCAGACCAGTCACAATCTCCTCCTCTCGCTCGAGCCGCCGCCGCTGTTTTTTTTTTATTTGATTTACATTACTTTTATATTATCGTAAATAAGTTACCTCAATTCTGCTTCAATAAATATGACCTTTTATACAAAAAAAAAATATTTAATCGTCCTCGACATTCATTCACAATCTCCGCCTCTCGCTCGAGCCGCCGCGGCGGCGGCGGCGGCTCGAGCGAGAGGCGGAGATTGTTGAATGAATGTCGAGTGCGCGTGACGGCGCGGCGCTCGGGTTCCGACTCGCTGTTGGCCACAGGCCAGCGGGGCTTCAAAGAGATGAAGACGAACCACAGCTCCGGTGTGAAGGAGAAGTGGGGAGATTCGTTACATAATATTGCCAACAGTGAAAGTGGGAGGCGACGTGTGTTTCTTTTTGTTTTTTTTTTAATGGTGAAATATGAGCGAACGCCACCCGGAATGGATGAACGCACGTGAACGAAGAAAGCCTGTGTGTGTGTTTTACTCTAACGGGTAGAAAAAAAAAGAAAAAAAAGCCCCCTCTGAAACGTTTTTGGGACGTACTTCGGAGTTGGGGATGAATACAACTTAGCTTAGTTGTGGCGCTCCGACGTTACATGCAGAACCCCTACCGCGCTGAGCAGCCGCGATGGACAGACCGATGTAGGCAGGGCGCCGGAGCTTTACCTAACTTTTAAAAATCGAGTTGGTTTAGCGACCTTCTGCAGAAGGCTGCAAGAAGGCTGCACGTAGATCAGCCTCTCGGGGCCAACATGATCAGAGTATCGTGCACAGCTTTGCGTTTCTCATGGATATTGTTGATGTGCAACGTGAACACAAGTTATGGCCAGGAACGACAGTAAGTGTGCGATTAATTTTTTCAGATAGCCTACTATGTTTGAATTAAACGTTAAGATTACAAAGTTGATTAGGATGCTGATTATCAACATTTTTGATTGTGGTTGTTTTCAGCCTGTAAAACTCAGGAAAGTCAAGTAATGTATGTATCTATGTGACAACTATAGGCCTACCGTACCAATGGATGAGCTAATTGTGGTTCCAGAGATCTGAAATCTATGCTTTGAAGTAGAGCTATGCTTCTATAAGGTTCCCTTTATTGCTCAGTGTGGGAGAAGCGCACTTTGTAGCAGTTGTCTGAGGTTGTTAAACCAACCTGAGAGCGTATAAAAGTAAAGTGTGGTCGAAATAAGAACTCGCCACTAAAAGTCAGCGAACTGCACTCGGATCTAAGAAACTGCGAGATGAATCCGTGTGATTAATAAGCCTGCTCACCGCAAGCACCTGATCCCGGACTCATCAAAGAGATGCTTCAACCGGGTGTAGATCAAACGCACGCATTTGCTCTTTTTATCTTCCACTGCTCAAAGTCCAGGGGATTTTCTCATGAATTCCCCCTCATGAAGTACAGTAATGCTAACCACCTGACCCCACATGAAAACATGTTGTCCTGGAGATTCTACTGATGTGATCCTATGCTTTTGTGAAGCGAGGCGTCGTTTGTTTTCCCCCCATACCCCTTGCTTGGAGGACATCCTTGAAAGACTGAGTGGATGCAAACGCACCCAACCGACCTAATTATCATGTTATCAATATAAATGTTAAGTGGTATTATGACTAGACTGAAGATAATATGGTATTACCTTCTGTACAGTCAAACTGACTTCTGCTCTTTTCTACATTCCTGGAGCCATTTAGGGTTGTAATAACCAAGAGTGGTTAGAAAACACAAATTTTCTCTTCAATCAAAGATCATAAGACTGGCCTTGAATTGGGTTACCAAATTCATCACATACTGATTATTTGATGTGTGGACCAACTGCATCTGCTCCAACCTAGTCAAAAGTGCATTGCCAATGAAAGGGGTCCTTTCTCCCAGGCTGCGTAGGGGGACAGTGTGGTATCATACACGTACTTAACCAAGTGTGGATCAAACTCTAATCTGAGCTGTTATACTTCGTTCATTGAGCCATTTCAGCACCAGACAAAACAAGCAGCTCTTACTCTAGTATTGATGCTTACCTTTAGGCTAACTGAGTTTTCCAGGACGTTTTCACGCATCAAAGGCTGACCTTTGCTCCCAGCGCTTGGTGTGTGACACATTTTCTCAATTAAATGTCAGAGTGACCCTGGGAAATCATGGGGGTCATTTGTTGTTGTGGCTTCCTTTTAACAGTCCCAATGGGGCTTTGAGAGGTGAAAGACCACCCAACGAGAACACTAGAACGGCAAAACCCACTGGGCCAGCAGGTAGAAGGGCAAGAACTAAAGCATGCTGCACGTGTGTGTGTGTGTGTGTGTGTGTGTGTGTGTGTGTGTGTGTGTGTGTGTGTGTGTGTGTGTGTGTGTGTGT
>JAOPUD010000019.1:15349184-15360855 GCA_027122715.1 Trisopterus minutus
GTGGGGGGGGGGGGGGGGGGGGGGGGGGGGGGGGGGGGGGGGGGGGGGGGGGGGGGGATACTCTGTGAGGCCGGGGCTGCGCATGGTCTTTGGTTTAATGCGATTACGAAACGGAACCCACGGAACGCACCAGGAGGAAATGTGCTCTAAATGGGCCCGTGTGTGTTGGTGTTTGTTGTTGTTTGTGTGTGGTTGTCGGGTGAATCACACCGGCCTCTGCCGTGGCTTGGCAGATGAACGTTGCCTGTGCCCGGTGCCTAGTAATCCAAAAACAGCACCGGTGACTTTTTTATTCACAGTTGTTACTTCCTGGTTTTTCTTGTTGACTTTCCCATAACGACTGGGATTATTTATTCTCCAAAGCATGACAGCGACGCCGAAATGATGGCCCAACCACAGAGCCCGTACCCTACCGTAATCCCCTCTCTTCATCCCTCCCTTTGTGCTCTAGGTGGGATATGGTCTACAGCCGTCCAATGAATCGGTGATCCTCCAATGGGGAGGCCCCCTACCAAGCCAGGTTGGAGTTTAACTTTCATATCGCTGCGATGAACTTGTAATATTCTGAGTTGAGTTTTTAGCATTTATTTTACTTTATTCCTGCAGATACGTCATATCGGATTCTCCACGGGCTGGGGCTCAGTCGGAGAGTTTAAAATCTGGAGGAAGGAAGACTCGGATGAGAACCACAACGAAGCCTTCACCCTGGGCGTCCCGCAAAACGTGGTCCCTGGATCCGAGAAGGCCTCTGCATCCATGATCGGTAGGTTCCTCCAACTGCCGTCCTAGAACGCTCCTTCAATAAGGTCCTTGAGAGGCTTAAGGTTTATGGTCAGGTGACACGCCGTTGGTTTCCTACAAGCGTGTGCGCGTGTGTGTGTGTCGACCTGTGTTAGGGGACGTGATGGGGCCCACCCTGAACAACCTGGACAAGCTCCTGCGTCTTCCCTTTGGCTGTGGGGAGCAGAACATGATCCACTTCGCCCCCAACGTGTTTGTCCTGAAGTACCTGCAGAAGACCCAGCAGCTCAGTACGGACGTGGAGACGGAGGCCACTGACTATCTGCTGCAGGGTAAGCAGAGCGCTAGCACTGTGTACCTCAGTGCATACGAATGCTTCATAGCCCTGCAGGTTCACATGCAGTCCTTTAGAACACAGGGGGGGGGGATCTCTGTCGGGCAGGGTACAGGAGAGGATTAGGGCCACACCTGAATTTTTCTCTGCGTTTAAAGTCAGAATTCTGAGATTAAAGTCAGAACGCCCAAAATTATCCTATGTTGCCCGAATCATCAACAATCATGAACTGTCGGCGCGAGTACAAATAATGCAAAGGAAAATTGTGAGACCTCCTTTGTTCCCTCAAAACCTTTTATAGAAGAAACAAACAAACAATACACATTGAAGTAAACCAGGTCCAGGTGGTCTTCAATCAGCCCACCAAAATGTTGTCTGACCTCAGGAATGATACAAGGAATTTTCTTCCTCTTTTCAAATTTATTTCAGATTTATGTCAATTGAATGCAACACAGACAAAAAATTTGTGGCAGAGACTAGATCTACCAATCTTCTATTGAAGGGACAGAAAACAAATGAACCACTTGGAGTTGGAAGCTGGAAAAGCTCTGCTGAAGGGGCCGGGAGTGGTCAGCCAGAATACCTGGGAACTAACA
This sequence comes from Trisopterus minutus, assembly GCA_027122715.1. Taxonomy (NCBI): domain Eukaryota; kingdom Metazoa; phylum Chordata; class Actinopteri; order Gadiformes; family Gadidae; genus Trisopterus; species Trisopterus minutus. The sequence goes on from JAOPUD010000019.1 coordinate 15,350,856, forward strand.
CCATGTACCGAAAGGAGCAGCTGGTCTTTGGTCAGCTTGGTCAATCTTCAAATGCTCCCTGAAGAGTTAGCTAATGGGGGACTTGACATTTTCCTTCCTTTCCTTGAAATGCTGTGAGGTGTGGAGGTTAACAAGATCCTATAAATCTGATTGGCCCAGGGGAGACTTTCAAGTCTCTTGTTAAGACTGCTTAGCCTTATCTTTTCATCAAAGCATTTGAAGAATCTGACCATAGGAAGAAGCGAGTTTTAAATTAGCTTGATGAAGTACTTTGAATGTAGTTCGTTTAACACAAGAACCAATGTCATTCCCTCTTTGTAGAGCACAGTTCCAGATATATGGGAGAGATAAGCCCCCCTGTAATTTAGGCTTAGTAGTTCTCTATGTACTCCAGGGGAACAGATCGTTCCATGTCAATGAAGTGAAAGATTGAACAATGGATTAAAAAAAAGATTTAGAAGGATAAGGTGGGATACACTGAGACAGAGTCATTTAGGGAGCCCATTCATTGTAAGACAATTCACATTTCCTGCCAAGGACAAGTTAAGTGTTTTCCATTTCTTCAGATCTACTTTGTCTTTCTGAAACGGAGGAAAACATTTTTCACCGGATAAAGGCTCTGGATGTTTGATGTTAGTGCCCAAGTATTTCAACCATCTCTAGACATTTGGATGGCTTTCAAAAGTTTCAATGCTTTAAAGACCTCCTTTAATACAATTCAAAATGATCATATTTAATACTGACAATGGGATTGTCTGATTGTATTTGCTCAGACTTTTAACATTTTCATTTACAAATAAATAAACAACATTTTTATCTTGAAAATCAGCCCCAGAATTGGAAAAAAACCTCTAATATTACACCTCACCATAACCTATTGAACTTTTCTTTTTTTTTACTTGAACTTTTCTTGCACCAACTTTGGTGAATTATCTCTTGCAGGGACAGGCTGTGAAAGGATCCTCAGGAATGTTGTACTGTAAATAACAGCCGCTACGAGAACTGCCATTCACACTCTGCACTACAGAGTGGATACATTCTAAAGCTGGAAGCCATCAATTTCATTAATTCAAAATCTGGAATTCATCAATTTTGTATGTTCAATCAGCATTCCGATGCAGGTTAGGAAACTATGAATGCATGGGTCAATTGTTATATGGCCCAGTCACTGCGCAGATACAACAACAAAACCTGGCTTGAATTAAGAGACTGTCAACTACACAAATCTGCAAATGTGTATCACATCCTATCCAAAACTTGTTTGTGTTTGCCTTCCCATTGGCTTCATCTATCTGTTTGAATACATTTCCCAGGCTATCAGAGGCAGCTGACCTACAAGCGCCAGGACGGGTCCTACAGTGCTTTCGGAGAGAGGGATTCTTCCGGAAGTATGTGGTAAGTCAACCGTTAATCAGACATGTTTCATTTTTTGGTTTGCATTCTGTGTATTGTGTTGATATAACTGTGTTTGCCTGACCATTAACACATCTGCGCAATAACGTGAAGGTCCAATAGAGATGAGCTCTGATCTGATCAGAGCGATTTCTCCGCATTCCTTCAGCCTCAGACTGAAGGTAGGTGTGCAGCTAGGGGTTCTTATCAGCTTTACAGCATGTTGTTTTGAAATGAATACATTCCTGTTATGAGAGTTAAAATCTGCTTGAATTTATCCTTTGCAAGTGTTTAGACCTTGTTTACATCTCCTCAGGGCAGGCAAAAAGCCAGAAGTGTCTCATAAAGTTACCAAAAAAACAAAAACCTGAAATAGTTATCTCAACTTTGAAGCTGTTTAATGCCAGCCTATTCAGGCCCCGGGGCAAAGCACATACCTGTAGTTGATTTATGAGCTGGATCGGTATTATAATATTTAATAGAGCTGAAACTATGAAACAGCTGGGTGCATTAACCATGGGCATTTATGGATAAACAACTTCATTGGATCCCCGAGGTAGGAGAAGCTTCGATAATGTATTTGCCGTTAAAGGGGGGGTTCATTCTACCAAAATACCACAATGGTCCCCTACTGCACTAGCCTCGTGGACCAGCTTCTACCTCTCCGCCAGTTGAGACTTTCTCACCTCCCCCCTCCTTACAAATGACTCTGCATCCCTCTGCCTGGAAGGTAAAAGCATGGTCCTCCAGTATTGTGAAAACGTTTGGACTCTTTGGGAACATTGAAATTGCCCACAGATGGCTCTGAGAGGAAATGCGGATGTTGCAAGGATTGGTGTTGAGTTTGTCCTAAAGCCCCGGGCCACATGTGTACGGGGTGGTGGGCACAGCGCAGATGGTTGAACCTTCCAGAAACCTCCATCAAACACTTTATGAATCCATCAGCCACGTGTTCGTACGCCAAAGACAACCGCGCTGTTGTTTCTGATCCAGGGTTCAGCGGTGGAGCAGCAGGCCTTTATTGCTGCTCTTTAAAGCACTCTTAATGCAGTGTTAATGTATTCCAGCTTGTTAAAATACTTCAGAACGGAAATTGTCAGGGAGCAATGAAAAATATAATGACATGGGTAAGAGATGTTGTGGTATACAGTATGGGACTTTCTGTGATGTGGCTTTAGCACACGAATGCTGTTGATTTAAAGGGAAGAGAGAGGAGAAGTTCAGCAGTGCACCAGCTTGCACTTGTTTAGAAGTATGGGTGCATGCGAAAAAGAGGGTGCATCTTGCAATTTGTGGGAAGAAAAGGGAGAAAGTGTCAACATGGCACTTTTTTCATTCTTCCATCAGGGTCTTTCCTCGGTGGTACATGTTTTGGCTGGCACGGTATTAGTGTCTGCTGAAGATTGATCTGACTGTGCTATCAGTATTAGAGGAATGGGTTTTGAATACCAGAGAGAAAAAAACAAGCGATATTCTTGGCAGGTTCATTTCATGTGCCAATTTCAGTTTTTTAAGGTATTTGACACAACCTGCATGTGTTTTTTTTGGCTGGCTGACTATTTGCAAAAGAAAGCAATGTTTGCTCAATTTCAAATAACATTCAATCGACATGGTCAACAAACAATGTCATAAAAAACCAAACGATCTTTAACCAAAGGGTCCAGGCTCCAGGGTCTCGTCAAGCTGGTGAACACAATGTAGGAAGCGTTTATAAGATTAGCCGACAGAGAGCCAAGTTAAGCCTAGACCACTTAATGCATTTTATGGCTTTACACTTTGTAAAAGTGTAAAACACTTATGTATCTATAGATGTACATTTGTATCGAGCGTTGTGTGCATTGCCTTCTAGGGAAAATCACTCCAGTGTTCCTATTACAAGATGGCGCTCAAAACTATTCTAGGAAGCGATCGGAGAGAAGTTTGAGATGCGTTTTGGGAGCGGACCGTCAAAGATCACAGTGCGAAGACATATCCCAATTTGACAGTGTCCTTTGGTGTGACTGAGAGGTGCAACTATTGGCTATCTCTCAGCTTCTCCACTTGCCCACTAAATCATCTCCGCGCCTCCGAGGCTCTGAGGCTCTCTCTGAGCAGCCAGGGGCTTCAGGCCCCGGTGATGTAATGTTGTTCAACGTCCGAGGGAAGAAAACCTGAAGTCCTCGTTCTGCATGGGCTCCATTCCTCACCGTGTCCACCGGGGAGCCACAACCTTCATGTTCAGCTAGGCGAGATTTAATACCTTCCAACATGGGAGTAGGACCCCCTTCTCCCCTGCTACGCTCACTCGGCATGTTCTTTCCCCTTCAGGGCTGTGCGTGAAATTAACTTTGCAAAATGTCCTTTGTGTTCCTGCTGCTTGTGATTTGTTTTTCCTTTTTCCCTTTTTTTTTCTGTATGGTGAGCAGCTTGCCTCATCTTCTGGCTAAGGTGGACCTGGGAATATTGTAATGGAATACGTTTGCTATTATTAAGGAGCACTTGGCCGAAGTCGGTGGACGGTTGAACAACCTCCCGCCACCACTGGGAGGTCTGTTCTTTATGAAGGAGTGTGTGTTTATTAGCTCGGGGGGCCATGACCCCCCCCCCCACTCCCCTCCTCCCAAAGGGATGCCCTTGGCTTCATGGTCCTTCTGCATTCACTTCACCGTGGCCCACTGAGATCATCCCCTCTTAAACCTTCAGTCACACTCTGGAAGGCGTGGGGGTTTCACGGCAGGCGTCCCCCCGGGGACCGGTGGGCTCGTTGAAGATGCTGAACTCTTTGGAAAGTCTCCCACGTTTCACAAGCGAGGGACGTGCCCCATGCAGCCAGAGGAATGCCATGTGTGGTGCACATCTAACATTGCCACCCCTGTCTTTCAACGTTTGAACTGAACTGGCTGTTATCGTCCCCATGCGGTTTATCCGTCCGTATCTATCGGCCCATCTGTCTTCAGGTTCACCGTCACGCTCACTCGCGTTACCTCAGCCTAACCTCTTCCACTGTCTAAACTGTTGGGAAATGGTTCATACCGTTACATTAAAGTTAATGTGCTGTTCACTTTTGTGGTTTGAGGATGATGTATTTTAAGGATCTGTTGGCACATGTTTGAGCTGAACTTGGGAAAACACTTTTTCATCTCCCTCTCCTTTACATCTCTCTCTCTCTCTCTCTCTCTCTCTCTCTCTCTCTCTTTCTCTCTCTCTCTCTCTCTCTCTCCATGTCTTCCCTGCTTCAAGGTTGACAGCGTTTGTGTTGAAGTCCTTTGCCCAGTCTCGGGGCTTCATCTTTATTGACCCTGAGGAGCTGCGCGCCGCAAAGTCCTGGCTCATTAAACATCAAAGAAGCCAGGGCTCCTTCCCTGCCATGGGACGCATACTCAACAAAGACCTGCAGGTATGCGTGTCAAGAATACACTATATGGATGTGTGTGTGTGTGTGTGTGTGTGTGTGTGTGTGTGTGTGTGTGTGTGTGTGTGGAGACCTATGTGGTCGTATTGGGGGAGATGGGAGATGTAAGACAGGTGGCCAAGGGTGGAACCAATCCAACAGGCTGTGTAGAAGCAAGCGAGTCCCACAGTTGTGGTGCCTTGTGTTGATCCCCATTGTCCATTGGCAGAATGGACCCAGTCAATGGCCCTACCGTCCCATGTATGTGTATCCAAACACGCATCACTATGTTTACTAAAACCATCCGCGTTGCATATTTCCACAGGGCGGAATCCATGGGAAGATATCCCTCACGGCTTATGTGGTCGCAGCGCTCCTGGAAACGGGGATAACCACCGAGGTCAGCAGTTCACCAAAACAAACCGCCGCCGTCAACCCTTGTCCGTCACAATAGTAAACTTGTTTTAGTTTTTTTTTTCCGGAGCATTGTTTTGACCAAATAGTTTCTGATTAAAGTAGACGTCCAACACCCTATCATTTTGCCTCGGAAAAACGAGTGAGCGGACGTCTCAGACAACGTCAACGCACCCCGAGGGTAAACATCAGCGTTGAGACTGACCACACCAGGAACAGCTCGTTCCTTATGTCCTTAACGTCCGTCACACACCTGTGCTTCATTTAATACTCGATTGTTAACAGTGATTGTTGGCACGGTGCCTGTTCAGTCTTCTAAAAAAATAAAACCCGCTCTAAAAGTCAGCATGGCAGGACAATTTGCAGAACGAAAGCAGTTGTTTGTGAGGGTGAAAAGCGCTGCTGCCCAAACTCATTTCTGTTGTTTTGTGTCAGCTGTGCTTCTGCGTTCTTCAGCAGACACCACTGTCATTCCACTTCAGTAAAAGCTGGCCGTAGTTGCAGTCTTTCACGGGGGTTTCCCCTGTTGACTCAGGAGGGATGAGTCCCCCTAATGATGTATGGATGTTATAAATCAAAGCAAAAGAAAAAAGCGCAGGCAAACCTCCATTTCACCTCAATGCCAGACGGATGTAGCAGTAGCAGTGGTTAGCCTCTGAGCCTTGTTCTTTAGAGATAAGGTAATAATACCACATGAAGCAGAGAGATTAAAGAGGACCCCAAGGTTTATGCCTAAAGCACACCTGTGCAAAAGCTTCCAATTAGACCACTCAAGAGCCACAAGAGATGATGACTGAAGTGAAGATTTATGTATTGAAATGTGTATTGTGTGATCATTTGTAGGGAGAGTTCTGTGAGGGCAGGTCCGGTCCAAGTTGTATTCATTTCTCTTTACACTCGTGTGTGTGTGTGCGTGTCTGTGTGTGTGTGTGTGTGTGTGTGTGTGTGGGGGGTTGTGTCGTGTGTGTGTGTGTGTGTGTGTGTGTGTGTGTATGTCGTATGCCTCCATGCCCTTCTGTGTCTGTCGTGTGTGTGTGTGTGTGTTGTGTGTGTGTATCCCCATGTGTTTGTGCATGCCTGTATGTCTGTCTTTTTTTTGTGTGTGTGTGTGTGTGTGTGTGCGTGGATGCCCGTGCCTGTGTGTGTGTGTGTGCGTGCCTGTGTGCGTGTCCTCTGGCCCAGGAAGAGAAGGTCGCCGTGGCCAAGGCCAAGGAGTTCCTGGAGACCAACACCTACTCCGCCGAGGACCCGTACACCACAGCCCTGTGTGCCTACGCCCTGGCCCTGCTCCGCAGTCCCTACGCCCCGCTGGCCCTGCGCCGCCTCAACCACATGGCCATCACGCACGGTGAGGGGAACCCGCTGGGGGAAAGAGGGGGGAACCCACATCGGACGTAGGGAGCCTCAAACTAAACACCGTCCACCCCGTGACCGCGCAGAGGCCTCGGAGGCTTCAAGGCCGACGGGGACAGGGCTGTGTGTTTCTAGTGGGCACCCGGGTTAGGTTAGGTTAACCTCTTTGTCCCGAAGTGACCCGTGTCCGGGTGTGTTTCAAGGCATTTAAACACGTGAGAGGGCAGTCACGTGAGACACCCCTAGAAAGTTGAGATTCTCAACTTCTGGTGTATGATGACTATTGTTAGCTAAATGAAACACAATTCCAACCCTGAACAAGAAATATGTAATACAAAAAGTGATGTGTTTCATAACATGATGGAACAGTGACTGATACTGTGACTGATTCAACTGTCCAAAGCACATCACTCTGTGACGGCAATCAATTTATCTTTGCTGATAGAGGGTTTTAGAGGAAATAGGTAAATTGCCTTCAATCAGAACATACGTTCTTCGTTGCCATCCTGTGGCCATGTGGTGCAATTGTTTGTCGTGCAATTCAATTATAATTCACCCTGACCGTAGAGGGGTGAAATGTCCAAATTGTACATTGGGTTCTCAAGACATCTATCTGTTATTCAAGTTTGTATTGTCAAATTTGCAATGGTTCACATTGGATTTTTTTCCATTTATTTTATTATTTATTTGCCTAAACCTACCTCTACTAAAACCTCTCTATCTCTGCTCTAGTTCACTTTATTGGTATCAGATATGGACCCAGGTACTCATCAGATGCTGTACTATGGCCTTTCAGTACTATAGGGCTACCAACTGATAAGACACTAGGTGATATCCAATCTAAAACATGTTATGTTATTTCAGGCGGAAAATGAAATCCTCCACTTTATTCACTCTATTCAAGTAGTATCCACATCCACAGTTTATTTCACTTGCAACAATCTCCCATGTATAATCTTTATTTTGCTAAGACCATCACATATTATAGCCCTTGCAGTTATGGAGAAATACTCTATTTACTTTAGGTACGTTCTTTTCCGAAAGATAACCTTTCGCAGATTTATTCCTCTGTGTCACTTCATTGCCCTCTCCCACTGCTCACCACAGACGGCTTCACCCACTGGAGCCTAACGGGAACCACGGTGACCGACGAGGACACCTTCATGGGCTTCAGCGACGGCCTCTCCCAGTCGGGTAGGACGCCTCCAGACTCACCTTCCAGTTATACAGATTAAGAATGACCGGGCGGTGTCGTCCACCAGAAATGTTTAGGCCATCTTATCGCAGATGAAGTAGAGAGAGAGAGAGCATAAACAAACGTTCACGCAACCAAACATCCACGTTTTTAGGTCAATATTTCAACATGTTAACCTGTAACATCTTACCCTGTATTCCTAGTTCTCCATCTCTATGTTTCATCTCAAGCTGGAACAGCGTAACTACACTGCCTGTGGCTCTGTCCTATCCCATTTCGAGTTCATTTCTGATGTTGTGATCTATTTTTATTTATTTATTATTATTCCTTTTTTATATTGTTTCTTTTATTTTATTCAGGGCTGGTGTTTTTGTGGTGCTTTATTTTTACTGTATTGTATATTGTATGCATGCTAAAAAACCAATAAAAACAAGTGAATAGTAACAGTTCTCCATCTCTCCGTTAGTGGTGTCGGCGGAGGTGGAGATGACCGCCTACGGCTTGTTGACCTACACCCTCCTGGGTGACGTGGCGTCGGCCCTGCCCGTGGTCAAATGGCTCTCCCAGCAGAGGAACGCCCTGGGGGGCTTCTCCTCCACACAGGTGACCCTCCTCCTCCTCCACCTCCCCCCTGCCCACCGGGGCAGGGCACTCTAGCGGGCGCTGGGTTTGATCCCCCCATGTCGGCTGGATCCCCCCTAGGGAAACACTGAGCCGTGCGCCTGACCCCTATCTGCTCCTTGATGACATCATGTATCTAAAGTCCTCACTTAGTCTGCCAAAAGGGTAAAATAACAATAAACAGCATTTAAAAGACTCCTCTCTTGCCATCTATATGACGGGGTTTACCCGTGATGTGGTTAAGCTAACATTTACACATCGTTTTGCTCTAAAAAGCCAATAAAAACCATCGAGGTGTCGACAAAAAACCGTCACACCCTCTTGACATCATGGCAATGAAACGCTTCGGTGAGAGAAAACCCAAGTGCGTGTGGTTTTTTACAACATTCGCCTCGCCTTATCTTCGGTCTCACTCTGTCGACTCTTTCTCGTCTGCTCCGCGATCGTCTGCTCCACGCCAGGACACGTGCGTGGCTCTGCAGGCGCTGTCCGAGTACGCCATCCTGTCCTACGTGGGCGGGGTCAACCTCACCATCTCCCTGGCCTCCACCAACCTGGACTTCCAGGAGACCTTTGAGCTGCACCGGGAGAACAAGAAGGTCCTCCAGCGTGCCAAGGTACCGCTAATATTGACCCCGTCGCCGAGTACAGCAACAAATCCTGGAGGATTAAGGGGGCTCTGCTGCACACATGGTCACCACTGTTTGGGATTACCGCTAAGACGCCAGCCCTCCACCATTGAATTGTAATCTATGCACCGCTGTGTAAACACCCGCCTTTTCCCTCCCACTTGACTCCAGCTCACAGAGGCGGCCAATTAAAAAGCGTTTCAGCATGCTCCAGCGTTTAAAACCTCTCTTCACCTCTCTGTTTTTTATTTGTTTGTGCCGTGGCCAGCACCGCTTCGCGTGGCCCGACCGCGCCAAGTCAAACTGGGTGCTTAATAACCTCACTGTACTGCCCCACTCTTTCATTAAAGACTTCCCATAAACGGCCAGTGGGCCGGTCCAGCGTGGCCCCAGATCAGTCCAGATGAGCGGGTACTAGGAGCTCCCTCCGGTGCCGGTCGGGCTCCTCCGCTGTGATTAGGGGTGTCATGTTAATTGGAGCCAATTATGGCCCGCTGGTTAGTGGCCAGAGAACCACAGGTGGCGGTATGGCAGGGTAGCCGGCTTTCATTTGGTTGACATATGACTCATTCACCTCTCTCTGCCTCATCTCACTCGCTCTCTTCACCTCTCTCTCTCTCTCTCTCTCGCTCTCTTCACCTCTCTCTCTCTCTCTCTCTCTCTCTGTGTCCTGGACCTCTCTTCTCTTTTTCTTTCATTCTGTTTATTTGGTTATATCGGATATTTTAACATTTCTTCTCCTCTTTTCACTCTCCAACTCTTCTTCACTTCTCCTAATTTCTTGATCTTTATATATTTTTTCTTCTCTCCCCTTACTTCCACTCTCTCTTTATCTCTCTCTCTCTCTCTACCTTTCCTCTCTCTATCTCTCTTTCTCTGTCTCTCCACAGATCCCCAGTATCCCTACAGGTCTCTTTGTCAGCGCTAAAGGAGAAGGCTGCTGTCTCATGCAGGTATTTGCGCGCATCTCTCTCTCTCTCTCTCTCTCTCTCTCTCTCTCTCTCTCTCTCTCTCTCTCTCTCTCTC
>JAOPUD010000019.1:15387951-15400281 GCA_027122715.1 Trisopterus minutus
GGAGGCAGCAGAGGTGGGGAGGTGGAGATCTATTATTGATGATGTTGGGCTAATGACAGCAGAGGGCCTCGGTGTGGTCCTCAGGAACGCATGCTGGCATAATGTCTGGTGTGACTCACAGAGTCTTCAAAACAACAAGACAACACAAGAGAGAGAGAGAGAGAGAGAGAGAGAGAGAGAGATTATTGTTAGAGTGGAGTAACTGTCAGTATCTGTATTCCTATTTTATTACTAGGAATTCTTACTATTTGTATTATTTTGTATTGTGTCAATTGCAAAGATATGGAGGAGACGTCTTTTATGTTAGTTTCAGAGTTTCGGCTGATATTCTGCGCTGAATTTGTTAAGCATGGGTTGGAGATGATCATGGCTCTCCAGAAATGCGGCAATCTGGTTATTTTGGGGTTCATTTCTCTCCCCTCCACATCGATTGAGTCCTGCACAGCGAGCCCCTGCCCGTTGGTCCAGAGATCACACGCTACCAGTCCTTCTGACGTTGAGGGCACCACGCCAGCAACTCTGAATTCCAGGAAAACCTCTGTGTTCATGATATGTTCATAAAATATCTCCGGGAAAAGACCAAGGGCAAAGTACATTTTAGAGCTAAATTGGCTGAATTAGATCTGAATTATCTACCTGAACGCACAACAAGTGATTTGATTCTGAGTGCGTCACCAAGAATATTGGCATATGATTGTAAGAATCAATCTCAAGTAGCAGTGCAAAGTAGTGTATAGTGGAGCTGTTTTACTCCCAGCTGAAAGATTCTGGATTTGAGCCCCATAGTATGCATAGTCTATTTTTAGGCCTCCTTCAGCAGGATACCTAACCTTTCATGTATCATGTATGATATAAGCAGTATTTCCTTAAACTCCACTGGTAAGCCATTCTGCCGTTCTAGAGCCCTCTGCTCATTAAGGCAAAGAGAAGTCATGCTAGTTAGCGTTGATGCTAGTATACAGGTTAGCAAAGTTTAACAACAATAATGCGTCGTCGGCTCCCACTGAGCCATCCACTGTTGTGTTAAACAAAACTAAATCCCAGTGAAGACCTTTAATTGAGACGGGGCCTGGGACTGCTTCTTAAATATTCACGAGCCATTTGATAGGGGCATGGTTTGCGAATTTGACAAGTCTCTTGTGTCCTCCATGCCCCCCCCCCCACCCCCCCTTACAATGGAAGGACGAAAAGCTTGAGTCCTGAGGGCTCCACAGTTTACTGCTGATCTCTGCCAGAGCTCCGGACCAATGGGTATTATTATGCAGCTATTCACAAGAGTCTGAATCCCACAGATGAACAAAAAATATCACAACAGCTGGACTCCTGAACTCGCTATTACTGTGGGTTTAGCAGTGCTGAGAGCCCCAACAAATGTGAATTAAAGAACCGAAGGTCATTCATCATCATGAGCAACAGAACAAGACTGATGCATTCTAGGAGAATGGTTTGATTGAGGAATCAGACCTTTACTTTTCCAAAAACGACTCATTGATCGTTGGCTGTACCAAAAACCCAGTGTGGTCTCTTTGAGGGTTGACTTCTTGAAAAACATTCCCTTTGAACTCAGATGGATCTGGGATCTATGACCCTCGCATGCAGGGATGGAACAGAGACCCACTGTTCCTTCCTAGCTTATGCAACATGTTTATCCTACATGCGATGGCCCTGAGCGCTTGGAATCGCTCTTCAAATCGCTGTTTGAAAACAACTCTACGTCTGCCCTGATGCCGTGAATGAGGGGTGTTTAACTATTCGTTACACATTGTCTCAACCAAAGGATCGATGATGGTGCGATACGTGTCGTCATTTGTAAACATTGACACACTTTGAACTTTAATGTCCTCCAGTGCCATTGGTCAGCTCGGCTGCCCGTTCATGGACGCCCACATGGATGTGCAGGACTTCCTGATCAGCATGTTGGGTTTCTGTGGTGTTTATCTAACCTTTGACCTTTCTCCCCCCACCAGGGAAGCCATCAACAGGCTGTGCGACGCTGTGCCTGGCGGTAAGGGGGCGTGGCGGAAGAAGGTCAGTCCTAAAGGGTAGCTCTTCGGGGCATGTGCAGATCAAACAGCATATGGGAATAGAAGGTGTTCAATCAACACCGTAAAAAACAAATGATTGAATCGAATGGCCTTAGCGAATTTTCTAACAATTTGGGATGATTTTGTAAACATAATAAAATACAATTGTCGTTGCGTGCTAATATTCTGTTTGCTAATTTATATGCAAATTTCTATTGTGTATTTGGTTGAAAAAGCAGATCTCTTATGTGGGTTTGTGCTGTTTGTGATGCAGTCGCTGAACAAAGCTCTTCTGTCCATCATGGGGAAGAGTAACCTGCGCTTTGCAGGCATGAGCATCGCTGTAAACATCTCCATAGAGGGCCTCAGTCTGCTCATCCCCACCACACGACAGGTCAGACTGTTTCACATCATAAAGACTGGTTCAAATTCTCTAATAAGGGATTCCTCTTCTGGGGGCATTTATCATTGCAGCCAAACCAGTTGTCATTAACTGTACTGTGATTACATTCCATTCCTGTTGTTTGCAAAACCACCTGCCTTGAATCTCCCCTGGAGGGAATCCTTTTCTAACTGAATGTGGCCTTTCTATTTTCTACCATGCGTTGGACTCCAGGTGATAGCACACCATCCTATGCAGTCCATCTCCTTTGCCTCTGGCGGAGACACGGTGAGTTTTGCATCACTCCCTTCTGTCTTGTTTTCCCCTTTACGACCGGGCCTCTCTGGCAGATGGCGCTGGGCTGGACCACAGTGACCTGCGACCGAACCTCATGACCCAGGAATCAATGAGAGCTCTAACGTGATTACAGTGCTCTGAATGGTCCCCGCTCATGGAGGGATTTCCGTTTCCTTTTTTTTTTTGCGTTGCAGGACACACCGGACTATGTTGCGTACGTGGCCAAAGATCCGGTCAATCAGCGAGGTATCTGGAACATTCTCTTGTTGCTCAACAGCCGCCCACAGCCAGTTGATTTGAGTTTGTTTAGTTAGTTTGACACCAGCGCAGGGCTGTGGTGACACTGTGTCACATGTTACCCCAGCCGGGCTGTGGTGACTCACTGTCACTGGATTCTTGTTCTGTCGCTACCGTGTTGCCAGATTTCTTTCGTAAATCTTTTTGGGCATTCTCAGGCAATTTGTTTTCAAGTTTGGTCTGTGTTGAATGTGTGTGTTGAATGTATGTGTCAACCTATTTCCTTGAGCATTTCTAGTATTATCTATTATAGAAAATCAAGTCATAAACATTTGAGATCGTTCATCAAAATTGTGTATGAAAATGTGTTCAAACCTTTAATATAAAAGATAATGAATAATGTAAGTAAAAGCCACGTGAAGGTTTAAGTGAATATCCCAGCCGACTAGTAAAACTTCAAACTTCAGTATTCAAACCCACTGACCCCACTGTCTCTCCCCCGCCCTCCCTCCCTCTCTCTCTCTCTCTCCCTCTCTCTCTCTCTCTCTCGCCCAGCGTGTCACATCCTGGAGTGCTCCGATGGCTTAGCCCAGAGTGTGATCAGTACCATCGGACAGGCCTTCGAGCTTCAGTTCAAACAGTACCTGCACAGCCCCCCCAAAACCATGGCCCCCTCGATGGAGAGGTGAGAACGCCCTCCCATCCACAACCATGTCTCCTGTGGACATGATGGGTTGAGTTCCACACAGTACCTCCATAACCATGCAGTAGATCCATGTTAAGCACTTTATCCTTCTATCTCTCCTATATTTTGAGGCGCAGGCACTTTCTCTTGAATCCTACCGCCAGATTTTGCATGCTCCTGGTCTTAAGGATACAATATAAAATTACTGTTACGGAGGAATCCATCGATCGTGATATCCCATCATACTTCATAGGATTGTGTAGATTCATAGACCATGGGAAGAGGACAATTTTGCTGAGTTGAATAAAATTGCAGAGTTGCATTTTGCCTTCACCGATACAAACCTGATACAAACCTCTCTGATTTCTCTGCTGCCCATGCGAGGGAAACCTGAACCCTCATCTCCGACTGTCACAAAATCCATCTTTCAATCTGATTGTTATAAATATTAGAAGAGTTTTTTTATCCTGCTGCCTGTGGCTCCTCCCCTTGTTTAGTCCGCTGGTATCGGGTTTCATCTGCACCGGCCCCAACCATAACCTCAGAGTGTGTTGATGTATGCACAGACCACAGCGTGTGTGTTACATGTATGGGGACAGCTTCCCAGACCTCAGACCACCGTTTTGTTTGCAACATTACTGCTATTTAATCTATTATAGGACTTAAATATCTATATTTTATATGAATTACTTATATTTATCGAATAGCGTTGCGATTTGTACGCAGTGCAGGAAGAGGGGTGGGGGGGCGGGGGGGGTTCTGGGTGGCCAAAAGTGGAACAGAATAAAGGATATTATAAAATGTAACACTTTTTACTAAGCACTTTTCTAATAAAAGAATTCCCTCGTGGATAGGCGCGCATTACTGTTGAGGAACTACCTCTTTCAAACGTCTCTTCATGTAGTACATTTACATAGAGAAGTTTCGTAGAGCCGTTTTAAACGTGACGACAGCAGCATAGTGGCAGTAGACAGTGCAGGCTGCAACCGTCCATCACATATCCGCCTGTCTTTTGACGTTGACCTTCGAGCCTGTCCCCCGTGTTCCCGGCACCAGGAGCCACCGGCTGGAGGAGCCCTCCTGGGGGGAGGAGGAAGAGTCCTCGGAGCACGACTACTATAACAGCATCCCCGGGAAGGAGCCTCCGCTGGGGGGTGTGGTGGACTCCAGGCTCCGGCCCAGCACCTCGCTCATTGGCCACATCCACACCCAGCCCCAGAGCAAGGCAGCCAATCAGGTAAGCTCAAGTCAACGCTCAATGTGTTTGGGGTGGCAGGACTTGACCACAGGCTCAACAACAGGATTGCCCTGAACCCTGAACCCTAAACCCTGAACCCTGAACCCTCTGAAGGGCGAGGGAGGAGACCTGAAGAGGGGAGACACCCTGAGAAGGAGCACAGAAGCGGGATATTACAGGGAGGGTGGTGCAGTAATAATGATTATGATAATTCATTGCATTTATAGAGCATCATCATTTTTCAAGGTACCCAAGCGTTTTACGTGAGTGTGTGTGTCCGTGTGAGGGGGAGGGGGAGGGGGGGGTATGACACCTCATCCACTACCAGTGGAGGAGGATGGGAAGGTGTCTACTAGGTTTCTAGTAGGTGTTTAATGAACAGACATATGATGGTAGCAAAAAAGATAGCAGAATCAAAGACTAGGTTTGAATTTGTAGAAATAATCGATTATTAAATACACTCCACAAATATACTGTATATAGTTAGAATAACACTCATATTAAATGACTGTCTTCTTTTTATTTGTGAATCAGGTCTTTAGAAAGACTGCATATTTGGCAATACGTATCTCATGCATAGCTACAACTGATGCTACCTGCATGCTGCTGAGGCTTTCCAGCAATACATAATGTGAGAGGCTACCAAATGTTAGAAGCAGAATATGTGTACATTGAGTCTAATTCAGCATTACCGGTCAGACAGACCCAACCCAGCAACGGGATGTGAATGTTAAAACATCGAAGGTAACTAATGACATTTCGTGCTTCCTCTCCCTGTAATGTTAACATGGCTATCGACAAGCATATTACGGTACACTCTGGCTCTAAAAGGCCTGGGCTGGCCCTGGCTGATCCTGAATGATGGGACCCAGCTGTAATTGAGAGATAAAGATATGATTACAGCAGCAGAGCAGACCTGTGTGTTGTTGCATGGATAAGGAGAGACCTCCCAATGCTCACTGCAGCAACACAAAACATAATACGAGTGTCTTTGGTTCGAAGAAGGAGTGCTTCAGAAACGTTAGGCGGGGAACACTTTAAGCAAAGGGCTTAAATATGCATCATCAGGTCTGTGTTGTTTGTTTATTGGTTTGTAGCTGTGCTCATCCGGGAGGAGAGACCCAGGGTCCTTTTCTGCAGGACAGCTGTGCTACGAGCTGCACTGGGACACTGAAGCCAGCAATAGCTCGGGTAAGACCCCTGGTGGCCATACTGAGGTATCGCAGCCACGAACAACATATTGCAATAAATCGTTAATTCATCATTTAATTCCAAGTCTGAATCCCTTAGTGTTTTCGTTGTGAAACCACTGTCTGTATACAATAATTGTATACACTGTCACTGTATACAAATCCCACCATTCTTCAGCAGAAAATGAGCCATTTCAGAGGGAGCCAGAAAAGCAAAGCTTAACCATACTTTCCATACTATGTATCCCTTTGGTCATGCGGTTACACAGTGTGGCACTAAACCAGCCCAACGATAGCTAGCATGCACGCACCAATATGCAGTGTACCATAAAAGACTGGACTCAAACACAATGTCTTCTGTGCTTTCTCGTACCACATCAGACGGTTACCTGTGCGCGGACGGCCAGTCGTCCGGCAGCAGGGACTATGAGGAGCACCTGTACGTTAACACCCAGACGCTGGACTGCATGGACTCTCTGGCCCCGGGGCCCAACGGACTCAAGGGCCCCGACAGTCCCCAGAAAGACATATTTGACATGCGTGAGTCCTATTCTCGTGTGACTGGTTTTAGAGCACGCCTTGAGGTACAATCACAGCTTGTGTCCATGTATTAGCAGTTTAACCAAAGCCTATTATGAAATCAGTACACTTTGGATGAGAATTAAAAACAATTCTGTTATGATATGAAGTGTTGCTACAAAATATGAACTTCATATATCCTCATTCGATACAAGGAATCCAGTGCTTATATATTGTTTCTCTTTCTTCTGACAAATGTAATGTCAGTCACTTTGGTTAACAGCGTCTGCTAAATGCCCTACATGTGAATGTAACCATACGGAATCCCTTCCAAACAGGAAGAACGATCTCCCTACATTCCTGACATGTTTCACCTCCTCATTAGAAAGACACTGAAACAAGCTCAGCAGGGTCAACAGGGAGCTAGCTAACAGGGATATCTACTGCGGTTACCACGGTCCACGACAGGTCCCTTCGAAGACGCCCTGAAGCTCCACGAGGCCAGCGGGGGTGCTGGTGGAGGAGGAGGAGGAGGAGGAGCAGGAGGAGCAGGAGGCGCAGCAGGAGGAGGAGGAGGAGTGGGCGTGGTGGTCCTGGAGGACCAGTGGCCCAGCCCGCCACGGCGCCGGGCCCCCGTGGCCCCCACGGAGGAGCAGCTCCGCAGGGAGTCCTGGTACCACGGGCGCATGAGCCGGCGGGACGCCGAGAAGGTCCTGATGAGGGACGGGGACTTCCTGGTCCGGGAGAGCACCACCAACCCGGGCCAGTACGTCCTGACGGGCATGCACTGCGGGCTGCCCAAGCACCTGCTGCTGGTGGACCCCGAGGGGGTGGTGAGTGCTGCTCAGCGCGGGAGGAAGTAACGGGTCCCCCACTCGGCGAAGGACACGGGGCAGGGTTGCCTCATATGAGGGCCAATCCCTAATATATTATATAATAATAACTCATATAAAAACAAATATATATTTTTTATATTATATAAAAACTATTTTTACCTGGAATGGAACCATGGCAAAATGGATGATTGAATCAAGTATTAACATTTATTTTTACAAGTATATACAGTATATATTATTATGCATTCCCTGCCTATGTAAAGTACTCTGAATGACCTTTGTGTTTGATCAGTCCTATTTAACTAAACCTGCATGAGGGGGATAATTATTACGAAAGATATAATTTCAATAATTGATTCACCAAATAAGAACACTCTGTGAGAGTGGTATACAATGGAGGGACAGCAATAGAGACCATGGGTCCAAATTGAAATGTTTCAGTCATTTCCAGTCCAACCA
The DNA here is from genome assembly GCA_027122715.1 of Trisopterus minutus. Taxonomy (NCBI): domain Eukaryota; kingdom Metazoa; phylum Chordata; class Actinopteri; order Gadiformes; family Gadidae; genus Trisopterus; species Trisopterus minutus. The sequence continues at coordinate 15,395,818 of JAOPUD010000019.1, forward strand.
CCACCACAACAACAACAACAACAACAACAACCAGGCCCCATCTCCAGTCGCCTGATGCCTCCCTGTGCTCCCCCTCCCTGCAGGTCCGGACCAAAGACATGTTATTCGAGAGCATCAGCCACCTGATCTCGTACCATTTGAAGTATGAGCTTCCCATTGTGGCTGCAGAGAGCGAGCTGCACCTCCAGCAGGTGGTCCGCAGGAAACAGTGACCCGGTCCACCCTGGGCCCCCGGGGGGCCCGGGAGGGAGAGCCCTGCGTTGAGCGGTAGGCACCTGGCGTGAGGCCGTGTTAGAGGTTAAGTGAGTCAGTGATGAAGATCCCCCCCATGGTTTGAATCGCTCTAAATACTGTCTGGGCCCGAGGGGGTTTAAGTAGGGTGGGGTTGACAACCAACTGAAATATCCGGGGTTGGAACTGATAGATGCTTTTTGTTTTGGAGATAAAAGCCACTTGAAAGGCAATAACATTGTCAGCATTTAATAAGCTTTGCTGATTTTGACATTCCTGTAATCTTTCAAATACTGCTTCAATTTGTTGGATTCATAAAACTGTTTAATGGAATTGAAAATGTTTAGTATGTCATTGACGCATAAACAATGATTATGAAGTGTAAGTGTCACATTATTAAATGAGCTTTCAAATGATTGTCTTCTTGCAGGATCCAGAGGTCAACCTTCTCAGAGCTAAAGTCAGCCGCGGACCACGGTAAGGAGTGGGACAGAGGGGGCCCGACCCCATCCTTTACCCCTCTGGACGTCCCGGGATAACAGAGCGTCATGTCTCCCACCTTCTACTCTCTCCCCTGACTTAGTAGCGTTACCAACTGTTGACAATTTGAGTTGCCCACAGCCTCTCAGCATGCTGTCTTAAAGCGAGCCTACCTCTGTTTGGGAGAACCCCACAAGTCTGACCAATCACAGGCACGCCACCGCTTGCCGACTGATGTCCGAGGTCTGATTGCTGTTTCAGTGACCAACGAGCTCTTTGCAAAGTGAGCACGGGTCGCACTCTTTGCAGTCCAGGGAGTCACACGGAAGAGTCTCGGGGTCAGAGGTCGGAGCCGTAAGCTGTTAACATTACCACTCAAAAACTCACAAAGAAATTCTAAATGATGGATTCCACTTTACAACAGAACCTATGCCTGGTCACACTACACGGTTGACGAGCAGCTAAATCAAAGAAGAGTACGGTTCATGGAAATATACAGAATGGACATTGTTTCAAACCTGACTCCAAAGGCACAAGTGATAGGGATACGACGAAGATGATGCAAGACTTTCCACCTTTAACATAAGCCATGAACTGTCAGCATGGCCCCTTTATCATTTCTCCCTCATAATCTCAGGATACAATTATTATGCAGTCTTTTAACAGAGAACACATTTTAACAGAATCCATTTTTGCAAATCATTTATTATTTGTATTTTGAATTGCTGGATTTTTATTTTGGCAGTTTCAAACCTTTAACATTGTAGGAATTATTTTTGGGCATTTTCACCTGGTAATATGGTAAGATGTCAAGAGTGACGTGTTGGCCCGTTCTGTCATGCTTCAATAAGAGTTCCTACGTACAGACAATTGTTACCCAGCCGGTAATCCAGTCTCTACTCTACTCAACAGAATCTCTGCTATACATGTGGTAGGTATGGAACGTCAATGTGGGCCGAAAGGGAGGCATATCCAATCCGATATCTCCCTTTTGTGGTAGGCTGTCCACTTGATGTTTAAAGCCTTGAATGCAGTCGGCGTTATCGCGTGTCCTGATATCACTTTGTGTGCTGTTTGTATGATCTGGGCTAATCAGTGTATTGTTAAGAAAGATCACTGAGATTGTGTTTCTTGGTGAAGCTGGGGGACCTCTATGCTATAGTAACACACTTCTATGCTTTCATACACACAGCACATGTCTACGTGTCTTCAGTCTTTTGATGTTTAGTGCCTTAATGACTACATAGACGGGCAGGTGCTGCCTGCTTCTACCACTAGGGGGTGACAACGAGCTGTGTACATATTTTAGTTCTGGTACTCTTCCTTCGTTTCACTAGTTTTTGTTGCCATGCCAATGAATGTTTTCAGGATGACTAAGCTCCTATACGTGATATAAGCTGCTCTGGTTTTTTGAGTATGAATAACATTTAATATATAGTTGTTTAATTGTACAACTGTCCTAGACTGTATATGCTTTCGTAAAACATATATGTAAAACTATTATTTTAGGTTTTTTTTGTAAGCCATAATACCCTGATACTCTGAAATGTTCTACTGAAATGTGAATGTGTCCTGACTTCACAACATGTTTCAATGATCTGGTTCCATTAGTCTTGAGGTCTGAGGCCTCTAAGTGTAGATTAGTCTGAATGGGTTTGCATTTTGATTTATCTGTCTTGAATGGAATCTCAACTCAGCCCTACAGTTCTTAGAACTACAGTTCAGGCCTGAAAACCAAAAGGTAGAAAAGCAAGAAGCCGAGTTGTTGTGTAAAAAGTTGAACATTTTCCTTTCTGTTGCACCTATTCGGTTTTCCCAGAAGCTTTCTGCCACTGATCATTTCCATTATCAACTGTGATGTTTTGTCAATAAAGTGAAATGCATCGTTTAGTTTGCCGTCTTCTGTAGTCCACAGCTCTTAATGCAGCTCAGTCCAGCTCAGTGGACTAGTTTTCCTTGAATAGCTTAAACAGTTCAGAACAAAGTTTATTATGATCGTTTTTTTATTATAACATTGTACAAAAAGTTTTCCTATCACACAATGAACACCTTCACTATTTATCTACGAATAATCAATCAAATGTCATCGTTCTTTCACCAGGAACAACATACATTCGCCACAAAGGCACTTTGTAATTGTATTGCTTCACCTTATCTTGTACTTCCTCTGTCCTGGTTAAGACTCAGGGACTGTATCTAAGATCATTGCATTGTGCGTTACTTTAACCAAGGCATGCAGGTACAGGACACGGGAGGTGGGTCGGGTGTTTCTCTATGTATCTAGTCGTTATCCGGGGATGAGAGTTGTGACGTGATGAGAGACCCCCCCCCCCGGGTAAAGTGGTGGTCCGCTGGGGGATTAAAGCTGGGACCCCACAGTGGAAGCTCCAGTGTGGGGTGGAGGTGGTGGTGGTGGAGGTGGTGGTGGTGGTGGTGGTGGTGGAGGAGGGTCAGGGTCAGTGACCCTGCTCCTTGTGCGTCATCTTCAGGATCTGGAGGAGTAAGCTCTGCACATCCTCGTCCATTCGCCCCTGCGGAGCACACACACATTAGTGTGCCTTTGTGTGTTCACAAACACAATCAATGAAAATGTTGTTTTGTCAACTCTCACATGAGTAATGCTGTGAAAGTTCCAAACACAACAACGTCTCCCGATTGACAATTAACTTAGCGTTCAATGACTAAACAACGACCAAACTAACATTACTACCAACACACTAACATTTCAACGCTCCTGCGCTGCCGTAATGGACAGCCGGTCACTGCGATGTGACGTCGGGACGCACAAGCCCTCCTCATGGTGTTCTGTGTGTTCACGAGACTCACCTGCACGGCCGACAGTAAATGGGAACGGTAAACTGCAACCACCTGTTTGTGTCTTCTCTCCCAATCCTGCAGACACGTTGGATTCAGATATAACCAAATGTCCCTGGTGCAATTCCTCCTTCACCTTGTGCGCTCCATTGATCCAATTGGATAAAATGTTTTATGTTGACCTATGAGCTAAAACTATCTCCACACGCGTTCTTCATCTGTTACCTGGAGCTGTTGTGTCAGTATGGCCAGTCTGTTCTGCAGCGCCACCTGTTGCCCGGGATTGTTATGATGAGTGGGCGAGAGGTTGGAGGGAGAGGAGGAGGAGGAGGAGGAGGAGATGCCTAGAGGAGGAGACAGAGCTCCCAGCGCCTCCTTCAGGCGAAACACCTCCTTGGACAAGTCGGTTATCTGCACAAGGAGCAAAAGTTCCTCGTTTATCTAATTGAACCTCCGCTGTTTATCCCTCCGTTCCTCCCTTTTCTGACCTCCTCCCCCCCTTTCCAAACCTCCACCCACCTTGCGGTCCTTCTCCTTGACCTGGCCCTGGGACTCCTGGATGTTGTTGTGGAGCTCCTGGACGTGGCTGGACTGGGCCTGCAGGTCGCTCATCTGCTTCTGCACCGTGGCCAGCTGGGCCTCCGCCGCCTGACGCTCGCTCTTGTTGAACAGCGCGTCCCTCTGGACCTGGAAGACCTGGACCAGCAACAGAACAACCATCCCACTGGTAACTGACACCTGGACCAGCAACAGAACAACCATCCCACTGGTAACTGACACCTGGACCAGCAACAGAACAACCATCCCACTGGTAACTGACACCTGGACCAGCAACAGAACAACCATCCCACTGGTAACTGACACCTGGACCAGCAACAGAACAACCATCCCACTGGTAACTGACACCTGGACCAGCAACAGAACAACCATCCCACTGGT
>JAOPUD010000019.1:15473541-15483740 GCA_027122715.1 Trisopterus minutus
GTGTGTGTGTGTGTGTGTGTGTGTGTGTGTGTGTGTGTGTGTGTGTGTGTGTGTGTGTGTGTGTGTGTGTCCCATCCAGAAGGTTAAATGGGTTCGCGGCCTGAGTGTGGTCCGTATGGCCTAGCGAGGGGGTGGAGATCCAGCGATGAGGGACACAAGCAGCAGTCACAGCAGCAGGGCTCCCCACAGACTGCCCTAGAGGACTTGGAGAACCACCAACGGCTCCAGCCACGTCCTCTCCCCATGAAGATGGCAGCTCCGTCCCAAACAGTAGGCCGGCCCTTGGCTCTTAACTTGGTGCTCAACATGGTTGACTTGATGTTGTTAAAGATAGATATGGTATGTAGGAGACCAGATGCAGCCTAGAGTAGAGTGTAGGTTCATCACAACGTCACGTTGCAATGGTAGCCACCATTTTGGAAGCATAGAAGCATTGGACTGTTAGTTAGTATGTTGGTAGTATAGTATTGGGGTCTTTGTTAAGTAATGAATCGTGAACGTGAAAGTCATCAAGAGGTGTCATTGTTGTGTTCTCTTGAGTCCTCTCAATATGGTGGGTGTATCACCAACAAAAAAATCCCATGATGCATTCTGATGTACAAGCATTATATCCATTGAAGTTAAAAGTTGGAAACTAATACACTAGTTAAAAGTCATGTAGTTGTATATTAGGTAGTTAGTTATTATTTCAAATGGAGACTTCCTGCTTTCTTAACTTTTCTTTCTCTCTTTTGTAAAGCAACTGCTAAACCTAAAAAAAATTAAGATTTCAGCTGTTTTCTGACCTGAAGGAGACAAAGCCCTACTGTGTTAACCCAAAGGTTACGGTAACCTTGAGCTCTTGTTCCATGAATTGTCCTCTTATCTCTTCCCATCCTGCTCTCCCGTTCCTCCTCCGCGTTCCCTTGTGGCTGCAGGCCAGCGAGCTGCCCCTGGAGGAGCTGCTGGCTCTGTGCGGCTACGAGGTGCCCGGCCAGCTCCTACAGCCCGGCAGGGACCGCTGTCACCTGGCCGCCGGTCTGCCCCGCATCACCCTGGACAAGGTGAGCCACGTTTGGGGGTGGGGGGGGGCGCATGTCTAACCTGCACCCGGGAGGGTCCCTGGTTCTCCTGTTTCTCAGCATGTTCCTGGCTGAAGTCCCCTGAGCAAGGCATCTTTACGCATCTCTAGCCTTGGAGGGGAGCCCTCGCGGAGGCAATGTGGAAGTTTGAGTGTGTGGAGGAGGGATGTGAGGGGTTTTATGAAGTGGTTAAGCAGCAGTCGCGCATAACAAACCCACCACTTAGCCATACTGGCCTACTAGGTTCAATAACTTTTTTGCTAGCCCTGAAAAGGGATAAAATGTTGTGATAAGGCTCTATAAATAGTAAAATATCCTTCTTAGAAGTTGAGCTGTTTTCTAAATTGCACCCTGGGGAACAAAATAACAGAGGTTCATGTGTCTTCTGTGGGCCTTCGGGCGAACTCCACTGGCGTGTCTTGCGCTGTATCTTTTCCCAGCTTTATTTTTAACCGTTCGTCCTATAAATGCCTTGGAAACGCATGAATCAAACGTCACATGATGGGCAGCGGCGAGAAAGGAGAAGAGTACCCCGGGGCCTCACCGGCTACGACTTTGTACCCTTTGAAGCACGGGTTTAGTTGGTGGCACTTTGTTAGCTATTTAGTAAAAGCAGATGCTTTGGTTCAAAGCAACTTGCGGTCAATTGTCTTTCAGATGTATGTCTGTAATAAGTGAAGAGGTAAAGGTTGAAACCGTCTTCTGCGCGCCTGCATAGCTTGCATTGGTGGTTCTTGCCAGCCGACGTGTAGACGCATATCAGAGTCATCCACGGAACCCTTTTTTGCTGTACCGGTAATGTAGAGACCCATGACGGCTATTCAACATGGGTAAGTATGAATGAAGCTTGATGCGTCTGGCTCAAAGATGCGTGCTACATGTAGACTGAGGACATTTGTTTGAAGAGCCAGTGAAGCCACTGTTTAAGCAAGAGTTCGAACTCGATGGGATTTTGAAAAATGCGTTTTGGGTTGATTGGTTTTAGGAAAGAGGTGAAAGCGTGTTATCCCCATTATTACGACCCACCGCAACTTTATGATACTTTTTTAGTACCGTCGTTGTGTAAAAGCGTTATAATGAGCGATGTTGTTTATGAAATGTGCCACAAACCGTAGCGTTATACTATATGTAACACTAACCCTCACTCAGATGTGTACAATAAATAAACCGCTGCTCAGACGAAACCTCAACACCAGCACGCACAAAACCTCTACACACGCCACTCCAACGTCGCCTCGCGGCCATGACGTCTGACTGCCTCGGAACGAACGACGTCACGAAAAGAACGCCGTTCTTGGAACGTTCACATAGGGTTTTGCGGAGAATTGCAAAAACATAGGAATCGCCCCTTTTAGTACTATGTCGACGATCATATAAAACCCATTACCACGATCAAATAATATAAAGAAGGTTTTTGGGTTTGCTTGCTCTCGCACTCTTTTCTAACTTTTTCTAACATTATTGACTCTGACTGTTGTTGTGCTCCAGGATCAGGTGACCAAGGACATGTTTGCAGGAGACGAGGAAGAGCATCCGTCAGCCGATGATGACCTCGCACCCTCCTATACTTCCAACACCTCTGATCTGCTGAGACGACTGCAAGGTAACACGCTATGCACACTTTCTCTTTCACTCTCACACTGCAGTTTTTTGGTTCTTGTCACATCCTCTCTCGCTCTCGCTCTGATGCTCGCTCTCTCTCTTTCCCTATCCTGTCGTGTAACTTGGCTATTTATATCGATCCTTCTCATGCTTTTTAAATGCTTATTTTATAAAACGCAATAGGCTTCCTTTGTATTGAGGCATGTTTCTACATTCCTCTGTCTGTGTGTTTACCAATATCTTTATCTAGACATTTATCTATATCTAGGTCAATGTGAATCTTATACCATCTTATACCTTTAACACGGCCCCACAGCCTAGCTGTAACGCGGCCTGCTGCAGAGAGAAGTCTATGGAATGTGGACTGTTTCCTTGTTGTGGAATTTCCCTTTCAGGCCAAACAACAGTTGCATTTGGTTAATGTTATAAAATAAACAAGCATAGCGTTTCGGTTTTAAAACCGAACGACATGGCCGTTTCGGAACAGACGCGAAATAACTCATTCCTATTCGAGCGGAAAAATACAGCCCTGAGAAATTACGTTTTTCAGTTTAAGACCTGTCAATGGCCTTGACATACCCATCTTGATTTGTTAGAATTTTTTTATTTTTTTAAGTATGAAAAATGACGTCATGGCCGTCGCTGGGAGGTCTGGGTGTTAACGGAGTGAACAACATGCTGTCTCTCAGGTGGAGACAAACACACAGGCTCTTCTGAAGAGGACTCCGACGGCGGTGCTCCCGTTCCCCCCAATGAAGAACGCAAGGTAAACCGCTGGCGCTCCGACGCTCTATAATCTCTCTGAACCTCCCCGTATGGCAGTAACAACGCCCGGGTTAGCGGTTAAATTTTTATCGTGACTTGGGGGTATCGTAAGATGCTTTGAATAAAAGCCGAATGTGACACATGGTTTTATAAGCATGAATAAATTCATTACATTTTATGTGGTTTGCTGATGACTCTCCTACCAACTCCTCCGTCCTGCCAGGATATCATGGTAGGCTCCATGTACCAGGCCCAGATCCCCCCTCTCAGCCCGTACAGCTCCCAGGGCCGAGGTAAGCCCTCCTCACTCACACCTGGGCCCCACGCGTCCCCTCTGCTCAGTCCCACTCGCCGTGCTGCTCATGCAACGGCTCGGCTGAGATTACAGAGAGCTAACGCCTGCCTAATGGGTTTTGCTGCTATTTTTCAATCCCGCCTTTTATGAATCTTTACACCTTGCTTTTCCTCCCTTTTTAATCTAATTATATTTCTCTCTCTTTTGGCTCTTCTATTTTAATTTCATGCACTTTCGCACAACCCTACAACATACATTCTCATCACCTAATTTGCACCCCCTGATCCAACCCTAACCCATAATCCTCCCTTCTTTCTCCCCTCCCCTCCTCTCCTCTCCTCTCCTCTCCCCCCTCCCTCCACCATTAGCCTATGACGGTGACGACCAGCTGCTGTGGACCCCCGGGGTGCTGCCCCCGCAGGAGGTGGAGGGCTTCCTGTGTAGCGCCCAGATCCCCGGCGGCCAGGAGGTGGCGCCCTACACTAACGCACACGGGGACGCCGTCCGCGACAACGAGCAGGTAGCGTGACACAGGGGGTGCTCAAACTGTGGGTCGCGGCACATAAACGGGTCACACCTCGGGACAAAGTAGGTATATATACAGTATATAAATATAAAAGGTCAGGTGTGTATTTGTGTTCACTGATTACACCTCGGTGGGGTTACCCGAATGCACACAAAATGTTCACCTAAGCGGATCTATGCGTCTTTGCACTTTTTTATCATAGGTACCGTCTTAACCTCTTTAAAACAGATTGCGTCTTCTTTCCTCGGTTAAAGATGCTATGCGTCGGTCTGAGAATCCTTCTCATTACTGGCCCCTTTGGCTGGTAAGTGAACTGCAGTCTACAAAAGCCATGAAGAACACAAATGTTTGCCATTATCTGCGCTAGGACGTCACTTCCTGCCTTTTTCATGACGATTGTGGTCTGAATAGAAACATAGAAGATTAACATAGAAGTCTATTAGAAGCGTTTGACGCTTACTATATGCTTAAGTGACGGTTTTGGTGTGAATAAGGGGTTAGGGGACCCCTGGCTTACTGCATACTGCAAGCTGGGGGTTCTACTTGGGGACCACACTCGAAGGAGGCTTCAGTGAATGTAAAGGAGTAGCGTGTAGCCGAGGGCAACAGTAGCCAAGAACGTAGAGCAGCTAGGCTGACCATGGGAATGTTGCTAATGTTGTTTAATTCTCTGGGCTTTCTTCTTAAGCATTTATCTCAGACAGCTCTTGACTGCCCCCTTCAAACCTACATTCAGACTTGACCGAAGACTTATCCTGGAACACTAACTGTGGTGTTACACATTTATTTTCAGCTTTATGTTCATCACCTTGAAATGTCATTTTGAAAAGATATGTTGTCATTTTTGACTGTTCACATTCAGGCACTCTATGAACTGGTGAAATGCAACTTCAATGCAGAAGAAGCCCTCAGAAGATTACATTTTAATGTGAAAGTGTTCAATGGTAAGTTTAATTCTGTTTCTGTTTATGTCAGAATAGCCATTTGGACAACAAGACAAAATCCAACATTAACCCTGAATAAAAACAGATTGACGCTGTGGATACCATTTCAGGAGATAAATTAAACCTGATTAATAAATTGAATGTGCATTTCCATATCCGTGGCTACGAAATGTTTCAATTTGAATTTGTCTTTTTAAAGCTCCATTTATTGAAAAATTGATTGAAACAATTAACAAAAAATAGATTTTAAAATCCGAAAAACAGAATATAATGTAATTATTTTTCATTGTGTGCGGGTGCAGATGAGCTGTGCTCCTGGAGTGAGGAGGAGTGTCGGGGTTTCCAGCAGGGCTACCGGGCCTACGGGAAGAACTTCAACCTCATACAGGCCAATAAGGTGAGCCCCCTGGTGCTCCGGGGTCCAGGGGTAGCCCGCGTGAGCCCGCCTGCTGATGAGTGGCCCAGCGAGGATGCCCCGTGTGTCTCCTGTAATCGACTGTCCTCATGGGTCTCATGTATCTCATGTACTAAGACTAGCGTGGATTTCTTACTACTAACTTTGCGGACGGCAAAATCTGGAAAGCTGCTGCGCACTAATAAATCGGGATGTATCAATCCTTGCGTCAGCACGATTTCACCCCGATTCTCTTCGTACATCCCAATTACCGTGAAATCGAGCGCACATGCACACGCCCTCGACTCTCCGCCCAGGCTCCTCTCTCGTTTAATATGCGAATTAGTATAAATTGGCCTGCAGTAGTGCCCTCGTTAGGAGAAAGGAGAACATGGAGAAAGGGAAAATGTATATATAATAATCAGAATGCGAGGTGGAGGTGTTGATTTCGGAGGTAGAGGCCAGAAATAAGATCTTGTTTGGCTCTCGTTCCTCCGGAATCAGCACCAACAAAAAAAAAAAACCTGGCTTGGGAAAACGCTGCCAAGTGGGTCAATGAGGTTAGCCCAACAGTGGCTGACCTGAGAAATAAAGTGGTTGGACATCAAGGTGAACGTAAAAAAAAAGGTTTCTGCCCACCGGAGAAGCGTGGGTCAGACGGGCAGCGGAGGCGGAGTCAGGGAGCTCGCCCTATTTGAGCTGTGATAGGGGATGGGCTCCTTTTTGGCGTGGTCTGGCCAGCATCCCGCCAGCATGCTTTTATATTTCATTTATTTGGATGCATGCTGACGATAGGTTGTTCCCGTACACCCACGGTGTCAAAAATATGTAGGCCTACGCCTACATAAATCGAAATCGACCTACTGGTTCATTGATGAATTGATTTTAAGTAACAGTGGCTTGTGCTTACTCCACGCAACATCAAATAATGATATTGCAGTCAAGAATTTCACGACAAATGCGGGGAGAGAGATCCATTAGCCCAGATGTCATGCGTGGTCCTAAAAATGTGTAATGTGTGCTCGCCAGTGATAAACGCTCACGCTTAGGCGTGTTCCCGACAGCGACCGTCCATGTGCACTGTGTTGGGAAGGGAAGTTTGCACGCCTTTATTTCACCACACCCATGGTGGTCACAGTATACTCAGTCGCATTTGGATAGTTTGATAATGCAGCGTTTGTTTCGTAATACATCTATATTTGTAGAGTAGGCCTACACAAACCAAATAAAGGAGCGTGTTCGCTGTTTCCTAAGTTAAGTGGGAAAGTGAAAGAGGAAGTTCCCCCAAGACAACGGGCTGTATGTATTCAGCGATCTTTTGAAATGCAGGCCTAAGTGTAGGCTACATTTAGACCTGCGTTTATTCTGGTTTCATCTGTGCTGTGTTGTATATGTCGCGCCATGGCAGGGATTAAGGTGATCAAACTGTTTACGCAGAGTTGTTAAGACAGCTGGCCGAAGAGAGACAGGGAAGTGCGTTGATCCTCGTGCACATCCTGACACAATAGCCTAACTACTCGACGACTGGTTCAACTTTAAAAACACATTCAGGTGTAGGCCTACAACTGCACACTCAACGCGAATGAGAATAGGCTAGGCTATTTGATATACCAGAGGGTTGATTCACAGGTAATTTAACACGTGGCAATAGTGAAACGGATCCGATAAATTACGTCCGGATTATTGACAGTTATATAGGCTTTTGTATCGATACAATAGCCTATATAACACGCAGGATTGGCACACACGTAGGCTTACAGATGGAGAGGATGACACAAAGCAATACGTATTTACCTTTATATGCCCTTGGAAATGTGTTTTCGATGCGCGCGTTTTAACAAGCAGGGCGGGGCCGTGATGAGCTAAACACTATAGGCCTGACTTATCTGCATCATATAACAGCTTTTTTAGTGCGTCGAAAGTCGTCAAAACAAGGAACGCCTTGCCCATTGCACCGAAAATAAGACACCAAGAGGGGGAGACAAAGCACCTGCTGGGTACGGCCGTAACACCCTCTACTACCGCTGATCCTCCCCTCTAGTAACACTGATCCTCTAGTACCACTGATCCCCCCTTCAGGGGGTTGTGGACTAGAGTTAGTCAGACCTTTGGCACGCTCCTGGGTCCCGGTGATGCTATAAGGGGTCTATAGGTGGCCGTGGAGCTGGAGAACACTTTAACACGGCCGTTGAAACCTTTATGTTGATGGATTAGGTGGAGTGTGTTTTGTGTGTTATGTGTGAGTGGTTTAATAAAGGCAACTCTCGTAGTCGAGCGATGTAACAGCATGAGAGTTGTATTCTGCTGAACCTGTGCTCCTGTCTCCTCCTTCCCGTGCTGCTCCGGACCGAAGCTCACAGCTACACTCATGTGAGAAGAAGGTTGTGGCTGAGATGAAGGAAGTGTGATCATTCTGAAGAGAGTGTGATCACTCTGAGACCAGCAACATTTCAATACGTTGCAACTAAGGGTGTAGGGGTGTGTACTTCTTTATCTGATTTGAACTCAGAATTTGCAATTAATATTTATATATGTATATATAAAAATAAATAGTTTATTATAGACTGAAAGGTTAAAAGATTCTCTGAATGAGGGTGCATAAGGGCGTGCTCCAGCAGCTTACCGTGTCAGGTTTCAAACCATCTAGCCTCACAGACCTCTCACCACAAGCTCAACACACACACAGTGTCACCCACACACACCAACTGCTCTCTGCACTGTCTGTCTGTAGTTCCCCAACATCGACGCTGTATTGTCCACCGTCCATGTGAGTGTGACTGAAAGCAGAACAACCAATTGCCGCGAAAACTATTGCGTTACACAACCATCTCTCTACTCAGTCACCTGATACAGAATTACTTAAACACATCCAACCAAATAATTATCTTATTTCTTAGCTAGAGGAGATAATTTCCATTCATTCCATTACTTTATAGTCATGTGACTGGGAACTCCATGTGTGGAGAGAATATTCTGAGAACAAATAATGATGAGTCCAGACAAAACATGGACCTGAAGTCAAACGGTACACAGGATACCATAACATTAATTCAGAAACCAATTAATACATTTGAAATCAATTAATACATTTAAATATCAATCAATACAAATATATATATAAAAAAATTGAATACAGAAAGGCAATACATAGGATATACATACATAGTATAGGAAAATATACACTTTGAAATGCACAAGTTGATCTTTCGCAGATGAAATCATCAATATTGAAAAGTTGTGTTGTTGCACATTTATATAAATTGTTTATGTACGACTTGGATTGATAACATGTTACCACACGTTTGATTAACATCACAACCTACAGAACTACTTGTAGACGCACAGGAACTGAACGCCCCAGGCCACATCGTTCTGTCACTCCCATGTGTGAGAGCTCACAAGACATCACAGCAAGAATCACTCAGGTGTTATGAATCGAACACTCAGTAGCATGTTATGAAGTCCAATGTTCGGTAAGTAGGATGTTATTCATCTATCTGTGCAATATTTCACGTTTTAATTTAATCAGCAGTAGCTCAACATTTATATAATGGATATGTATATACAGTATATAATATATAATACAGGTGCAATACATACTCTTTGGGTCACTTAATAAGTAATGTGTTACTGTTAGTACTGTTTGATATGTATCTGAACTATTTTACACATTCTCATTAAACAGGACTTGATGTTATCATGAATTAATGTTCATGGCGCTTTTCAGGGCTAACTTTAATCCTGGTTCTGCTGCACCTCACCCGGGGAAATGGTGAGTTCATACCGTCTTATGTATTGATTGACTGATTTCTAAATGTATTGTTGACTGATTTCTGATGTATTGATTAATTCTAATGTGTTCATTTCAAAATGTATTTATTGATTCCTAATGTATACTTTGTTTTATAAACGTATTGACTAATCTATAATGTTTTGATTGACTGATTTCTAAATGTATTGACTGAATTCTTATGTATTGGTTGACCTATTTCTGAATGTATCTTATGTAATTGATGACTACAGGTCCATGTTTTGGCCGGACTCTGGGGATCAGCCCATGCAGGACTCAGTTCTTCAAAAATGAGGTTTTTACATTATTCTGCAGAGCTGATGAGCGAATAATGACCAACTCTGAAACAACCGCTTGCTCTCAGAAGACCCATGAATGTTTTATTACGTTGGCGAGGGAACATCACAGTGGTTCTTACTGGTGTGAGTCTAACTCTGGAGAAGGAGGTGACTCGGTCAACATCACAGTGACTGGTATGTGTTTCTCTTTGTCACCAGTTGGTTCTCTCAGTACAGTATTCACCATTTAGAACACTGCTCTATGGAAGGTTATCTGGCATGTGTCTAGTGTCTAGTGTTGAGCAATTATTATTATCCTTATGGAAAAAGTGACCCTCTTTACCACCAGGTATTAACGTTTTCATTTTGTTGTGGTTCATTGGTTTAATGCCCCTAGACCTGGGTTGACAGTATGCTGTTTCTACAGGAGGGTCTGTGGTCCTACAGAGACCTGGGTTGACAGTATGCTGTGTTTCTACAGGAGGGTCTGTGATCCTAGAGAGTCCTGTCCACCCCGTACCAGAAGGAACTTCTGTTACACTTC
>JAOPUD010000019.1:15488691-15499093 GCA_027122715.1 Trisopterus minutus
GTTCCCCCCCCCCCCCCCCCCCCTCTCCAAAGAGCACTGAGATTCTGGGTCGTCCCAGTCCAGAGGGCTTCCCCTCCACCGATGGTCCGATCCAGGGGGCTGCAGGCAGGGACGTAGGCCCGCTCCATGCCCCCTCACCTGCACCGGCCACAGACACCTCCCGTCACCACTGGCTCCAAGAGCTCCAGCGGTTTTATACACTTCCTGCGAATCGTCCAGTGACGGGGCGGAAACGGATCCCAGTCAAAACCAGGAGCAGACGGAGAACTTTTCCCCCCTAGGTTGAACGGAGAACTGATCTTGATTTTCTTTTGTTTATTTTGTTCCAAGATGGGAAGTGCACTGTCCACTCTGAGCTGTCCGATGTCCGGGGTGAAAGAGTGCCCCACTCCCCCCCGAGTCCTGGGAGGTAATTCTTGCTCCCTAATGAACCGAACTAAGAACAGAAGCACATTGACCAGCCTCCCCCTGTCCACCCATTAGTGGACAGACCTGTCAATCAGTAACTTTGGGCTGCTATTGGAGACTACGTGAGTTTATTGTTCTTGACGTTTTGACTGCAGGTACTGCGATGGTGAACAGAATAGTGTGTACTCACTGTCTGCAAGCATAATGAACAAAGTTGATCACCGTCCACCAACTGGTTAGAACATCATAGCAAATGTTGACCACAGCTTTTTTATATATAAATATATATGATTATCGTACAAGTACAAACATTTAAATCCTTATCGCCTAAGTGATCGATCAGGTACTATGTGTTTATATTCAACCTCTTCAAGATTCAATAAGCCAATTGGACAACTTGATGTCTGTGTGAATGTATAGTGAAACTAAAGTTGTGAAGTCGATGAAGAATCTCCGAAAGTGGCGTCTTACCCAGTTTAAATCAATAGTTTTTTCCTTTACTGCTCTTTATAACTCCAGAGAGCTTACTTGATCTCAACAACGACCAGCCCATTTACATGTTGGCAATGCATTGGTTACTTTGCTATGTTTGGTCACGCTGGATATGAAGTCATATTGGATTCCTATTGGACGATTCTAACACTTAGTCTCTAACTCAACCTGCCCAACGATCGCTCCGGGTGGGTGTTCAACAAGAGTCTACAGCCACATTAGTTGAATGGCTAATAATCTGTTTTACGGTCTTCTGGTTGAAAAAAAAAAAATACGCGAGAATAAAAGAATACACTTTTGGTTCAGGGATAAAAAGCAGGAACAGGAACCTTGACAACAAAATAAGTGCATTTCACTTCCTGGAGTTTTAGCTTAGTGGACCAGGCTAGACAGAGCGAATGGCACGATTGTTCCATGTAAATATTTTCTAGCCTCTACAGCAAACCAACAGGAATAATTGTTTTTCAAATGGTTGTTAAAGCCACAAATTCAGTGGCATCATGCCTCCATAGCCCTTTCTATTTATTTCCTAATTCTGTGTTCACACAAACAACAAACATGGCTGCCGTTTGCTATTGGGTCCAACCCAGTGAGAGGTCAACATTTGTCTTTGTGTTTGCATTGTTAACTGGCGGAAGACTCAGACGGAGGGAATGGTATCACCACAGTACACTGCCTTTTGTCTTTTTAAGCAATTTATATATTGTACCTCTGTTGTTTATTGGTTTATAATTATTATATTTTGTACATAAAAGAAAAAACTATTAAAATCGACATTCAGAAATGAAGGAACCTTTTTCCTCTTTAGATAAACGTAACTGTTTAGGGCAGAAATTTGGCTTCATCTCCTTTCCCATATGAAACAATTATTCCCATATGCCAGTTGTCCTACAGAGGGTGCTGTGGTTCCTGTTAACATGAACTCCCCAGCACACGTATTATTTCTCAAGCTTGGTACAGTACCATTAGACCCTCTATATGTCCTTTCTACATCAGACAAAAGCTCTGCCCTCAAAAACATTCACATTTTATTGATCCCAGGTGAAAAATACTGCAAATAACAACGGAAAAGCAATAGCCCAAGGTCATCGTGAGTGGGCATAGAGAAGGGGGTGGTGGTTAGTGTGCGGTCCTTTTGTGGCCATCGATGAGTCACTCATGCCCAGGCACCTGCAACACACCCTGCCCCCCTCCAGCTGGTAGATCAGCACCCTGGCTAGCTCCACTGGGGGGGGGGGGGGGCCCATCTGATACCCATCACACCAATCAGCCAATCGGCAGCCCAGAGGCACCAGACCCACTGAAGTGGTTGATTGACTCCTGAATAAAAACATTAGAACAAACTAAACAGAGTTGTTCACAGTCTTCTTCCCCGGGGGGTTGTGTGTGCCTGTATGGAGGACGGGGGCAAGTGGTGGGATTCTTTAGGTAGGACTGCATTTCTTCTTTCTGTCCAAACGATTATCATTTTACAGTAGTTTTAAGTTTTATTCCACCAAATACTACTGAAACTGTGGCCTCTCTTCTGTCCCATTTGAGATGGCGCCCGGAGAGGAAGTCAGTATCGCAACAACACGTGACCCACAATTTCTGCTGACAATTTTAGTTCACAGCATCATGGCCATGTTATTATGGAAGAAGGGAACTTTAAGGGCAGGTGGTCAAGGAAACCCCACTCTTGGGTAATACCGTCCCGACTTTGCGGCTTGTACACACGTTGTCTTGTACACACGCTTGTTTGTTTCATCATATTTTCGAGCTGGTCAGAGTACCTCTAGCTCCCCCTTGTGGCGCTGTGCCTCTGTGTCTGCTGTGGCTCTGCAGTGCCCCCTACGGGCCCACAGGGGAGAGTCGCTCGGTCTGGGAGTCTGCCTCTTGGGCTGCACCGTGTCTTCATCACCATGTTTTCATCACCATGTACACACTCTGATGTCAGAGGCAGGACAACACTACTAGTGAACACACACACACACACACACACATTAACACAACATGGAGTCAGTAGGCAGACCCCTAACAGCTAATTCACTGTTATTTATTAACAAAATCACAGGTATGGATGGCCTTCATGGTAACAGAAAAAGACGGGGGGAGTGGTCCTACTCCACCCCTTAGCGATGGAATTACATTCAGCGGAAAGAACTTCATTCCATGGAAAGACGTCTAATATAATCAAATAATATTTGATTATATTAGACGTCTTTCCATGGAATGATCTAATCAGTATCACTGCATAGCTTCTTGTTAAGGAGCTAGCCAGCTCCTTTATCACCTACTCTTTTACTCCATATGCAAGCAAGGGTTTGGTTGAGTCTGTTCACTCTTCATGGGAAATGTTTCATTATGGGATGGTGGAGAGAATTGCTTATTATTTTGGCCTAGTCCACGGTTCCCGTCATGTTATGAGACAACACTCATCTGTACATTTGCTTTAGCCGTCTCCATGGGAATCAACTGTCCTCACACACATGTGACCGTCACATGACATTTTGGAATGTCACATGATGTGACCGGACAGAGCATGTCATCTCAATTAAAGACTGAAGTAGACTGAAGGTGATAGTTCATCCTAATTCCTACTAATTCCTACTGCTTTCTGGCTGAATCATGCTGTATGGTGTCTTACAAATGGAAGGGACTCCATTGGTTTAATCTTTTTTCATTATATGAATATTGTATTTTGTATTCATATTTAATAAGAATATAGTTTATTATTTATTCTACATTTTCAACATGAATCAGCATCCACTGTCTGATGTCCCTAAATGCTACACTGTTTGAATGCATGGGTAGTGAAGTACGTTGCTCAAGTCAGAGTCCGCCTTTTTGCTAATTAATATCATTATGTAAGCAAATTGAAATGACCAATTCACCCAGATCTGAGCTCTTCTGCACTCTAACAACGGAAGATATGCATAGAAACAATATAAATGTATACTTAAGATATACATTTAAAGTCTGATTTATAAGACTAATCCAAAGTGAAAAACCTTTTGAGAGCATAGTCTACCGTTGTATTATTGATTGGTGTGTTTTTTTTTACACTGTCTTCATCAGGCGATTCATTAGTGCGCTAGTGATGGGGGGGGGTGCTGGTGGAGGGGGTCGCTGGCAGCGTTCTCCACTGCACCTCAACTGTCACCATTATCTCATCAAGCGTGCTGATCCCCCCCCGATGTTCCTCTGCTTGATTAGGGGCCACGCCGAGACGCATTGATTGGCCTTCAGAGCTGTAATTGCCTCGACGTGATGATAAGGTAAAAGCAAAAAAAACCGAAAAGAATTGTAAAATTCGGGGCTCTCGTAATATTCTCCCCTTGTGTTCTGATTCCTCCCTGCTTATTTGTTATGAGTCACGCTTTTGTCTGTTTCGCACTAATCACATTTTCCTGATTAGTGTCCATGTTGCCTAAGAGGATTGGCGATTGAGAAAAGTGACTGAGTCTCCAGATTTGGAAATTTATAGACACTTGTGGGATTATTGGAACAATGTGAAGACACCCTTTTTTTCTGGTGTGGAAATTCACAAAAGTTTGGGGGAAGGGCGGAGGGGGGGGGGTCTTAAGTCTTGAGGACATAAACCGCCACTATGTCCTCAAGACTCTCAAAGTATTGAGACAATAAATAATAAATAAATAAATGAATAAATGAACCAAAGGTGTAAAGGTGCCCATGTTGTGTAGAAGGATTTTATCAGATTATTTTAGATTTTATTAACATTTGCCCCCCTGCAAATAACTCTTGCTACCCCTCTGCCACCTCACCAACACTTTGTTTAGATATGTCACTGTTCCCCATGTTTCTTGTTTCTCTTATACATATCTAATCACATTTTGCATGAAAAGACCATGGGAAATGATGGGCCCTAAAAAAAATATCCTTATATGGTGCGATTTTTTTCTTCATGTCGCTCAAACTTTCCGAGTAACGCATAGCAACCAATCAACATGTTTAGGTTCTAAATGATGACGTCATAATGGTTTTCAATTCGACTACTGTGCAAAGACAATATCAGGCATTGCGACATCGAGTGTATTAGAGAAAGCAGCTTTTTTGAAGAGAGAGAGAGAGAGAGTTATTGCATTTCTAATATCGATTAATTGGTGTTGATAAGACGGTGAAGCGAAATGGAAGGTGAGTCCCCA
The DNA here is from genome assembly GCA_027122715.1 of Trisopterus minutus. Classification (NCBI taxonomy): domain Eukaryota; kingdom Metazoa; phylum Chordata; class Actinopteri; order Gadiformes; family Gadidae; genus Trisopterus; species Trisopterus minutus. Next base: position 15,493,737 of record JAOPUD010000019.1, read on the forward strand.
GCTGTGTGTGTAACTCACGGTGCTGCTCGGCGCGCCACGGTGCGGTTCAGCGCGCCACGATGCGGTTCAGCGCGCCACGGCGGGCCGCCTCGGGCCGTCGGCTCGACACCGCCCCCGTCTGTTGAGAGAGAGACATAGCGAGTTACAATGTCTATACCGAGTTCCGTTGTAAATAAAGTTGTCGACGGCTCGCTTGGTTTACGTTTCAAACGTTACACACTTTCTTATCACATTGTTAGATGCGTGACTTTCTCAAAACGAAACGGAGCTTCTCTCGGCAGAGAGAAGCTTATTTCGACCCTTTAACCTCATTTAGACCCTTTCAGGCGTTGAAAATGTGTTTTAATATTCAATAGGAAATTGTAAACGGGATTTAAACACCCATTAGCTCCATTATCTTAACGGAACGACGTAGACCGCAATGAAAAAAACTACGACTCAGAGAGCTAGCTAGCTAGCCAAGTACGCTACCAACAAATCTTTGATTGTCGACGTCCGGCGGTCAATATAGGCTTTCTTTCTTATTCTTGTTCTCCTCCTCTCCCCCAGGTGTGTCCATAGGAGACCTGATCGCCTCCGCATCGTCTTCCTACCTGGTGGAAGAGATCATAGGGGAAGGGAACTATGGCCAGGTGGCCCGATGTGTGAAAACGGCCACCAATGAGAAGGTCGCCGTCAAGGTCATGATAAACGACCGCTTCATGATCGCGTCTGTTAAGCAAGAGGTATACAAAACACGTGAATATCGTATGTTATTTTCATACTGCAAAGATATATGCCTAGAATAATTTACATATAATTCGTTTTAACATGTGTTGTAGTTATATGATGTCACATATGTTTGTTATTACTTTTTTTTCATGTTATTACTTTTTTTTCATGTTATTTCACTATCTGAAATATCTTCTTAACCCCGCTGTTTATCCTCAGATCGCCATATTAGTGCGCCTCAGAGTTCTGGACCCAGACGAGTGTGGGATCGTGAGATGGATGGGGGTCTTCACACACGGGCCCCGGGTCTGTCTGGAGTTCGAGCTCCTGGACAGAAGTCTCCGAGACCTGACCCAGCAGACCGAGCGCCACGTTCTGCCTCTGGCGCGAATCAGGATCATCCTGGAACAGGTGTGGTTGGGCTGAAACCTCAAAAACATTGACCGTTTTATTTGACAGTTTACTGTTGCTCTGTAAACAGATTGCATTATTTGTTTCGAAAAAGAAAAATGTTGTTTCATGCGTGTGTCTGATTCTGTTAAAGAGATTCATCAACCCTTGCACTTTGGTCATTTTAGACCTGAACCAAATCAAATAAAATGTTGACAGCATTACAAGACGATAAGAATTCGACCAACAGAAATGGTAACGTAAGTCAACGTTAATGGTCATAAAATAACGATGTATTCATGTTTTTCAGCTGGCTAAAGCCCTGCACTACCTGGGCACCATCGGGATCATTCACGCCGACCTGAAGCCGGAAAACATAATGTTGACGGAACAGGACACCAGAGTGAAGCTCATTGACTTTGGCATATCCTATCACGTATCCAAGGCAACGATTGGCTTGGAGATCCAGACCATGTTTTACAGGTGAGTCACTGACAGTCCAATCATGACCTTGTTCGTATGGGCCACTGATTACAATGGTTACCCCCACATCTTGTCTTTCTTTTATTTCAGATCCCCAGAGATCATACTGGGGCTCCCGTTTACTGGCATGGTGGATATGTGGTCCCTGGGCTGTGTGGCGGCAGAACTGTTAATTGGCTTTCCCATTTTTCCCGGCTACATGGAATACGATTTGGTCAGTGATAGTATAACGGTGTGTTTCAAAGTATATGTACCAAAAACCTTTTACACAAAGAAAAAGCTCAAACTATAAGCCTGATTCTGTTGAGATCATTGAATTATTGGATGTAATATAATATTTATAATCCAATGTATAATATTATGCATTTAGTTCCTTAGTTGATTGATAACTGGAAGGAGGCAATCTGTTGTGTTTCAGTTGCGATATATCCTCGAGACCAATGGCAACCTTCCTGTTGCTATGCTCGACCACGGCACAAAAACCCATTTGTTCTTCAACAGAGGATCGATCTGGAGACTCAAGGTATCACTATTCGTGTCCGTCTGTCAGCCTGTCTAGCTGTCTTTATGGGCCCCTATTATATAACTTTAACAGAGACTCACTAACAGAGACTCTTTTTCAGTCAGCACAGGAGTATGAGAGAGAAAGTCTCAAGCCGCCCTGGCCCAGACGATTCGTTATCAGCTTGCTGGAGGATATGGTCGAAGTAGGTGTTGATCCATTAGCGTTGTGGACGTTAATGAAGTGGCCATGTTGGTTCCCATGATTTCAATTTTTTTTCCCTTTTCACCAACAGTTAGGAACTGGGCTAGACGGACCCATTCCGCCCAGCTTCACTGACCTGATGAAGAGGATGCTCCAGCTGGATGCCAACCAGCGAATCACGCCACTCGCACTGCTGGAGCATCCCTTCATGAGCCTGGGGAGAGAGTTCCAGACCAACACCAGCAGCCCTGTGTCCAGTGTGGACCCCCCCAACACCAGCAGCACTCCTGTGTCCAGTGTGGACCAGCCCAACACCAGTAGCCCTGTGTCCAGTCAGGACCCGCCCAAGACTAGTAGCCCCGTGTCCAGTGTGGACCCCCCCAACGGCAGCACTCCCGTGTCCAGTGTGGACCCCCCAGACAGCAGCACTCCTGTGTCCAGTGTGGACCCCCTGGACAGCAGCACTCCTGTGTCCAGTGTGAACCCCCTGGACAGCAGCACTCCTGTGTCCAGTCTGGACCCCCTGGACAGCAGCACTCCTGTGTCCAGTATGGACCAGCCCAAGAGCTACTGCACTGAGGGCAGTGTGGACCTGGAGGACATACTCTACACCACAGACAGTGGCAAAGGGTACGTGGGCCATTCACTCTCCACTGCTTCCTTGATCAACTAATGACTTGAATCCTTATATTCTGCGTTCAACATTCGTTTCCACAGGAGCTTCTCTGAAGGAGAAATTAGAGACATCAACAACTTATCCTGGGACTCCGAGATGTTCAGGTAGGCCAGCCTTCTGGAGCTCCTATGCTGTTGGGTTCAAGGGCCTTTGAACCAATACAATTATAGTAATGATATTGAAATATTAAAGTGTCACCATTAAGGCCTATCTGTATTGACGTTATGATGATACAATTACAATTAATAATCAATGATATACATATGTATCAATGAGTATTACACTGTCAATAAACGATGGTAAACTTGCTCATTTTGGTGATGTACATTGATTCACTGATTTAACTTAACTTTGACTCTGCAGGTTTACTCCGACACCTACGTCTCCGTGTGATCTGAAGGAGTCAGCTGAGGAATTGAGGGTTGAGGACAGCACTGTCACAGCTCAACAACACAGGTAGCCTCCTTTTCTGGGGCTCATGCACCATTTTATTACCCTGAAAATCCAGAGTTCTCGCAAGAGCACATTTGAATTTGCTCCACGAGTCACTCTGGGAACGAGCAATATACTCACTCCCCGATTCCCCTGGCCCAGAACATTAACCAATCACATTAGTGTATCTGATCTAGGCGGGCCAAAAGCGTTGCTGTTTTACCGACCGGATACGGCAAGAGTCTTATCTATTGGTTAGCTCCGCTGGTAGCTTAGCATATGGAGCTCTGGGTACGTCCCCTCTTGTACTCTTCTGATTGGTCGTAGTGTTATCCAATTGCGTGCAGTGATATATTCAAATGCATGCTTGGTGGAGCCCCTTGATTGGGGCCATTTTCATTACTCGTTGCCAGACGCTACAGCTTTCTAGATGTGTGTCTGGATTTCCAGGCTACCATTTTATGGTCTTTTAATCAAGATTGGTGGATTGGTTGATTCAATTGCAAATTCTTCCTGATCTTTGATTTAGAAGACCTTCATCCACGCCTACCAATTCCTGTGTTGTTGCCATGGAGACTGTGGCGGGACAGCCAGCTGTAGCAGACATCCCGATAGGTTTGTCAGACGCCAAAAGCATTTTTCATCTTTGTGTTTTACACTTCAACATCAAATTATTCATTTTGTGTCATTTTCAGAGGTCACCCCAAAAAACACAAAGAAGCAGGGCCGAGCAAAGAGGTTTTTTAAGAGCGTGCTGAAAACCATCATCTGCTGCTGTGTCTGCTGTTGCTGCCCTGCCCCTGATGACCAGGACTAACACAGTTAGCTCACTGTATTAGTGAGCACCCCTTTTCCCAGTGTAGACCAACACAAGTGCAGTACCCCTTGTAATTATCCCCGTGTGGACCCCCCCCAACTGCTGCACCCCTCATCCTCGTGTGGACCCCCTCAACTGCAGCACCCCTTGTAATTATCCCCGTGTGGACCCTCCAACTGCAGCACCCCTTACACTTCTGAATAAATTGTTTTTTTAATGAAAAAATATATTTTATTTGAAGAAAAAAACACCTTGTCTGTGGAGCCAGAAAGAGAACGCTCCACTTCAGTGATGGTGTGTTTAAAGAAATGGTATAATTCATGCGAGGCTGTGACTGTGCAGGGCGAGTTCTCTTACGATTTCAACTACAGACAGTTTGCCCAACCCCCAGACTGCGATGCCACGCGGACCACTACGACCTACAGCCTGGGAGACCGCCATTGGTTGACGCCAAACAATAATTGTCTGTGCAGGGAGGAGCCTAGGAGCGTCTGGAAGCAGACGTAGTCACATGTCCATGTTACACTTCCTAGAAGCAGGGTTAAAAATACCCTCCCCATGAGAGTATGGCCAATGCTTCGTTATCGTTGACCCTCCTCCACGGTCTGAACCTCCAGACATGTGTAGGTAGGTCAGAGGGCCGGTTCTGCAGGACGTTCCGTAGAGAACAGGCAGCCATAACAATGTCCTCCACTTCGGTCATGTTTTCAGATGTTAATGGTCGTCATAGACTGTACTGTCATTTTCTACCAACCTCCAAGCCCACGAAAGCCTGTAATTGATGATGCGTTGCTCAAGCTTTTGTTTGGATATGGCTTCATGAGGTATTCCTACAAGGCAAATGCCTCATCTGCCAAAATGCGTTAAGGAGCCAGCTGGTCGGAAGTGGTGCTGGGATGTTGGATGTCCTGTATCGAAACATATGTTATGTTATACGTATATGTTTTCAATCAAAGAGTTGATCTGCTTCTTCTTCCAAACTTCCAAGTTTGTGTGGATTTTGATGCAGAGACACATCAACAGCAAGGAGACTGGGGCACCTGGGAAAAGTTTTCTATTTACCAAAAAAAACTGTGTGTGTGTGTGTGTGTGTGTGTGTGTGTGTGTGTGTGTGTGTGTGTGTGTGTGTGTGTGTGTGTGTG
>JAOPUD010000019.1:15645630-15660765 GCA_027122715.1 Trisopterus minutus
GGGGGGGGGGGGGGGGGGGGGGGGGGACATGGAAAGAAAGAAGGAGTTAAAAAAAAATGGAAGGAGGAGATGCAAGTGTGACAAAGTGGAAGAGAAAGGCCCCCTGTGTAAACGATTTCTTGGATCCCCCCTGATCGAAGCTAGGAGGAAGTTACAGCCAGCCTCAGCAAAATCTGACCTTACACACACCCTGCAATTTGACTGCTAAAGGCGGACTAAAGTGAGGACTGGATGACTGGCGCTCTGACTGCACGAGGACATGCACATTTTTTGATTTAAGGAGTTTTGAAGGGGTTTTCCTGGGCTGAATCTAGGTTCATCCAGGCTAATTGTCCATGAAGGCTTTGAGATACACAACAATTTCCTACCAAACCACATGGAGTTTTATATAGTTAACGTGTTAAAACAAACTCCGAGTCCATAATATTGAGCAAACCGACAGATGTTTGACATTCAGTTTACGATTTTTTTCATACCTGCACAAGAATTTCACTGCAAGTAGTTACTTCATAAAAAGGTCTTGTTTGATTGTATCCTTTCAACTATTGTATTCCTCACGTATTACATGAGCTTTAGTTCAAATTTGCTTTAAAACATAATAACTTGTATATTTAATATTAAAAACTGGCAGAAGTCCGAAAGAAAGGTTCATTTTGGGGTAACGGTAATTGTGGCTAATGGAGTCATCCAAGGAACACTAAATGTATTGCTGAAAATAATATAGCGTCAAACATCTGAAATTTAGGAGATTAGTACACATTTCTTGACCAACAAAAAAGGGAGATATATATATTGGGAGATAAATATACTTAAATGAGATGGAATGAGAGGGGGAAACTAATTCTCTTAGAAATAAACCAAAAGGGACACTGCCTCCCAACTGGGTGCCAAGAATCATCTTTGCTCGAGGACTCGTTGTTCTGCGATGCCGACTACCAGGTCAGCTGGCCCCGGTTACGCTAGCTTCATCCACTAAAAACACAACTAATATGAAAAGCGTTGGTCGGACAGGAAAAGCCGTCCGTCATAATCATGAAGGGGAGGGAGCGGAGAGGAAAGAGGACGAGGATCTGTGAGTCCTCCTGTGTCCTGTTCGTCCCCTGTCTGTGCTCAGATATGTGATCTCTGAATAAGCGCAATGAGTAAGTGGGCCGCAAGGAAACATATTGCACTATCAACACTGACAGTAGCCAGAGAGAGAGACAGTGAGACGGAGAGAGGGGGGGAAGCAAAGTATACAATTTACATTCTATTTCAGTTTTAAGGACATTCCCGTCATTAGTTCCCCCCTAAAAAAGGACTTCATGATGATCATCATTCATTTAGCCTATTTTCAGATCCAATCTCACCAGTACTTTTGTCATTTCTCTATCCAGCCGTGCAATTCATTCAATTCTTCTAAAGGTATGATCATCTGCACAGCACAAGCATGCCTTTTGTGAACAAGATGGCGACCACATGGTCAACGGCAGCCACAACTGCACGCCACGACAACTCCGCCATACAAGACCATGAATATCGCTCTACGAAATGGCAGACCTTCTGGCAAACCACTCGCACAACCAACCGAGAAGTTTTCCACAAGTAAAGCCAATGAGAAGTACCAAAAGCCCTTTCGCCACCGTCACAGAGCAGAGAAATGAACACAAAATACTGGTATGTTTCTCACTAAGTGTATGAGTGGTCAATGAGCATCCATTCAAGAATTGCATCTGGTGTTCATTTCTTGTACTAAGGTAATCCAGCCCTCCGCATAAAAACCTAGGTATAAATATGTGGTCAAACAGACACAATCTCCTTTAGTCTTCGGATACCCAGGCCGTACATGGTTGGATAGGGGGGTATCTAGGAATGAATTAGAATGCCTATAAGTTATAATGGGAATGAGAGCCGTGTGGAGAAGGTATAGTTTCTGATTGCCTGCTTGCCACATAGCTACCGAAACTGGGTGTGTCAACATCACTATTTGACAAACAGCAGTGCCTTACGGACTAACAGAGCACACGACTACACACACCTATCGGCCTTATTTGCCTCGCTCCAGCAGTACAATTCACTGGATCCACAGGAGTAGCCTTTGCTTTTTTTAAATGAGATAAAATATGCGTCCTTAAAAAGTCAAAGTCTGGATGTGCTAGCTGCAATTTAAATGTACAGGCAAAATTTGCCAAGAGTTGAAAAAACAATATCAAAATAGGTTCTTAAAACACAACAGCCACACAAGAGGACATCGCTAAGCATTGGTGTCGAAAATCTTTTATAATCTCTCGACTCGGGTGTGAAAATGAAAAGCAGCTTATGTGCAATATTTTGAAGAAACATCCCCTCTCATTTGTTGATTCACATCCAACATGTCTACTGGGAGGAGTCCTGATTGTCGTGTTCCAAGACAGTTTACATTCAACGACCATACAGACAGCAATAGTCATGTGACATAGTGTGCTGCTGCTGCTGGTGGGTGGATTGTGTGACTTTCATTGTGGCTTAGTCATAATCAGGTCACATCGCCGGTTTAGGAGACAATCGGTAACCAAATTAGGATCCGTTAGAAAACAGGAATGTTGTCTGTGCTTTAAAATGGAAACATTCTAATAAAGTTACACAAGATAAAACGACTAGCGATAATTCAGTTAACTTTCATTTACTGCTAATAAAATGTCATAACATTTTTAATGAAGGAACAATTATATTGTTATTATATGTTACATTAAGAGACAATTACATTGTTATTAGTAATGATGGTCAAGTAGAAGCAGGCTAGCACTTTTTCAAATAGTCATCTCAATTCAAGCATTCAATACATCCACACCAGAGGGTTAGGCTAAAAAACGTTTTTCTTTTTACAGCAACAGGGGAATCTTTTCTGTGGATCCAAGGTTTTTTTGGGCGAAGCAATCCCAACTGACTTGTTGAAGGGTACTTCCCAAAGCACTGCACATTGAAAATATCTTTACTTCAGAGCATTCGCCAACTTCGGCAAACACTTGTGTACAAACCGGGGGTCAACCATCTGATCGCCGCAGATGCTGCTTTTACACGTCTTTTGACATTCACGTGTGGGCTGTTTATGCACACAAAAAACAAACACAGACAAGGATAACAGTACTGTAACAATTCCTGTTGCCGTGGCAGCAGTCGACAGGGACCCAAATAAACACAGCCAGTCCTTGGCTTACTGTAGCTTAAAAACCCATGATATGATGGGCGTAGGTAGCCTTTATGCAACACAGACCTTTGGGTTTTCCAAAAGACCACACAACAAAGAACCTCAAGTGTTGGACTTGTTGATGAATTAAATGTGCAGACAGTCGAAATGTACAGTCTTCTTCTGCTTAGAACTAGCCAGGTACAGATAAGGTGGTTTGTTGAGATCTAGTTCATACTCAGAGGCTTTGTGTGGTTGGCAGAGGAGCAAACACATTTATCTACCATCAAGCAAATGCTGATTGGTTGAGATAATAATCAATAAATCAAATGCTCCGATAAAATAGAAACTCATCTGACTTCTAACTCGTTCTGAATACTCCACCATTTGGGACACCTTGGAAATATTTTTAGATTATTATTCCCCGCACATGAACGGGAGCTGTGCAACTATAACTATGCAAGTCAATGAAAGCCGCTAACGGAAACTCATCAAACTCCCTTTCTGGATGCACAGTGAACTGACAACTTTAAATTAAACAGCTCGTCTGAATCGGGGTAAGCCTAATTACAGACATTTCAAGGGAAACAACGCAAACTAGAATAACCTTAATATGATCGGCATCATTAGAAAGGTCCCATAGACCAAACAAATACCAAAAACAAACACAATTTATATTAACACATTCATTTGGCTTCTAGAGCTTGGATTGTTCTGTGTGTGTTTTTTAAGACGGGCTTGCTCGTTTGTCTTACACTGAAAAGGATGACAGATATTTGCAGTGTATTGCAATTATTTGGGCCAGTTTGATCGTCACAAGAGAGGTTTAAAGTCCCATGCTTGAATCCATGCACACACATGGTGTTATCGTATCATCTCAGCGTCGGAATACCTTATTTGTGAAAGTACACAAAATATATACATAGGATTTTAAACTTTTTCAGAATTACGATATTACTTTAGTAACAGTGACAAAATGGCACATAATGTTGAAGAAAATGGAAGACGCACCAAGATGTTCAAAATTGTGCCACATTTTTAACCATGTGGGTTTGATTTGCTGAAAAGATCATTTGGTATTCAGGTACACAGGCCTACAGTGCAAACATCAAGTGAGTGATAAAAAGCACCGTTAACAATTTTTATGTTTTTTTTAACCATTCATTAATGGTTTAATGAATGAATAATGAACGAATGATTGTCAATGGTTTGTAGATTTGTAGACAAACAATACCCTTGAGACATTAAGCAAATGAATGGTGACGATGTTCCTGCTCCGAAGGAATATAACTTGCTTTGGTAAGTCATAACTTGGCGCCGAGAAAACAAAAGTCAACATCATGTGACATGTGCTGTATGCACTAACACATGTTCTGCAGGTTTACATAGCATTGACTTAGCCAAACGATATCTGTCAACAATTGCCCAACTTTGACATAAGGAAGAAGTCTGTATTACCAGAAATGTTTCCACTAACACAGTCAACATCCAACAAGATGTGACCACACGAGAGAGAGGGAGATAAGAGATGTTTTTTTTACAATGTGGTGGTCAAATTCTGTGAACTCAAAATCTAAACAAATACATGCGTTCCAACGCACATGCATGCACACAGACAGAGCTTTATAGGACAGAAGTGTGTATGATATATATCAGAGTGAAATGACAAAGATAGACAAAGATGCATATACAGTTATTCCACCAAGCCTATGACACGTGTACTTTCAACCAAGGAATGTCCAGCACAGAGGCCAGTGTTGTTACTGTGGATCCCCCAGTGGCTGTTCTCATTTAATTACTTGTGACTTTCATTAGCTACACAGAGCAGCCGGCACAATGCTCTTCCTATGCAAGCTCTTCCCGAGTCTTCCACTTAAAAGCCTCAGACAATGCTATTACTGCAACAACTGTCTCACCATCTGTTTAAATTCTGAGAACTGTCGAGGGCTATAAAATGTATCAATAGAAGCAAATGTCTGAGTTGGTGACAAGAAGCGGCGGAAAATGTCTCCAAGTGAGCTACGAGACGTTAGCATGCTACAGAATTCAACTCTGTGACTATTCCAATTTAAAAAAAGAAAATGCTAATCCAGAGAATAAAATGGATGCCCTTTAACCAGCGCTCTCCAGGCTGTGTGGAAATCTAATCCTGAAATGTGTAGGCTTCTGCCTCAGCACTACAACAGAGAGGTCATCCACACTTGCCTCTGTGCACGACAGCAATGCAACACACACCTGTTACAGTCCTCAAAGAGGGCATGCAGACCTCTGTTCAAACAAAGCACCACCCTTACATCACAGTTAAACCAAACCTTTACATTAGAACTGCTGCTGAATTGACATGGCTATAGGCTGCCAGTCTGGCAAACAGCTGGATTTCCGAGCCACCACAAAAGACGCAGAACTATATGAAAACTGAGAGCAATGCCACTCCCCCCTAAACTCTGAGGATTTTGAAAAAAGTGTAGCATTTACAAACCTGCCAGTCAATGTAAACAACTTGACTTAAAGGAAAAACCAACAACTAGAATGCAATGACTACTATATTACACTACACGTCTAGAAGACAATAAGAAAGCTCTATAATCGCTTCCAAATTATTGGGGACAACTAAACTACTGGAAAGCTTTATCTAGCTACAGGCAGAACTTAGATCTTTTATTCACCTTTTCTTTGGTCAAATAAAGTGACATCAGGCTGCCCTACACCTTTGTAAACAAATTAGCCTTCTCCCATTTAGTTTGGCTATTTTCATCAAACAGGGTAATTACGGGAGAAAAGAGTACTCTTCCAAAACAATCTCTTTCAATTTGCTCTCAGTGAGTCATCAGCCCACAATCTCATTATCTGCAACCAGAAAAGCAGCACTATAATATTTTCATGTTTTCTCTTTTTTTCATCCTTGCTGCCACATTTATATTTCCTAATCAGTGTTGAACAGTGTGGTGGCCAACAACACACCAAACAGATGCTTGGTTTTGCCTCATCAATGCCAAAATAGGCGAGCACGGCCAATAGATCCAAGACATCGTACTCTGAACACAGAATGTAGTCTGTCCTCTTCACTCGGTGTCCATTAGACATTTAGCAGTTGTACTTTGCTACAAAATGGCAACCGGTGGATGGCAAAAGAAATGCCCCTGAATCTAAAAGGAGGACTGCACATCTAGTGTTTCGCAATAAGCTTCATAGGTACTGTAGTACTTTAATGTTGGACAGATTTACTACAGGGCCCTAGCACAAAATCGTCGACAAGAAGTTATAGCCTATATGTGGCAACAGAATTAAAATGAAATCTCTTATTTATGGGAAAGGTATCTTCATTTCCAGGGAACTAAATAATTCAAGAATATAAATGAATCAACATAATTGCTACCTGCAGCCCGTTAACTGTAGCAGATAGTTTCAAACCCTTTATGATTTCAGATTCATGCGATTCATGTATGAATGGCCATGTTAAAACGATCATACTTGAAAGTGACATCATACGAGATGTTGGTCATTGCCTGTTATTTTGGTCTATGCATCTAAGGTCTTACGGTTACATTAAAGTTAAGCAATCTAATATGCTAACTACCTTCAGGTTGTTTAGCAATTACACAAAATAATTCAGGAGGAGTTCTCAGATTTTCCTTATGTACTATAACAACGGAATAATTAAGTTAAATTACAATGAAATATTAGAAAATTGTCCTACACTGCGTTTAGTTTGTTTAACCTTTAAAGTCTGTACATTGGCCCGGCAGGTTATTCCTTTGAGACAAGAATTTGCCTATGATCATATGGCCTAGCTTCTGGAAACCCTTTTCCACCATCATTTCCCATGAAGACTGATGATATTCCCCCTCTTCGCTGGAGGAATTAATTTAAAAGAAGCTGCATGCTAGCAAATGATAGAGAGTTAGACAGACCAAGCGTGACATTATGCTGTGTGATTGAGGATGAGGACACACCTGAATGTATGCCCAATCCTAGTTTTAAATAGATTAGTGAAATGATATTGAAACACTGATAAATGGTTAAATAAGATAGATATCGCTCCCCACTCATCTATGCTTGAAAAGGCAGACAATTGTGAGGGGCTGTCAAGAGTAAGACTATTCCAAAGGCATGGCCATTGTACAGCTAACATGACAGGAGAACACATTGGATAACATTATAACATTATAATAACCATTTTACAGCGCCCCCAAACATTGAGCCAAACAGATGATTGTTTTTCACTTTTGCCACTGAATGACATCTGAAATCATTGCAACGTTGTGTACATTATGTTATAATTACACCAGGCAGTGTCATGTGTGTGTCCTAATCGAGTCTTGATTTGGGCCTCGGTAGATTAGATACTCTAATTGATTGACGAATTCTATGATACATGATCTTTAGAATTCACATTGGGTTGAAAAATAATCCCACATACATGGAGCTGGTGAATCGATAATTCACAGCTAAACGACTTTTATAACCCTCAATCATTGTTAAATATAACTGAAATATGTACCAAACCACAGTCTCCAACTCAACTCAGTCAACTTGAACTGCTTTGCCTATCACGGGGTTTATGTAAATGGGGCCTTGGTTAGAGTGCTACACCAATAGTTAACGTTTTGCATAGAGAATAATCCAAATAATGTTAGACTTTGAATAACTGAGGTGTCAGCAGACTTGGTGTGAGTGAATGTCAGATTGAGAGAGAGAACACAAAGCTACATTACTAGCACCGTTGTGAGAGAGATCTGAATGTATGCATACCAAGCAATAGAAGTTTCAGCTCCCTCCTCGCATCTCTCTTGTCTCGTCGGAGCTGCTTGTCGATCTCCTGGTTAATTCGCTTGGACTCCTTCGCCTCTTCACTCAGGCAACAAGCCATCGTGGATTCTAAAGTCATCACCGCATCAATAAGGAAAATCCCGTTTTACATGGAGTCGCCGAGCTGTAGTCAACGAACTACAACCTCAAGGAAAAAAGTAGAGATTGGATAGCCAGGGCCAATGGCAGCTAACGTTTTGTGAGTGAATCCTGGTCGATAGATGTTCTTAAAAAGACCTGCAGCAGACGTCCTTGCTTCGAGCAAAGTGTGGCCTTCTTACTGGTGGGCCGTGCAGCTGTCAAATATTGACAGTTTCTTCCAAGTTTCAAGTCACTGTACGTAGGGCTAAAGCGAGAGTCAGAAATGGGATCTCTGCACGTCCGCAAACAATGAGCTATCAATCACCACCCCTGCAGACCGATGATTCAGATGTATCTATACCCTACCTATCAATGTAGGTTTAATGAGTACACCGGAGGAGCCTACGTTATAACCCGCACTAAACAACCGTACGCCAGGCACGTTAATCCAACGCTAGTCGCGTTTTGCTGATGGGAATAACCCGAAACGCTTCCACTAATGGTCAGTTTAACACCACGAGTGGACGATATCAAAGCATCTCAAAAATAATAACCCGCACACGGAAATCCAGCCGCAGTCTAAAAAACCTCGGGAGCAGAGACACCGGGGACGCGTTTAGCTCTCACAGGACTCCCACATTAGTACGAGTCTTGCAGCTCGCCGTCCAGGAGAAAAGCCTAGCCGCCCAAAGCAGAGAGCATACGCCTGTCACCCTGCCCATCTGCTACAGCTAAATATACACACACAATGTAGCCCCCCGCCACCACCACCACTCGACGAATATGTATCAATATATAGAGAGAGCTTACGACCAGCAATGGATCTCTACATTTGAGTTGAGCTCAGCTTTGTCCTGGTGAGATCTACTCGGACGAGGGGAAGACTACCAAACGAGCAGGGTTAGCTCACTGGGTTAGCTTGCTGCTAACGTAGCGTTTGGATCAGCTAGTCATAGTTGATGCTGTAACGTTAGGCGTGTGGCAGACAAAAAAAAAAAAAACGTGCTCTCGACTATCCGAAACGTCCTCCCGCCTCGGTGAAAAGTGCGAAACAGCCAAAATCAGCCCGAATGGTCCTCTAAATTCCGTGCGTTGTATCGTTCCTGCTATCTTTTTCCTGGTGATGATCGCACGTCACCCACTCTCCAGCACCCCGGTAAAAGAAACGCTAGGCTGGAGAGAGGATCCTGAGGTGTAGCGTTATCCTGGTCGATATCAACGCAATTTCCGGTCTCTTATTTCCAAGGAACTGTGCACGCTTGGTAATGGACCCCGACACGTGGATAAAAGAATACGGCAAGAAATAGAACAGCAACGAAAGGGATAATAAATATCGAATTTATATCTTATGTTGCGTACATTATGATAACGCAATATCCAAAAACCTATAACGGAAGCATATCAATCTATCGAAAGTCCCTCCCTCTTTCGCTGCTAGACCTATGTAACGGAAAGACCCTCCCGCTCATTCGCCAATAACGCTCATTTGGAGCATCCCATTCCAGGTTCTGTCGTGAGACCAGAACGCCTGGGAACGAGGTGAAGGAGACGCATTCTAACTTGCGGTTGCTGACTGGCGATGCTTTAGATAGATAGAAGGGAAGTGAGGGATCGAACAAAGGCATATTAAAACACAACTCGGGGGGCTTTGGGCCGGCTCATGTAGTCTTGTTTTTGTTAAGTTGGCTTGAGAGGAAACAAGGAAATTATCCAGAGCTGGAGGCGTATCAAGAAACAGGCATTTAGGCACTGGATGGACAACGCCCATTTCTGTCAAACACCACCAGTGACGACCCCAACATACATGATAATACAACACTTCAATGTTGATTCAGGGTAAATGTTAATGTCAAATACAACCGTTTTTGTATCTTTTTAGCATTCCTATACTTCTCTACCAATCACGTAGGCCTATAGCAAACTTGGAATAAAGAATGATCAACTTTATTGTGAGCATGCACAAAATCACAACATTAGTTGGCCCTTCGTGACGTCATATTTATATATATCGTAACTGCAGTGTTGATGTAATCCAACTCTTAACATTATTTTAGAAACGTTATTTTATTAAGCCATCCTTTTAGCCTACTGAGCCTGCAAAATAGAAGAACAATTTGTAATTTAGCCTAGTGACATCTTGTGGACGTGTAGTGTTATTGCATGAGTGCCAGCAAAACATCAAAAACTGATGGTATAGGCCCAATAAAGTTTAAACATCCCGCGAATTGCTTGAAAGGGATACATAAAGGTGTAATTGTCAAATAAAAACATCTATGTCCTTATGTTTGTACTCACAAATAGCCAATAAGAGTCATTGCAGATACAAAAACATAGGTCCACATCCAGACATACTGTGAACGGGGATTTTTAATTTACTGTAATGTTATTATGGTCACCGTTTGGTTGGTTTAACGTGCCCAGCAGGACAAAGATGGCTTTATTTTCGTTCTGATCCAAAAGTCACTGTAGCTTTGGTTGTGTGGCGCCTTTGTCGTATAACCCTTGCATTAACTAAGTGTTGATTCATTGTTGGATGGTGTGCAAACATTATACCAAACGCTACTGCGATATGACTCAATTGACGGTCGTCAGATTAATCATTAATCGTTCACTGTAAGCGAGTGTCAAGGGACAAAGTCTTCTCGCTGCACGGAACTCTCCCCGCCGGTGCGACACCATTACACCGCTCTCTCAAGAACACTGACCTCTTACGGCGGAGGCTGTACCTCCTAACTTGACGGAGGGGAACACCTGTTTTTGTTCTATTCTTGTCAAGGCCCACCCATTACCAAAATACTATATATATTTCTAATTTGCCATTGTCGCTTATGTATCACTCAACTATGGTCCCTTTGAATGTGCCCCCCCCTTTCCCCATACACACACACACACACACACACACACACACACACGCACACACACACACGCACTCATACCCCACATATCTCTCTCCCCCCCCTCCTATTGCATACTCTGGCTCTCGCTCGGTTCCCCCTCAACTCTTCTGTTGCCATGGAAATGGGGAGCTCAGGTGATCCTAATATCGGAGACCGGCGAGTGAGTCAATGAAAGCCTCGACAAACCGGTTCGGCTGGCAGACACAAAAGATAGACATCCGAACAACTCCGAGAGGGGGTAGGAGTGACAAATACCTGTTGTGCCCAAGGTGAAGCCTTTATCTAGGAAAACACGTTCACGATCCCTCCACGCAAATAAAAAAAGAAAGTTTAAGGAACACAACAATTATTTCCTGCGCACATAAACAGAAGAGCGACAGAGGAGAAGCGTCGACCTACAGGCCTATATGCCTATCACTTCATCGTTCGTATATTACAATCAACTCTCCCTTTTACGGCCGTGTGTGATTTATAGACGTCGAGATTTGCCAGCCTATAAACTCGGTAGACTATACAGACATAAACAGAGGAGCGGGGATTTGCGGTAGCGGGCCAGAGGAGGGATAAACAGCAGTCGAAACTTTATCCATGGCGCAGATCAGGCCAGTCACCCAGGGCGCATTCCACTGGCAGAGCGGCGAGAGTGGAGTTCACAACACGACGCCCTGAGAGTGCTCCTCTCTGCCGCGGTGAGCCCAGTAATACCCGAGGAGCAGGTTATTATCACCTGGAGATCTGATCGTTCTGCTTCCTAAACGCGCTTTTGGGAGTTTCAGAAGCATGCTGTGATTTGATTTGTGTTTTTTTGGAAAATGGACTGCAAAACGTGCGCACAAAAGTTTGCGTCCGATTTTCCCCGAGGATTGTGACAGACATAAAGGTAGGCGTGTGAGTTTGTAAGCGTTATGAGTGTGGACTTTTGAAAACGAACCTGGTGGTTTGAAGAAGTGCTGGCTACGGTTCATCATTTACTTGACTGACTCACGCGTTTTACAGATTTGAGGGTTTAAACACATAACGATGAGCAGCCAAGTAGCCAACAGCCAACAGTGTAGCCTACTTTGTCAACAACATTAACCTAATTTCCAATAATTTAGGGCTCATTGTCACGTGTGATCGTTAACGAACCAAATTGCATTTCAGTGGTCTTCGCCATGGCCGGTTGTCTCCGATGGTGCCATCGGAACTGTATGTGCTGCCTGTCAGAGGAGGACAAGCACACCATCGTATTGGACAAAGAAATCCAGAAGATTCTCCGGGAACAGAAGAAGAGAGAACGCAAGGAAATTAAAGTTCTTCTGCTAGGTATAAGAGGCGTTGGCCGTCATCCATAGTTGAAAGTATTCACAGACACCTATAAACCTATAGGCGATTGGTTAAAGGTCATTTGACAGAACATCCATTATATTCAATACAATTCGGTTATAATACGACGATCAAGATGTGGTCGCTCAGGCCTGTGATCTATTTCTAAGGCGCGCCGCATCAGTGGCAACTGGCCAATGACCCGAATGGCCCGAAATTGAAACAACGTCAACTATGGCAAACATGTGTAGACGTGTGAGAATTTAAAGAATGAACGGGTTGTTAAAAGCCTGCTCCTTTGGTCTGATAATGTTGCCGAGTGCCAAATTGTGCCAAGATTACAGACATGGCCATTTATTTTCCTAAGTATGGGTAGCCTCGTGAAATCAATCAGATCCCACGAATTGACGTTGTTATCTAATCTGCAAATGGGTTGGTGTGAGCGAAGCGATGATATTCATTTCGAAACGCACGTTTCAATTGCATCGCGAAAGCGAGTGGGAACCTGTTGGTAGGCCTAATTTAGATTTAGTAGCCTACATATCCTACCATGATTCGACTATTTAAAGACAGGTTCAACCACATACCTGAACCACAATTTTGTTGGCACATTAACTCTAAATATTGGTAGGGACAATCCTTTCTTTCCCAAAGTTGGTCGGGACATATCCCCCAGTCCCTATGCTAAATTATATATATAAATATTATTAATAACGTTTAGAGTAAATATAAGTAAAAGAGAACGTACATAATTATTGATCTATGTATTTGCAAGCCTGGTCTTGAAAGCATGAGTGGTACAGTCCTCTCATGTGTCATTTGCTGTGAATGGCCAGGTCAACCATCCATGCTATGAGAACACACTCTCAAGCTCTGAGTCTCTCTCTCTTTCTCTTTATCTCTCTCTCTGTTTATCCGTCTCACTCTCTGTCTCCGTCTGTCTTTCTCTCGATTACACAGGAGACAAATATGGCTGCTGTGATCGCACATTGTTGTATTTCTCCCATCAGATATGACTTTGTGTGTTAGCATCTGGGGGGTTTTCAAAGTCCTAGCAGTGCTGCGTTATCCGTGGAAGGGTGTGCTCCTGATGGTTCGGAAGATCAGAAGTGCAGCTCAGTTCCCAGTTGTTTCAGTGGAAGCATAGCGTTTGTTTAGTCCATTTCTGGTCAAGGATTTTTTTAGTTTTGGGTCAGTCACTGTGGTCAGGCATTCTGCAACTGTGTATTCTCTGTTAAGCGACAAGTAGCATGCCAATTCACCCTTGTTCTTATAATTTGGTTCTGCCTGATGTGGTGGTTGCTGTGTGTTGGACAGAGTCCCAGGACAAGCTGGCTAAGGGACACTTTTCTGGATGTAACTCTCTGTGGGTGAGGGCCTTGTTGTGGAGTGTGTCGCTGTCACTTTTGGTTATTACATTTTAGTGCACTATTCTGATCAATTGGACATCTCTCTCTCTCTCTCAATCACTCACTCACTCACTCACACACACACACAAAAAAAAAATCACATATTCACTCACGTTTCTCCTCGCAAGTCTCCTAATTAATAGTACAAAATAACAATAAATGGCCAATTTATTGCACTTTTTGAACCTGCCAACACCCTTAATTCCACACCCTCCCTCCGCATATTATTCCCTAATGATATGTTTTCAAATGTTTAACGATTCCATGGGACAACCCAGATTAGATGATCTGGATACGGCATACTATTATACTACACTATTCCTCTCTGCCGTCTCAGGCACGGGGGAGAGCGGCAAGACCACCTTCATCCGCCAGATGAGGATCATCCACGGCCGGGGCTTCACGGATGACGAGAGGAAGGCCTTCGCTCAGTGCATCTTCCAGAACATCTTCACCGCCATTCAGGCCTTGACCAGCGCCATGGAGTCCCTGAAGATCCCTTACTCCAACTCAGAGAACGAGGTCAGACACACACGAGCACGCACACACACACACATGCGTGCACACGCGCACAAGCATGCACGCACCGAAACACACACAAGCCTGCACACACATACACGTATGCATGCACACAGAAGCACGCACACACACACACACACACACACACACACACACACACACACAAGCATGTACAGTCACACACACACACATACACACATAAACACAAACACACACACACACACACATGCATGCATATGCACACACATGGATGCACGCGCACACACACACACACTGTTGTGGAATTATTAATCGTAATGTTTATAAATGATATAAACAAATGATATAAATCTTGTTTAGATCATTACTACCTACTAATGGATTGAAAAGGCACTTGTATACATTCCCCTTGCATCTAGAGATACCTCTTTTCCTCTCTCTAAGTTAAAGTTGTTAAAGGTGCATTTGCATTGCCAGATAGACTGTAGACACAATCTGATACTGAGGCCAAGCCAATCTACTGTCTTCTCTGATGTGTAGATTCATTCCGCTGTAGTCAAAAGAAATCTGATACTGAGGCGATGCCAATCTACTGACTTCTTTGATGTGACGACTCCTCTATAACGTCTGCAACCCTGCACATGGTCTCTCTCTCCATGGCTGACTTCAGCCATGGCCAAATCCTAAACTCTCCCCAGTGACGCAATGATCAATTCCCCTCACCTTTGTTTCCTGGTTTGTTACTGCCCATGATGTGAAAGTTTCCCTATGAGAATCAACTACACATCCATTATCTCATTGAATATATGCTTGGTAAATTGCTGCTTTTATCTTCCCAGGATCATGCTCTAAAATTAAATCTATTACTTAGACTGATATAATACTGATATCAAGGAGTGTCCTAAAATAAGTTATTCTTCATCACACACACACACACACACACACACACACACACACACACACACACACACACACACACACACACACACAC
>JAOPUD010000019.1:15745677-15757317 GCA_027122715.1 Trisopterus minutus
CACACACACACACACACACACACACACACACACACACACACACACACACACACACACACACACACACACACAGGGTGGGAGAAAAAGCAAGCAAACATGAAACAGGAAGAGTAATGATCTGGGACGGGCTGCGTGTTGTAGAAAGTAAATAAAAAGTTTCAGAAACTGGAGGATTTTGCACAACTGCCACAAAATTTTTTACACCCTAGTGAGCATTTGTCTTTGCTGTGGTGAACAACGAACCTAGGTGTGAGAGCAGGAGAACCTTCTATTCGTTGACATAGTTACGTACAAAAATGTCCCCAGACGTCAAGAGCAGCTCGACGGGTAGGAAATGCTGGGGCATGTGTTACAATGCGATGTTGGCCAAGGGAACCTAGTGACGTCAAACAAACAAAAAAAAAAGGCTACAATCTTTAAGCACTTGGTCCATGGGGGGGCCTTCCTTCTTCAGCTCTCCACAGCAGACGCTTCTGTCTCTGCAGGTACTACAGGGTCCGACTCATCGTGTGCGTTCAACTCTTGCTCCATGGGGCTGTCGGGGCTGGACCTTATAGACAGGTAACAACCACAGATACATTTCAATGACCGATAAATATCTGTGTAAGCCAAACTAGTTTGTCACTGATCTAAGTCCAGGATAAATTTATAAAGCAGCATTATGCGAACCATATAGGACAGGTATGTTGAAAAAAAAAAATAATAATAATAATAATAATCGCCATCCTGTATTTGTGATGTCCTACTTATTTTCATCATAGGAACCTAGATCAAGAATTTGTATGCAGCGAAATGCCGATACAAAACCCGAAAGATAAGCGTTTGTTGTTATTTTGCAACTACAACACAATAGAATGGCCTATACTCAAGGTAATTATCATGGATATGAACATTTGCAATTCAATGACAATGAAATGCATACATTAAAATATGCAATATAAGAAAGAAAAAGGTGATTTTTTTGTATTCAATTAAAAGTGAATTCAATGCACAACGTGTACACAAAAGTATGATTGATCTGTTCATATCATCGCTATATGGCCTTCATACTAGGAACATAGATTCTGATATGAAACTCGAAGGTACCGTTTGGGGCTGGATGCCGTGTGCTGGTCATTCTCCTCCTGTTCGAGGGACTTTGGTTTCTCCTCCTCAACATCATCCTCCTGCTGCTGCTTTTGTTCAGATTCCCCATTCATCGGAGCAGAGTCTACAAGAAAATACACGTTTGGATTGCCTAAGGTATGAAATCGGTTTCGTTTGACCGCAAGGCTACCAAATTGTGAGGGTTTACTGAACAAACGTTTTCAAATGAATCCTGTACCTGTGTTTTGTGAGCCTTTTCCATTATCCTGTGACTCCTTGTCATCTGACTTAGGTTTGGTTGGCATATCTCCCTTCACCACAAACCGGAGTTTTAATTTGTTGTAGACCTCACTGGCCTTTTCCATGACTGCATTGCTTGCTTTGTAACGGCGGATCTATCCATTCAACAGACAGATTCATGTGAATAAAAACAATTATTTAGATGGTGACCAAAAGCTCCCTACACATAAATTATGACTAATGACCAGTTGTTAAAAAAACAAAACACGAATTACTCAAATCAATCTTTGCAGCATTTCTTTATCCATGTACTTCAAGGATATTATTATTATAAATTCATGCAATAATGAAAACTTGACTAAAACTATTTGTTTGTTTTAGTCTCTCAATTAGTCTTTTGTGGATGGTTGTTAATCGGTCAAATGAATACATTTTTGTTAAATAATATGTTTTGTTGAGTTTCTATTACAGAACAGCAATAAAAAATAGTTTTAATAATCAACGAGCAAAGCCCTTTTAAAACCCAATTACAACTAAACAAAATTGAAAAAATGAAAAAACAGAAACTTGTGGTTACATACATACTAATAATCCAGAAACCTTATGGATAATAGTGAGCCACGATTGTAGGGATTTTGAGA
This sequence comes from Trisopterus minutus, assembly GCA_027122715.1. Taxonomy (NCBI): domain Eukaryota; kingdom Metazoa; phylum Chordata; class Actinopteri; order Gadiformes; family Gadidae; genus Trisopterus; species Trisopterus minutus. The sequence goes on from JAOPUD010000019.1 coordinate 15,747,645, forward strand.
TGAGGTTAAACATGGCCTACCTTTTTAAGTGTTGCAATAACATCAGCGTTCTTATGCAGGATTTGGCTGGTGACTGGCACCGCTTCAAGCTCTACCAAGGCCTGTAGACACCGCTCTATGTCCTACAAATGACAGGACATTAAACAACATACCTTTTAATAACTACTTAAGTAATGATTGATTCTTGATTCTAAATGGCTAGGCATATCGTTTTTCCACAGAGTTTAAAAAGGGCAAGAGTTTTTGCTTACTGGGTTGTCAACTTTGAGTGCAAACTTGATATCTGTGTGCAGTTTCTGTAGCTTTTCTTCTGGTGTTGCCTCTGTAAATGCACATGATAAACAAGCCATTGCACAAACGGTTTATTTATTTCAAGAATATACTTTGAAAGACATCCTAAAGACTGCAGCCTCTGAAAGAGTTGCCATTTTGCCCTGGTTTCAAATATACCTTTTTTCTTCTCTACTTTCTTCTCTGGAGGCCGCTCTGGTTTGCGTCTGGGTTTTTCAGGCTTGGCTCTGTGTGAAGAGTCAACTCTGGTGACTTTTGTGCATTCATCTATAACGGTGATAACCTAATGAGGTATTAAGATACAATGGAGTTTGCCTGCCATAAGTTGTACTCACCTTGCTCTGGACTTCTCTTCTGACCGCTGAGGTTTCTTCTCCTTTTGCTCCTTCTCTTTCCTCTCTTTGCCATCCTTCTTCGCTTTGGACTTCTTCTGGCTTTCTGACCGCTTGGCAGACTTCTTCACCTGGGTTGTGAAAGGAGAACAGTTTAACCGCAACACCACATCAAAAGATACCTATTTATCTAATGTCAAAAATGGCAATTCACAAACATCACATTGAAATACTTGAAATCTTTTACTTTTTTGTTAAACATTGCAACGTTTCATAAAAAAATGCACCTGGGCGTACATCTATGTGCGCCCTCATCGATCATTAAAGGCCAGCGTCGGCCTTATTGCACATATCATACACACAGAGGCATCCATATTCCCTGGGGGGGGGGGGGGGGGGGGCGGGGGGGTCGTACCTCTGCAGGCCCGGGCGAGTCAGAGTCGGAGGGCGCCGGGATGGGGGGCGGCGGGGGCTTCTTGGACTTCTTCAGCGGGCTGTCGTCCACGCCCTCGTCCGAGCTGCTGCCGCTGTCGCTCGCCTTCTTGCTCTTCTCCTTTTTCCGCTGCTCGTCCTCCTCCTTCTCCCGCTCGCGGAGCCGGCGGAGCTCCTCGGCCTCCTCCTTCTTCCGGCGCTCCTCCAGCTCCCGCCGACGCTCCTCGTCCCGCTTCTTCCACTCGCTGATGCGGTCCGGCTCGCTGTCGCTGTGCAGAGGAGCGGAGAGGAGGCACCGGGAACAATGAGTACAGGGGAAGGCCTCCGGACCATCAGGAACGGTAAGTGGTAATAACCCAAGTCAATTTTTGCCTCACCTGTCGCTGTCGTCAGACGATGTAGCGGCGCGCTTTGCTGGCGTGGGCTTGGCTTTGGGCTTCCTGGCCCGGGGCTTAGCTGGGGGCTTCTCTGCTGCTGAGCACCAGGGGAAAACACAGAAAGGTTTGAACTCAAAACCTCACATTGAAGTTTCTTGCATGTTCTATTCTGTTTGCATCTGTGACCATGTTGCTAACGTTGGTGCTGGTAAGCTTTTCACATTCTCACACGAGCTTCGACAAATGATATGCACATTGACCTTTGGACTAATTACAATCTTGCCCAACGATGTATGGGCAGATGGCTTCATAATACCCCTGAATCCTGACCTTTCTTGCGGCTCTGGGGTCCCTTCCGCAGGGGAGGGTCGGAGTCTGAGTCAGACTTGGAGCCAGACTGGGACTCCGACCCAGACACGGCAGGCCGGGGCTTGTCATCCTCAGACTCGCTGTTCACCTCCTTCTTCTCCGACTGAGACCCTGAGTCTGAGTCTGAGTTGGATGATGCCTTCTGCCGCATCACGGAGACAATGGAGATGGGCAGGGGTTAAGCACACAACACTATTATCAAACCAAATGTTTGTCGCCCTCGAGGCCTGTGAAAAGCTCACCTTCTTTTTCCCTCGACCAGGAGCAGCTTTCTTTCCGACCCGTCCAGCCGTTTTCTTTTCTGGTGTAAAATCCTACAGGGCATGCATACTGCGTCAAAACTCACAAAGAAAACTAGACTGTATAACTATTTAAGTACACATAAATACTGTGTGTGTGTGTGAGTTTGAGTGTGTGTGTGTGTACCTGGTCACTGTTCTTGCCAGATTCGGAGTCTGAAGGGGAGGGCTCTGGCTCCGAGGGGGATCCACTCTCCTCGGCTACGTCCCGGTCGCTGGACGAACCCCGGGCCTTTTTTGGAGGCGGGGGGCGCTGAAGACGGAGACACCAACAAAGGGGTGAGATAAAACATTTTCAAGGGTTGTGTTCAAATTGTACCACTGTCGGTTGAACTTTACAAATTATCTAATAAAGATCATAAAATCATTTACAAATAACCAGATATGATACACTGCCCTACTAAATGTCAATTATCCAATGCATGTAGACCATACATTCTACAGAACCCTTTAATAGACATTATTTGTTCAAACATATATATAAAGTTGGTGATACCTTCGAGGATATAAATGGTTAAAGATGTGACGATTTGGGCACTGTCACTACCAGTTAATGTAATATTCTCTACTTTTGAAGTATTACAATAAAAATATTTCTAGTTTATTTTCGATTCTAATGAGGATTTGAGGACCCCCAAACCTAATGGATCCCCACAATTACCTTAGTGGCAGGAGGCTTTCTCTTCACAGGAGCTGCCCTCCCCCTGTCATCACTCCCAGAGTCAGAGTCCACCTCGCTCCCTGACTCCACTTTCTGGGGGACTACTGCTGCTTCTCTGTCATCATCGTCATCATCTTCCTCATCGCTTCCTCTTCCTCCTCCTCCTCCTCCTCCTCCACCTCCACCTCCACCTCCGTCGTTGCCTTCACTGTCAGACGAGCTAGCTGGCTGCAAAGGAACAAATCATGTGGATGAAATGAAAAGGGAAAAGCATTTGATTACTCGGGCATTCTCTATGAGACTTTATCATGGTTATGTTTTATTTATATGGTTATACTACCCCAATTATCAAAGCCATCTGAGTGCAATTAAACATCTTTACATGTAAAATGTAGGATTTCTGATTGACTTACTGCAGGTGGGGCACTGTAAGAGGCATGTGGATTGTTCTGGATTTCCCATAAGCCTTCATTGAATCCTTTCCTTTTATTGGGCTTTCCATACCGCTCTTTGCACTTTTCATATGCAAAAAGATCCTTCGCTGCAAGGAAGGCACTATGCAACAATGAAGGAAAAGATCATTGAGATAAATAGATGATTGCATAAGAGCATGTGCTTATAATTATGGATGACCGTTATTAAATCAGACCTGCTGGACCAGTGAAGACTATAGCAGCTCATTAGGTTGACATTATATATTGTATTTATTTGGTATTGTATTCACACAAAATGTTCATATTGAGATGTATCTAGAATCAAATAATTGCAAGGAGATTGAAGTTGAATTGAGTAATTCAACATTAAGTCATAAAAGTGCATACTAGTTATATTAAAGTACCCTCCGTGATTATATGGATAGATTCTTACATATCATTAATGAACACCATCAAAAGTGTGATATAGAAAGTTGATCATTGTGACTGGTTAGTGATCATGCTGTACTCACGTTTCATGTGTACCAAAGAAGAATATGGGAATTTTATTTGGTGGAGGTTTCACTGCCCCATCTGCCACATCTTCAATCTGTGAACATTCAAGAATTCAAGGACACAAATATAATTCTTGATTGGCTTTGGTCTTCGCGGTCTTAGCTGCATCCTACTTACTATTCATATTCAATATATTTTAAGTAGGGGGGCCATCCCTATCACAACAACTCCATCACAGACAAGTAAACTATGTTTTATGTATACCGGACCAACGATAATACTGATAAAATATTACCTTAAACGTGACATTAGTCATATGAATGCATATGAATGCACATGCATGCACAAGCGACCCTTCATTTCCTAAGTAATATTAGCTTGCAAATGCACATTTGTGTTTAGATAAGGCCAAGTGCATCTTCTCCAAATAAGGGTAATGACACGTATAGTTCTTAAACAAAGTGCAACATATTATCACTTAATTGACGAGGGTCGTGTTGCGGTATACATGGCAGACATTCCCAGGAATACTCATAGAACCTTCTCCAGCGTCCCAAGCACAAGAGCTTCATCGTCCGCCCACCCCTTCACCACTCCGGGTTGCTGCTGTACTTGCTTACCCTGGCTGGCCAATGGGGGTACCCCTTCATTTTAGCGAAGACCAGATCTCCGGGTTGGAAATTGTGTGGCATCCTCTTGTTCCTCTTTGCAGCCTTTAAAACGTTGGTTATTTATATGCGTTTTTGTGTCTTTCTGGATTGATGTTTTCAGGCCGACACGAAACCTGTAAACGATGATGTTAGCTTACAAGCTAACGCTACGCTGTACGGACGTTACCGCGAGATGTACCAGCAGCCGCGTGAACACAGCGATGAAGATTTCGCTTTTCCGGTAAACTGTGACCTTGGTCTTCAAAATAAATGGCCCCCCCAAAAAAACTAATTCACGGTTGATGGTTTTGTTGCCGGGTAGGTTTGATTTCACCCATTTTGTTTCAAAGAATACCAATATTTGTCCAACAACTTAACCTCACAGGCAACTAATGACATTCAAATGCAGAAACAACATTCAAGTTTGTAACGGTACTCCATATATGGAAACTTGAATTGGCACATTAAGTTTAACTAAATACCCCACGCAATTTGCATTAATCCAGTATACATGTTACCAGTATAGCATACGAAATACCAGTATCTAGAGTTGAACGTAAGCAGTTTTTGAAGCAAAAGCAAAATGGTATTTGTAACCAGATAGTAATAAATGGACATAATTTTGAGCAAGATTGAAGGCTACTCAGTTAATTTAAAACAATAAATTGTTTGCCATGTACACAACCAAATAATCACCGACAAAGAATTTATTTGAAGAAAATACCTTTCACTTGCTTAACGCATCATCTCATAGACGTTGTCATTTATTGAACCATCATTATGCACATATAATAATTAATACAGCAACTTAATGAAAACATTCTTTATCAAACTTTGTCTAAACTTTATTTATATTGAGAATTTGCACAACCAGGCAAACCAAGGGGTCTTACTTTTCTATTTGACAAATTCTACCCCAGAAAACACATATCAACTAGACATTAAAACAATAGTAAATACAGTTTAACGGCAAACAAGAGTTAAAAAAAATAAAATAAAAAAGTATAAAGCCAAATTGGAATTTCAAAATAAAAGTCAACAACCGCTGCTCCTTTTCATTTGGTCCAGCTGACTTTTGGGATATCATAATGCTCAGTCAAATTGTCTAGATGGCGATTAAAATCCTGAAAGAGAGAAAAGAAACAGCTTTAAATGTTTTTCCATTTTCTTTGAACCATTGTTACAAAATAACAATGTTATTATTGAAAGATGGCAGGAGTATTCCAGACTTACCTCAACTCGATGTTTATGTGTTTTGCATGCCTTGTTCAGAATCCTTTCCATTTGCTGAAAAGATAATTTAGGGAAAAAAAAGGTTAAAGGGTAGGCTGAAGAGGCAGAAGAACTATGAATGCCTGTGCATTTTGAAATATTTCTCACCCCCATTCATCCTTCAATATTTTCTATCTATGCATGAAAAATAATTACACAAGTATTCAAGAAGGTAATAAGGGAGTAATAGTGAAGCAATTCCGATTGGTGTCAGACTTGCCAATATTTTGAATACTCTTTGATCGTTAAAAAGGCAGTGTAAGCGATCATTATATATATGTATAATATATATATATATATATATTATATATTATATATTCAGAGGGCCATCACTAATAAGAGGGTTTGGTCAGTATCATGGGTCTCTCAGACCCTCCGTTCTGCAGTAAATACGGAACACATTTTATGGTATCCCGCTCCCTTGTCATCCAATCAGGAGAGAGAACTCCACCACTAGGTCCTCTCTTCACAGGCGGACAGTAGGAATTCACTGTTGACGGACAATCACGGAACAAGCAAAGCCACCTATTCAAGCACAGCCCAGGAACGGCTTAGAATAACAAACCCACCAAACGAAAAAAAAAACGGAAAGAAAATTAGGAGAAGAAAAGTGGCAGAAAAAAGAGACAGGAGTCCCTCAAGACCCGCGTGCATGTGGTGGAGGAGAGAGCGGAGTGCTAACTTCAAAAAACTGATAGGAAGTTAGCCAAAAGATCACAACGCCTACAGTGCCTTTAACACACTCTTTATTGGACTTAATGAGGCACATATTCATCTAGTGTTCTTACAATCTGCAGATCTTTTGATCGAGTTTAAAAATGAGCTTACATCACTATAGTTGGTCAGTGCATTTGTGAAACGCATGCATCTCTGTTGCATTACATGACTGACCCTTTTAAAACTTAAAAAACCAAAGTTTCATGGTTGTTAATCGTATATTAAATATATTCACCCTTAAGTTTAAGTTCATCCAAAATATTAACAATAATAAATGTTGCCAATAACATCTGCATTTATTTTAAAGCTTTAATAATATACCCAGCAAATGCTGAATCTACCACTTACCCTCTTCTCTTGAGTCTTATCGAAGGCCATTTGAGCTGGTGTCCTCTTGTCAACATATCCTTTTTGGGTCTCCCCCCCTTCGTCATACTGATTTGTCAAAATCTGCTCCTCCAGGCGTTTTTTCTTTTCTTTATCCTTCTTCTTTTTCCTGGAAAACAGAGCTATGGTTATAAAGACAGTGGAGTACCAGCTCCATCTCTTGATCCCTTGTGATGAACAATAGTGGTAGATTCAAAACATTGATCAGGAATCAAATAGTCCCACAGTATATTCTGGTCAAACTAGCTTTATAGAACTGACAGTTTTTGAACAACACTAAATGTAAAGTTATACAACCGGTCATGTGTCTATATTGACCATCACGTATGTCCGAGAAGCTGTTTTCTCTATTTGAAATGACAATTGTCTGATCCCTCCCTGGACATTTCTAGATGGAGGTCTGGAGGACAACGTCTGGTAAGCCTCCTTACGCAGCCGGATTTTCAGGGTAACAACCTTTGACAATTCAGGGCATGGGTGGTTAGTTTAGGGGACTATCCTCATAGAGAGAACCATGTCGCAGTATGGAGTCACGTTCTGATGCCGATGCATACTAGACGGTTGAGCGCAGTTCTTCAAGCATGGCACACTACCATGGATAACACCGACGACACGTTTATTTCCGACATGTATTGCTGGCCTACTAGAGTTAGCTCAAAACAATACTAATTGTTGGTTTGGCTAAATAAATATTACGCGGACGATGTATACCGATTTTAAACAGGGTGAAGCTTAGCATTAACGTTACCTCCGCGGAGCTAGCTCTGTTACACTCCAGGATAGACAAACTCGCTCACTATTAAGCAATTTTATTTTGAAATATATGTGGCTGTAAACGAAATGTTGCTTACTTTTTCCCTTTAGAAATGTCTCCCAACCCTTTCAATTTCAGGGATCCTTTCTGAACGGCGGCGTATTCATCAGACATTGTTGGAGAAGCTGTAGCCAGGCCACCACTTTTCTTCTGCTTTGTTTTTATGACGATGTGAAAATTGGCGATGGTCGCCCTCTATTGGATATGAGCACAGCCAACACAGGGCATGTTAATGTTGTGATGAGCCTGAGAGGGGATCATGCATTGCAGCGTTATCCTGGTCTAGTACAATGCCATATCCGGTCTTCTTTCCTATTAGATGTGTACGGCGGTCGACAGTCCCAATGGCCACAATAAAGGAGAATAAATACGGTGTTTTGGGGACTAGTTTCACAAAGGAATATCCGAACATGTAAGGAATCGGATGAAACGGATATCCCACTATTGAAAGTCCCTCCCTCTCTTTCGCCCCGCAACACTTGTAACTAAAAGTCCCGCCCTCTATCTTGCCAAAAACGCAGACTTCCAGCATACCGTACCAAGCGTTCTGTAGGGAGACTAGAACGCCTGGGAACGAGGTTATGTTGTGAACAGACAGTTCGATTGTCGTACACTGTGCAGAGGTACCCCCAGATTGCACATGTTTGGGATGTGGTCAAATAAAAAGGTAAACAAATCCGATTTGTGTGGTTCGAATGCAAACATAGACTGCAAAAAGTATGGACGTAGCGTCCGTGACATGGTTCACCGACGCACGTTGATCGCGGCGTGCGTCTCCCGTCCAGCAGGTGGCGGTCGTGGTAAAGACAACAATGTTCACGCTCACAAAAAAGAATAGACCGGAAGCAAGAAAAGAATGAATGTCAAACTAATGCATGGTGCCCTCCTGTGTTTTTAAATACGCTTAATTATGTCAGGGTACAGTTTGTTCAGGACCGCTTTGTTAGCAAAATGTATTCCAAACCACCTGAAAACGGGGCTTTGTAGTAATAATGCTGTTCACCGAATCCCTGTCTGCGGTTATGCGAAAAAAGTTGGTAAGAAATGACATATGCATGCCTTTACCTGTTACGAATGTACAGGGATTTTACTATCTACTTCAATAAGATAATGTGCAGTGATAACACATGTCTCATACATGTTCACCTGAACACCGATGATGTACAGCGACGGATTGATTCATAATTGTCCAGAGTCAATCAAATTAGGCTGCAAGTCGTGCTTTCCGTGAAATGTAGTTTTTATATTGTTTTCTGCTTTAGACATCTATATCAAATAACGGGATACCAACGACATGCAATACCACCTGGGATTCTTGGACTAACTAAACTGCATGTCACTGTGATGTATTACTTTGTAATCTGCTTACAGTAAACCATTAGAATAGACCAAAACTGTATGTTTATGTCACGTGTCATTGATACAGGTTAATGTATTGTACCTCTCCTTCCAGCGGCCAAAGGGAAAGGCAAAGGCATGGTGAAAGAGGAACAGAAAGGTCCTGAAGTGTGTAAGGATACTGTAAGGCTCACAACATATGCTGTTGGTGTCAACATCTTTAAGCAGGGAGAAGACCCTAAGCTGAAGTCTCCCGAGGAATACCCAGAGTGGTAATTTAACATTTCTGTTCAGCCATTTTCCCATTTTAGCAATTTAAGAATGAGATGAGAAATCAAGACTGTTGACTACAAATCCAAAGGCATGTCTCAATACCACACAGCAAGTCACTGCTTGGCCAAGTATACTTTGCATTTAGGAAACTGGGTTGTTCCCCAAGAGATACACATTATATCTCAACACTAATATAATTTGCAGACGATTTGAATTGTACTGTATACATGTGATGCGACATGTTTCATGCACCTCATATACAATTTTTTTTTTGTTGTCTTTCCTAGGTTATACCAGATAAAACTTGGACCGGTGACGAGTTTACACGATCGGGAACCAGACAGTTGGGAATATTGGAAACGTCTGAGAAAAGAAAGCATTTTGCGCCATAACAGATTGCATAAAGGGAAGAAGTTATAGGTTTCTCTCCTGTGACATATTCCTTGTAATTGTTTTCTTTTGGACTTTCAAACTAAGTAGAATTTGCATACAATTAATTTCTTTATTTTGTACTTTTTTTTTTGCAAAGCCT
>JAOPUD010000019.1:15863071-15881362 GCA_027122715.1 Trisopterus minutus
GTGTGTGTGTGTGTGTGTGTGTGTGTGTGTGTGTGTGTGTGTGTGTGTGTGTGTGTGTGTGTGTGTTGTGACATGTGCGCCTGGAAATGTTTAACAGCATCCGATGTGCCATGTAACTGACCTGGGGCTCATGAATAGTATGTTTGTTTGTATGTGAGTGTGTTTGTGTGTGTGCGTGTGTGTCTGGAAGGCATTCACCTCAACCCATTGCTTCTCTCAGGAATTACAAAACACCACCATGTGTTAGGGCCCGGGTCCGTCTTCAGTTCAATGTTCCCCTCTTAAGGCCATTGATGTCATACTGACTGACATCATAAGTAATCCAGACCCCATTGTGTGTGACCTACGGTTCCCTATTCATGTCATAGGTCTTTGCGCCTAATGTGATAATATGAACCCACTTCAGTTTAAAAGATTGTGTCCTGTGTCCGATCAGATGCATTACTGAGAGAGAAAGAGAGAGAGACTTTTTTTAAAAAAAGTCATGCAACATGATAAACACAACATTCGCGTCTAGCTGCTGTTTTACCCTATCATTTACAGATCTGGCTTACATAACAAGTGAAAACGTTAAATTTATCTCAAAATATACCAGAGTGCATTTTCAGTTGCACCACCACCTTGAAACGTTCTGCCTATGATAGGCTGGAAGGACTGCACACTCGGCCTGATTAGCTGGTTCCCCTGTGCCCCCCACCCAGCTTGGTCGCTCTCCTTCCCACCCAGTTATCTCTTCCCTTGTCATCTTGGCTGGCGACGACCTCATTTGAAGAAGATAACCACCTGCTTACCTGCAGTATCAACGACTGACAGATTTAATTTGATCCTCATTGAGCGTGTCTGGCTTATAGACTAAACTAAGGACTAGATAAATGAGGACCAGCTTGCAAGCCTCAAAGTGGCTGATTTAGATAAATAAATGAAGTGTCAGAGTTTTGCTTCACGGTGCAAATATTGAATCGTACCATATAGTGAGCGTGCAGAAGTACTTATACTTGTTTAACTTGAGATAATACAGTAAAAGTAGTGATTAGTTCAACTAAATATAAAATGTATGGGATAATAAACTGAATGAGTTTGAGTGAACGGTTTTGCTTTGACTTCTTGAATCATTATTTATCCATTTCCACATGACCCCTTAGAAGTTTTTCTGGTCTCTCTGAGAAAGGAAATCCTCTCTGCTTCTCTGTTTCCCTTTTTGTACCCCCTGATCTGCCCTTGCCTGTTTACCCCGTTCTTTAGCATTCACAGTGGAAATGAGTTGGTTGTGAATTATTCAGTTTAAATAATCTCTCAGCCTACAGTTTTTCCTTATATTAAAAGATTGTTAACTCCTAGCTATATGCAGCGGGGCTGGATCAGAGTTCAGGTTGTATCAAAGACATTGCAGATGTCTCTAGCTGTCTTGAGACTATGCATATCACTTCTACTTGACTATTGATTTCTGAAACCCGTCCCACCTTGGGGAGGTCCGACCAGACACAGTTATTCCTACGTTTCGGTTTCTGCAGCAGATGGGGCGACTCCAGTTGATTTCTTCCCAGAGTTCGGTGACATTCAAAAGCTCTTCATACAAAGTTAATACTGAACGCCCTCAGGCTGATTCTTGACAGCTAATTATAAAATGTGTGTGAGGACGTTGCACATGGCACGCAGTACGGAAGAAGCAGTGCATTTGCTGCATTGCACATGGGAAAAAAATCATCTTTAATGCCTATGAGAATGAAAACTAAGTAGAAGAACATAAATATCTGAGTGCGTGCAATGGGATGAGTTAACTCATTCTGATTTTAACAAGGATGTGTGTGTGTCGTCTCCACAACATGACACACACAACCACAAACCGTCCAGGTCCTTTCCTATGTCTTGTCTGTTCTTGCTCCAGTTTCCTCAATAATCCTGCCTCAGTGTGGGACAAAAAAAAAATGTCAGGGAGGGAAACGCCAGCCAACGCATCAGTAAGGAACTGAAAATCAAGAGTGGAAACTCTCTTCATCTCCGGCAGAGCTGCAGGTGCGCCTGTCCTCATTTCCCTCCAGCTGTCCCCTACTTTTGTTCCTATTTTTATCTTTCCACTCCTTCCGCTGCTGTCCCTCGGCCCGAGCGCGCTTCTCCGCCACACCTCCTCCCTCCCCTCCGTCAGCGGCGGAGGAAGGAGCAGGGCCGGGGGAGGTGTGGGCGGGTTCCAGGACAAGTGAAGTTCATGTTAAATGAATGAATGAATCAAACAACCTCTGTGTTTGTGTGTGTGTGTCAGGCGGAGGGTGACGTAGCAGCTCTGAACCGCCGGATCCAGCTGGTGGAGGAGGAGCTGGACCGGGCCCAGGAGAGGCTGGCCACCGCGCTGCAGAAGCTGGAGGAGGCGGAGAAGGCCGCGGACGAGAGTGAGAGGTCAGTAGCACCACCTTACGGGTGGAGGTGGAGGAGGAGGGGGGGTACCGGACTAGCCACAGGACTCGTCTGTCTGTTGATTAAAATGTACTGTACAAGTGTGTGTGTGTGTGTGTGTGTGTGTGTGTGTGTGTGTGTTGGTGTGCCCCATGTTGCTGGAATGGTATGCAAGTTTTTGGTTACTCTACTCTCTGAGAGAGTGCTATGTCATTACAATCTAGCTAGTTTCAAGAAATCTCTCTCACGCTCACTCCAGTCCCATTTCTCTCCCCTTGACAAGAACACTTGCTTTGAGTGCCCTTTTGCTGCAAGTCAGCTCCTGAGCTGGCTAGCGTTCAAGGGTTGATTTTAAGGGCAATAAGCACGCCCCTTTGCTCCCCTAAATATTGGGACACCCAACCCAATCTATCCATGCATCAAAAGAAGACGCTAAGCAAGCTAACTCTCCCTTCTTGGTGCTGTTTTAATGCAACCAGAGGAATGAAGGTGATTGAGAACCGGGCCAGTAAGGACGAGGAGAAGATGGAGATTCAGGAAATGCAGCTTAAAGAGGCCAAACACATCGCTGAGGAGGCCGACCGCAAGTATGAGGAGGTGAGGCCACTGCAGTGGGACGCGTTAAAGAGTTGCCATCACTGTCGTCATCTCTGGGTGTTGAAATGAAATAAAATGGAAATGAGTGAAACCTGAGCTATGGAAAAGACAACTAAGGCTGTTATAACAGCTTTTAATTGAAGTACATGTAAATGCATGTAAAGCCATTTTCTTATTGGCCTCCTGACTATTTAAATGGAGATTTTGGGCTGTAAAAGACCCTGCCTTCAGTACTCAATTCATCAACAATAGAAAAAATCTGAATCTGAGTCTTTCTTCCTGGCTCCAAGGTGGCTCGTAAACTAGTGATCCTGGAGGGCGAGCTGGAGAGGGCAGAGGACAGGGCAGAGGTGTCAGAACAGTAAGTAGAATATACCCATTCAGTCAGTCACTCAGTCAGTCACTCAGTCACTCATTCACACACACATACACGCACGCACGCACGCACGCACGCACGCACACACACACACCACACACACAAGGACTCCAAGGCTGACCATCTGTCTGTGTCTCCTCATAGTAAAGCAGGGGGGCTGGAGGAGGAACTGAAGAATGTGACCAACAACCTTAAGTCTCTAGAAGCCCAGTCTGAGAAGGTGAGTCTTGGCCGAGTGTTTGGAAAGATAACATTGGAGCTCTTATCAGCAGTGGCTACCGGCTGGATGTTTGCTTACTACCCTGCATGGTTTGCTGTAGCTTACTCGGGTGAAAAGCAGTTTTGCATCGGCTTTTATAGTAATAATAGAAAAATGGAAGGAAAGTTTCACCTAAATAACATTCGTGAAGTAAAATAAACGTGGTAGTACTTGCAAAGGGAATGATGAGCAACAATTCACTCACAAGGTTAAATGTTTTTATTTTCTATATATTGTATATCATATTTCCAAATCCATAGCTCAGCTCGAGTAAAACCCTGCCAAGTGACCATAAGCATGGCTGATACACAGCTGCAGTACAGCTATGTACACATGTCATTAGGCGCTGTTGTTACCATATGAATACAGTAGTCTGCTTAGTTTTCAGTAATGCACACACCGCACCGCCACAGAGTACAGACTCCCATGTAACACTTAAGCAATGGAAAATACAACTGCTTTTCCGGCCCACTCATCAGGCTATACTTGAAGATGAGTTAATAATTATTAGTCATGGCGCTTTGGCCCGCACAGAAACGTTCCACTGTATCCTGTACTTAGACCTGTCTATGGCTCAGTGCACAGGGTTCAGCAGAGACAGGCCTCTCTCCTCACCAAAGCATTATTCCTAATCCCTATAATTGCACACCACAACTCCCTACCTGATACCCAAACATAAATTTTCCTTGTAAATTGTATTTTGAGATGACCCTGGTCCTAGTATAACCATGGGCTTCCATGTGGCCACTCCTAAATATGTGGTAGCCGATTGCCTACTGTGATGCCCACAGCACAGCCCACCCTGCACACCCACCCTGAAGAATCGGTTGCTTTGCAACGCTGCCAGCGCTGCTGTCTGCCAGGATTAGTTTAAAATTTAAGATCATAATCAACACCATGATCATGATCCTCTCTCTCTTCTCTCTGTCTCTCTCTCTCTTTCTGTCTCTCTCTCGCTCTCTCTCTCTCTCTGTCTCTCTGTCTCTCTCTCTCTCTCTCTCTCTCTCTCTCTCTCTGTCTATCTCCTTTTAATGTATGACTGCATTCACACTCCAGGACCAAGCCTGTTTGCTGCCTTCATGTCAAGCGTGAGAAGGAGTGGTGTGTGTGTGTGTGTTTGCGTGTGTGTGAACGAGCTCTGTAGGCCTTTACAGAGGCGTTGTGTCTGCACTTATGTGCATGTTGGCAGGTCTTGAAAACAGTTTTTCCCAGATTTTCCAGACATTTTTCACTTTTAAAGTTCTTCTGCAATATTAAACTTTTATACATTTGATTATTCCGTAATGCAGCCCAACACCCGAGAACAAAGCATTTGTTTTGGCGAGCAGTGTGTAACGTGAAGCCCTCTGTCTGTTTGTTCCAACAGTACTCTGAGAAAGAAGACAAGTACGAGGAGGAAATTAAGGTTCTCAGTGACAAGTTGAAGGAGGTGAGTGGTCGCTCTCACTCCTCTCCCGATGCCCTCCTACCGCGTTCAAAACACCATCTGAGGTCTGAGGTCACTGACTTCTTTGCGGTCATGGTTCCAGTGCGTTGAGGCAGCATTGAACATCATGAATATTCACTGTTCATTTCTTTACTTGATTTAAAAATGTAGAAATGAATGTGTTATGCAGCGAGTAAATGTGCAGTAATCCTTCCCACATCAAAAGTTTGGATCGTTTCCCGTCATTTTTAGATTTACTCCACTTGGATTGATTATTTGGCACGTTTTACGATTTTGGCAAAACGAAACTGAGGCATTTGTTATTGTTTGACAGGCTGAGACTCGTGCTGAGTTTGCAGAGAGGACAGTGGCCAAACTGGAAAAATCCATTGACGACCTGGAAGGTACGGAATCACACACCAACACAAACACATTCAGTTTGTTTACAGGGACGGAAGATTATCGTTTTCTGTTGGGGTGGGGTGGGGTGATCTAAGATGTAAAACAGGTTATAGACTTGGGGTTTCAGTGTTTTACTATTTAAAAAGACGACCGGGCCAATAACGATGGCTGGTTCTCAAAGGAAAAGCTTGCTGTGGGAGCTTATTATGTATTCATGGTGAGTAAATTATTAGACATGTCAAGCTTACCTCCATTGAGTGAATAATTGAGCGTGATTTCCCTGTACCAGTTAGAGAAACTACCCAAAGCCTATACAGCCCCCTTTTTCCATATGCCCCTTTTCACACAGTTAATGTAGACGTCGCTCCCCACCTGCGTATTGTGTTACACCAAAGTCTCTAGATGATTTTCTGTGAACAGGAAAGAGTGACCTGCCAAATGCATACTGAAGCAAGCTAATAAAATGTCGGTCTGGGTCTCCGGTGTGCACAAGTATGCGATGCGGCTTTTTTCCACTCGACGTACAAAGACTCTTGTTTGAAAAGCGCAGCTATTATATGCTAGCTAGGTGCTATGCAGCGCTTTCAAGGTTAGCATTGTTTAGCTGTGGAAGCACATACCACAGAGTTAATGGGTTAGAGGGAGGCCGTTTTAACGAGGCCTTCAGCACAGGTGTGAACACTCCTGTATGTGAATGAAACCACCTGTGAAAGTGTTTTGTAGCTCGCTGTCATCTCCAAAAGCAGACATTGACCTGTACTCACGGTCTAGCTATCATTTGTTTGTCTGACCATCCATCCTTCTTTTTCTTTCTCCCATCTTCCTTTTTTTCTCTGCGCTCTCTTGTGTTCATCTGTCATTCTTCCAAATCCCTGCTATCTATTTATGATTCTCTGCTGGTGTACTTGACCTCTGCTTGGTGCTCTCTGCTGACCTCTGACCTCCAGATGAACTATATGCTCAGAAGCTGAAGTATAAGGCCATCAGCGAGGAGCTGGACCATGCCCTCAATGACATGACCTCTCTGTAGCGACAGACTCCCTCTCTCTATAGCTCTATACATCCCTTCATCCCATTCTTCATCCCTTTCAATTCCTGCCCTTTCTCCTTCTGGCTTTGGTTTTCAGTTGTGGTCATGAAATCCTGAGTCTTTCTATGTATTTTATTTTCTTTCTCCCAATTGAATATATGTGACTTTTTCTGCAAAAAAAAAGTTATTAAAAATAGTTTTCCTTTTCATCTTTCTTGTCTCTGGGCATATGCTGCTGCAGCTTTTATCATAATGCATTGAATGTCATTATGTTAATAAATGGATGACCAACGGTCTGCAAGTTGCATATCATTATGTACTCTACACAATCTCTTTCTCTTGGTTATCCACAATATGCCTTTTACACGGTGAGATTCCCGCAAAGAGTTGGCATGGGTTGCCGTGGTAAAGAGTGAGCACCTCACTGGGTTCTGCAATGCCTCACTATTGGTTTCCTAATGTGTTTGTCAGACATAACATTGGTACAACACAAATATAATTGTATTTTTCTAGTCTCTTACGTAACAATAGGTCGCCGTTGGTTTCAATAACAAAATAACAGCATAGGCAAATAATAAAACATGGATGTACTAAAACGTTTTTATAAAAGTGACTATATGATCAGTTAAGTAAATGTTTAACGAACAGTCAGCTGCTGGCATACAATATCCATCAGCAGTTTAAGCATGCAAACTAACCTAGACGTCGTTTTATTGGACTTTCTAAAGTGTGGTCTGGTTCACTGCATGTGGAACAGATTAACATCGCCCAGGGACATCGTTTGAGTGCATTCTCGTAAATTGTCCACTGTTGGAAGTTATGTTTGCAAAAGATTTAAATGTGCAATTAACGACAAATTAATATGCCCGCTGTTGCTGTTAGTGTGCTAATTTCATGTTACGCTATTTCTGACGATATATTATGATTCATTTTAATGGACTAATATAACTTCTAACTGTCATCTTTTTTCTCCAAACAATAGAGCAATTATCAAGTGCCAAAGAAGATAACCTGGGTATGCATCAAGTTTTGGACCAGACTCTACTGGAGCTCAACAGCTTATAAACACATGAGAGACGCAGCGGACGACAAAGAGTCACGTTACATTCCATCAATGTTCAACATACTCCACACTTTCAGCTGGATATATTTTTCCTCCAGTGAGAAAACAGGGTGTTAACTTAAAACTTGTATCCTGATGTTTTTTGTTTTTTTGTTAATTCTTACTTATTTTAAGGCACAGCTTTCTTTTACGTCTTTTAAAATTACAAAATCATTCCAACACCATTACATTATTGAGTTCCTCCTTCTTTTGGCATTTTCTTCAACACTCTTTGACCACTTTTATACGAACAATGGACAATGAATATATGTCTGGCCACTCAAGACATTTATTTTTATCACCCATGCCATATTATATAGTGGATGACATGATTTAGCTCTCTTTAAGAATGGCTCTGTAGTGCCATCTAGAGTATTTTTGGATGAAAGTCAACCGTTTCCCTCGCAGTGATTGACCGTATGCTCATTTCTGACAACCCAGAAAACTTTGTTGTGTTGTCCCTCCTTGATTGTTTTGGTGGTGACGGTTTGCATTCCTATCTCTTTGTTGCTCCCTGTTGTAAAAATATTTTAGTGTCAGCATCTTCAAATTGTGGTTTCAATGGTCAAAGCAAAACTATGCAATCAGTCATTAGTGCGCTGTTTCACAATCAAATAGGCCTATGCAATTTTTTTTACTCATCCATTTAATTACAAAAAAACATTATATAAGCATTATATAAAATATTATTTTATTCCTTGGTCTAATATGGATCCAATCAAACAGACTCTGTAAAGACCATTGGTCCCATGTGGTCTTTGGTATATCAGAAAGAGCCTGTATTATGCAGTCTGGTAGTTAAGGCCTGTGCACTAGGGTGTACATCTCCATAAGTACCACTGCCAGTACGGTTTGATTTCTCAGCAAATCCAGACAGATACAGATGTTTCCCAGCATTCCAGGTTAGGGGTAATCTTTGAGGGAGCCCAAAACCACTGGAAGTCCAGTTTTATAAACCATCAACATTTATTGTATATAGTAGAATAACGTTAGGTATTTGAATTTGAAATTTCATTCTCCAATTTTCTCATACAGTTTTGACAGGTGACGATTGAAACCAAAGAATTCCTATAAAGGAACCAATGAAACTTAAAATGTTTTCTTTATGAAGTGCATTGTGTATGTATCCTACTCTTTTCGCCATGAAAACACATTTGACAAAATCTGTTTTTAAATGTCTTTATTTGCTCCCCTGCCTCCCCATTTCAATTTAATTAAAAATGTTTTTTACACAAAATGTCAAGTTCTTTGTTGGCACATGCAATCTTTTTATTATACCACTTTGTCCTTGACACTTTATAATAAAACGAACAATAACAATAGGCACACTTGCACTGTGCTTCACAATTAATTAGATATATATTTATATATGCTGTTTATAATTGCAGTTATATTATAGTAGTTGAGGAAAGTGTTTAGACAGTTCGATTTTGAGAATAATAATAACAGTACATAACTGTTCTCATATACTCAAATTATTTATATATTTATTATTACCTGGGCATATGACATCCGTGAGGTAGGATTTGGGACTCTGAACCAGCCGCTTTTTCTTGTGCCTTCGCTTTTCGTCCGAACAGCTTGGGTGCATCAGGTCCTTAGCAACTGCATTGAGGTTTAAACCAGTGTTGAACATTCAAGGCCAGACAAAAACAACTATTTAATTTTCTGTCGTATCGTCGTCACTGCATTTCAATCGTGTCCAATCCTGCCTCCTGCTGTATACATAATGTATTACTTTTCATTAATATGTCCGTTCATGTTATCCTACTGACATAATTGTATTCGTTTATGGTCTACAATAGCATGAAAACAAGTAAAACAAATGGATATGTTAAAGAAGTGTAGGCCTACGTGATGTTTAATTATCATGTTTGAGCACATTATGTAGATAAATTAATACTGTTATTGGAAGCGTTAGTTCAGTGAAAATGGAAATCAAAATAACCACAAAAATAAATCACTTACATGCATCTTATTGATTTCAGTAAAAAATAAAAGTTGAACATAATAGCAAGTGTATCTGCGCCTTCGGAGGAGTGAAGGCGATGAGGTGCGCTTGTTTTTCGGCTGTTTCCTTTTATGCATGATCCCTGCACATCGTATCACAAGTTCGGCCCACCACGGTCCGTAAAACGATCAGCCCTAAAGTCGGGCATGTAACTTCCGGAGCCACGACGACAGAGGAGAATGACATTTAGCTCGACCAATCGGAAATCCTCTCCAAGTGACAAGCAGAGACACTCCTGGCATTACACGAGTCGACGGGCGGGATATCCGCAATAGCTAATAACATGGCGAAGACTTACGATTACTTGTTCAAACTACTTTTAATCGGCGATTCAGGCGTCGGAAAGACTTGTGTGCTATTCCGATTTTCAGAAGATGCCTTCAACTCAACGTTTATCTCCACGATAGGTAAGACAAGTGTTCGTTATTGGTGTTGTCTTTGCCATAAAAGAGCCCCGACGCAGAAGCCCATCCCTTCATGCTAATTCCTTGCTAACTTTTTGGTTAACATACACTATGGGCTGGTCAGCCAGGAAGCAACTGAACCGGCTTCTCGTTGTTTAAGTTCCAGTGGCTTTAAGCCACATTCTTTTCTTTGGTCCAGGGAATGACAGTCATGTGTGTATGATTATAGTAATTAATAATAAATACGCAGTTCAAAAATGTCTTCACCATCGCCTGGGTGGGGTGGTGACCTGCACCCAGTAAAGTATAATGAGTTAAAAGTTGCTCATTTAATCTAGCTAATAGTTGTGTTGTCATCAGTATGTGAAAGTACTGCACAGTATGCAGTTAGGGAGTATATTTTTCTGTATATATTTTTTGGAAAGAGTATAAATCACTTAATCTGATGTGTCTGATTTGCAATTCCCAGGTATTGACTTCAAAATAAGAACAATAGAACTAGATGGGAAAAAGATCAAGCTACAAATATGGTAAGAAAGTGGTGATGCGTAATCAATAATGATAGTTTTGGAAGCATTAACGTAGCATTCAGAACAATTAGTGCTAAATATTGGATCCATGTCATCCCATTATGATCTTGATGAATCTAGTTATGAACCATGTATCTCTATTTTAGGGATACGGCAGGACAGGAGAGATTCCGAACCATAACAACTGCCTACTATAGGGGGGCCATGGTGAGTATCTAAGCTCCTTGTATATTTCAGTAGTTTAATGGATAGATTGGTTTATAATGGAGCCTACACTACCCGTCTTTATATCCACATCTATAGGACTGCTAGCAAGTATATATCCAATTGATTGGATGTGTGGTTGTGTTTGACTTTTATTCACCTGTTTCAACATTTACTCTGTATATAAGTCTCACTTTGTTTGTTTTTCCTGTGCGTTTTAATGTGACTTCGCCAGGGCATCATGTTAGTATTTGACATCACCAATGAGAAGTCCTTCGACAACATCAAGAACTGGATACGGAACATCGAAGAGGTACTTGTGGCTAAAGAACAAAACAAAAGTCTATTTATCTCTATATATGTCTTGTGTCTCTATTGTAGCACTTAAAAGCAGTTGCTTTGCTTATGCTGTCAATTTGGATGCACTTGCACTTGCAAATGATTCTTGCACTTTTTGGGGTTGCATGATTCTTGTTAAGTTAATGATTAATGTAAGTCGCGTTGGACAAAAGTGTAAATAAATGGAATTTCTTCATCCTGAATGAAATCTGTGCTGATGGATCCTTTACCAATCACCCTGTCTCCTCCCCTGGTGCAGCATGCCTCAGCAGACGTGGAGAAGATGGTCCTGGGGAACAAGTGTGACGTCAACGACAAGCGGCAGGTGTCCAAGGAACGGGGAGAGAAGGTGAGGCGCAGGAGCTGTGCAGGACTTATGGAAGCTCTCTGAGCTCAAAGCAGAGCTAGCATACTGTACAACAGTCGATGCGTTTTGAGTTCTAACGGTTCCTTTTGATTTCTTATCTCTTGTTGCTAGCTGGCACTAGAGTACGGTATCAAGTTCATGGAGACCAGTGCAAAGGCCAACATTAACGTGGAGAACGTGAGTCAACTATGTTTACTGTGGTGAATGGCTTTTAGGTCTGCATTACAGAGAATCATGTTGCCCACAGTGTCACGAGATCAGGGGAGGTTGTTGGTAGATTCTGATTTTACTGCTTGTGTCCACACCCCAAGCCTTAAAATTAAATGTGTTGCGTATTGTTTTTCTTTTTGGGTGGGTCGGGTGGATTGATAATCATCAGGAACTTCACAGGACATCAATCTGCCAATTAACTGATAGCCAATTGTTAATGAATCATGCCGAGGTTAATCTCATTTAACAATGTGATAATGTTATGTCCGGTATCACTCATCCATTCAGACGATAAAATGTTATTATGACAACGACTTGTTTACATTTGATGATAATGTATTCACTTATCCAGTGCTCATTGTATTCACGATTCGTGTTTCCTGCAGGCCTTTTTGACCCTTGCCAGGGACATCAAGGCTAAAATGGATAAAAAGCTGGTAAGTCTTTGGCTAAAATATTGATGAGGCTGTGGAAGCCTGCTCATATTACTGTGGTTGTGTGAACTACCAGTGTGTGTGTGTGGCCACAGAGTATCAGGCTGGGACAAAATACTGTACCATAGAGTAACTTCTAGACAAGATCTTATTCATGTGATGCAGGCCATACTTATTTTCTTTCTATATATTTATTTAATGTGCATGCATCTCTTCCATTTTGTTTGTGTGCGCTCGCCTGCGTTCCAGGAGGGAAACAACCCCCAGGGCAGCAGCCAAGGGGTGAAGATCACAGAACAGCCCAAGAAGACCAGCATATTCCGCTGTACACTCCTGTGAGGAGAGAGAAAGAGAGATGGACAGACGGACCGCTGTCAAAAAAGCCACCATCGCCTTAACTGTGTCCCAACAGGACTGGACAGAGCATGCACAGATCCTTCCCCTCACCCTTCTCTCCCAGTTCTGGTTTTCCCGCCGCTGGTATCCTTGCAAAAAAAAATCTCCCCCCTCTCACTTCCCATAGTCTATCGGTAAACATTAGTTTCTTGCTCTGCTTATGGCCTCAACAGAGTACCTCATGATATCCGAGTACTACGTTTACAGAAATATTCATAACAAACGTTGTTTTTCTCGCAGTGGCCATCCCTCGACCCTTGTCTTTGGTTGGTTACCCGAACTAATGATTTGATTCTTAACTCTCTGTACCGAGGCCAAAGCCCCACCTCCACAGCTCTGCAGCCCCAGGTTTCATTGTTCAATTTCTCAGGGAATCCTTCAAATGATACTTCCAAAAAGATAGTTTCACTGATTATTTTTACAGATATTTACTGATCAAATGTATACATTTTGTTACTTTTGAACAAACTGAATCGTCTCTGGCATTTAAAGGCTATCCATTTAACAGTGTTATCTGACACAAAGAATTGCGGCTATATGCAATTTCAGTAGTTGCCGAACTCTTGCCGGTATACACGATTCTGAAGTGTGACCATTTTTCAGTCTCATCAGCTGCATTACCCACAATCTATTTTCCTTTTTGGGTAATGCTGACTCTTGAAGCTGCTAATGCTAAGATGCTATTTCTTCACTAGCCTGTGTCTCTTGCTAGGGGCATAACTGACCCATCTCTATGGCCACTTCTAATCACTTTGGAAGTGGTGTTGGTTAAAGCTGACTGAAAAGGAAAATATGGCGTAAATACAGATTGGCTGTTTGTTTCTTAAATCATACCATCGGGGACCTAAACTTCTTGACCAACTGACAAACCAGGTAACGATGTTCCTAGATTTCCTTGTAATTTGTCTTGGTAGAAATGCCAATGGATATTCTAGGCCAGTTAGGCTTCTTTCCATCGATTCTTAATTTTTTTATTTTTAATGATTTGGAAGACTGACATCCATCAATATGATAACATGCTGACATTATATCACTGATAGTAGGTAGTGTCTCTACAGCTCCCCAGAAGCAGTCACTGAAACATGCACTTTCTGCTTATCATCTGTCCATTCATTCTTATGCCTGATGGCATTCATTCTCAGTATCAGGTTAACAGGTATTTCCTTCATAGGATTCTAAACTTCATAATAATTTCTTCTGTAAATATATATATGTATGTATGTCATATGTGATCAAGTTAAGGGTGCATTCAATTAATGTACATACTCACTAGACTATATACATAGGTTTGTCTTCAGCCATCATTTACAGTCTAAATTAGTCAGTGTGCCAGTGTGTCTTTCTCATCGCACATTACTTTTTTTTTTCAATGCCACTATGTATACATTTTCAGTTGTAATGCTGAACCATTCCACATTTAGAGTGAACTATAAGTTTGTTCACTGTTATGAGAGGCACATGTATTCATTGTCTATCGTCAATATTTAGGTGAAATTCTAAGCAGACTCAATGTTTTTTTATATGATTCCTTTTGTTTAAGGTATTCAGAAATGCAATGGAGACCCGATTAGTTTGAGGTTGTGAATTGTCCATGCACTTCAACTGGTGGACCAGCGACACTGATATGAAATGCAATACCCAAGGGTAACACCAGGGGGCCATATAGGCTATGTTGCAGTGGATGCTTTCTGGTGAAATTGAATCGTATGTTGAATACATTTATATTTCTTCCAGTTCATAGTTTTAACGAGAGGAACTTGTTTTCCGGCCCTTGGAAGGTGGGCTGTACTGTAGCAGTATTTATGAAGTAAACAAAGTGCCCTTTTATTTCCTCATGCACTTTTTCAATCTTTCCTTCTGTACAACACGTATTTGGAGAAGGGCTTCTGAGCACTTGGAGACGTGTTTGTTGCAAAATGGGATGCACAGAATCATCATCTGCGACTCTTCTTCTTTCTGTTCTTTTCGCTTTGTCACCCAGTAAGCTTTTTACCTTCCCCAGAGGGGTGTCAAATGGGCTACCTTTTATCCTCATCTGAGGCCTGGTTGTGCAAAAATTAAGAAATGAGAAAATAGATTATGGATCCATATTTAGTATATAATAATTGTTTTTTGGCTCAGCTCCAACCCCTTTTTTCTACTCAAAACATTCCAAAAAAAAAAAATTGTTATCTTATTTTTTTGTTATGTACATGGATTCCCACTGAGTGTGAGAGTTAATAGAAAGGCGATACAACTTATTTTCCATCTCTTGCGACACATTCCCATTTTGCTTGTCAAAACCTCAATACGATGCTGCCCAAGTCATCAGAACTATGCATCTTGTATCTTTCTGATTCATTCACATTACTATTGATATTATATTAAAAAAAAGTTGTCACTGATTTTAGAAATGTTCAAAGGGGCTTGTAGAGCCATTTTTGTCTTTTATTTGGTTTTGTTCTGCTTTATTTTCTGCTTTAAGAGTTTGTTTGGAGCTTAAATCAATGATATCCCTGTAGTCCCCCCTAAAATTATATTGAACTCTGATGTATTTCAGCACTTTACACAATACCAAAATGTAATGGTAACCTGGTTACCAGAAGAAAACAACTATTTGAACTCTTGGAAATGCCTCTGGAACAAGTTGAGGGTATTTTTGTATTGGAGCTTTAAAAGATAGATATTAAATGATTAATCTGGCACATTGATGTTGGCCTATGGCATTCTTTGGATGAAATTCAAATTAAATACGATTCCATAGGGAAGGATTAGCTTTTTTTCCCTCAACGATTGTAAATAAGATTTTCAGTGATTGTACTTTCCTAAAACATCTTATTGAATTGATCTTCACCTCTGTGGATATGTGTACTTCTTTTGATGATTTATTAAAAAGATTATTTTAAACGTTTTCGTTTTGTGTCATGTTAAATATACAAGAATGACCTACATACCGTTTTAGGGCGCCTAATCAGAGACTATATATATAAGCCTTAAAAGGACTTTGGCCTAACACATTAAATGTTGCCCAGCAGATTTTTTTTCCTAAGTGATCCCATATAATGGTAATTTGAAATCCCCTTCTGCCATTTTCTTGGACATTTATATTATTTGAAGGTCATGGCTGTCAGGTGGTTTGGTATGACTACACCTACCTGTAAACAGGTCCACCCACCGACCCGTACAGGTGGCTAGGCGCTACCGCCTCGGATGCGACGTCTCATTCGCGTCATCGCTGCCTTCGGGTAAATATTCCTTGATTTAGTGATTAGCGCAGCACTATTTATGACGAGATGGTGATTATCCTAAGCGATGATAGAGCTGTTGTGACACATGGGGCATAGGCCTCCATTTGTTATACTTTGTTGTTGAAAGTCGACGTTTGCTTTTAGGTCCTATAGTGGCCTACCAATGGACTTGAGTGTTCCTACCTTTACACCGGACTAGTGCGATGGACGTTAACCACTTCTACGGGGTAAACACCACTGCCATCCCTTGCTTCAACCAGTCCCAATGGGATAAAGTTCCGGAATGGTTCCACGGCGTCACCTCGAGGAAGTGAGTTTAGTTCCGCAATTCCCCAACGCTATCATCGTGTTTTCTAACCGGTCCGGGAATTTATAATTGATGTGGAATATAAACTATGTGCCATTGACAGGCCTACTGACAGTGTACGGTGATAACTTATTCCTGCTTCAACTCAACTTTAAAATATAAAATACATAAAATACATAATGTAGTACGCAATGTGTAATAAAAAATATATTATTTACAATATTTAGGACTATGCATACTGTCAACATCTATGCCTAGCATCCTGTTTCTTAACTTTATTTAGCATCATTAACATATACAAGTATTGTTGAAGTTAAAGACAACAATAGGCCTACAGCAAAATAAGCTGAACAATACAATGCACTAAAAGCACTTTTTTGTTTACAGTAGTGAAGGTAGTTTTTTGGATCATGTCCATTAGAAAAATGTCCAAATCCCTACCTATTTTAGTCTGGTCTCAAACAGACACGTTGAGCGGCCTGTGGTTGAAGAATACTTTATACTTTATTTTGACTTGTTAAATGTGATCAACACAGGGATGCAGAGGCGCTCTTGCTGTGTAAACCTCCCGGCTACTTCCTTGTCCGAGTTGGTGAGAGCAGGAATGGCTTCACACTCTCGTACCGGTATGTGTTTTCAGTACTTGTTCCTCTGTTGAAATATGAAATATATGGTTCTGATACACTTGTTTCTTTTCTTCATCACTTTTATGTAAGGACACATCACATGCACATGCAACAAGCAGTATTTAAAAAAATGCTGAAAAAAAAAGTTTCTCCTTTGGATTTTACACTGAGGTTTGTCCTCCCCACCTAAACACAGAGCCACAGATCGCTGCAGACATTTTATGATTGACGCACTGCGAGATGGAAATTACACCGTCACCGGTGAGTCCACCCGCCACCGTTCTCTGCAGGATCTGGTGGATTTTCACAGCAACACTCCCATCGGGCCTTTCAAAGAAGTGTTGACCATGCCTTGTATAAAGGTTTGTCCTGATCCAAAACACATACAATCATATTTGCTTATTGATTTCAATACCATATTGCAACTATGAAGTCTTCTGTTCTATTTAATCCTTCCCTCTGTTTTTCTCTTCCGCTGCCATTGAAGATGTCAGAGGATACTGAAAGAGAGGAAGATATCCCCCCGTCCCTCCCTCATCGGACCTCTTTAACATCCACACCGGCTTTATCCACACCTCCGTATCACACAGACCTCCCACCCAATGGGTCTAATAGCCATCGGCCAGATCAGGGATCACATTTTGACTTATGGCTGCAGCCTTTGGTAAACAATGCTATTGTTTCTTAAACTTTGCGTAAACTTTCTTTGGTATCATTTATTGAAAAATGTTTTCCCATTTAATGCTTCGTGCAAGAGCAAAGAGCCTCTTAAGAAGTGCACGTTCGTCTTGTCTACCTATTTTCCGATTTGTGATTCCTTATCAAATGCATTGACATTTAATAAAAAAATATATAATAATTTAAAAAACATCTGTCAATTTCAGGTAAATGCTGTGGAACCAACAGCATTACCCGGTCATGCAAATATTTACAACAATTTACCAGCAAGCCCGGCCTCGGACATCCCCGCAGAGGTCCCCAGACACCCAGAGACCAATAACAATGTCCTGCTGTATCCAACACTTCCCTATCCTTTCACATCCGGGAGGCCCACCACAGAGAAGGGTGCCCCGCCGGACAAACGCGAGGAGCCTCACCCCAACCCTAGCCCGAAGCCCTCGGCCGTGCCCAGCCAGATTAAGTTGATGGCGCTGTTTCGAAAGAAGAGGGGAGAGGCCTCTGAGAGCCCTCAGTCAGCAGAGGCAGACTCCAGCGGAGCCCCGAGACTGGTGGATGAGGGGTTGCCTGAAGAGTATCTGCACCCCCCGCCTTATGCCCCTGGCTACTACTAGGGGTTTGAGATCACAACAAATTATTCGATTTTATCAATTTTTTTTTGTGTCAATTCAATATATAATAATAATAAGAAGAATATGCGATAGGTGATTAATAATGAATCACCAAAGTAATTTTGTAAATTGCATGATTTATATTTCCATTGGGTGATGTGTATATGGGAACATTAAAAGGGCCAAGTGTGGAAGGTGCTATTATGCAAAATGGTTTGTCGTAATGTGGGCCGAAACGTCCGAAACTTGTTTTACTGGTTTACATTTGATACACACGAGATAGGTGACATGAGAGGTGTGTGTGTGTGTGTGTGTGTGTGTGTGTGTGTGTGTGTGTGTGTGTGTGTGTGTGTGTGTGTGTGTGTGT
>JAOPUD010000019.1:15922057-15932519 GCA_027122715.1 Trisopterus minutus
CAAAGTCTTTTATGTTTCTTGGACGGAATTGTTACTGGGAATTTCCCTCGGGATAAATAAAGTATCTATCTATCTATGTATCTATGAGAGAGGTGACATGACAATCTGCCAAACAGTGGCATACATCACTTAGATTATAGACTCAGTTCCAATGATGTAATATGGTGTATGTTTAGAGTATGTTTACCCATTATATTCTATTGAATATATATACACAAAAACAGAACACAGGGTTAGAGGTACACCACCCAGTGGTCTCCTTGGTCCCCATATCTTCTTTCTCCAACATTTATCTTCTCTCCTCCTTTTTTCTGTATGGACATAACAAAATGGTTATTACTATATTGTGTGTGTGTGTGTGTGTGTGTGTGTGTGTGTGTGTGTGTGTGTGTGCATGTATTTGTTTTATGTGTGCGTGTGAATTACCTAAATGCCTTGGTTTCTATCAAGGTCTCTAATCATATCCTGAACCCATTGGTGTTCTGGATTTGTGCAGACGGTTCTCCGTTTCTTGTGCGTTGACTTCTTCTTCATGAAAAATCTGCCAGTTTAATAAAAAAAACCGATTACTCACGTTCCACACCTACAAACACGAGAGCACGCATTGCAAACATGTCTGAGTTAAATCAAAGGCCACTTAGTCAAAACCTGTTTTTTTCTGATCATCACTAAACAAGTCATTTAATGTTCCATGCCATTTCGACGCCAGAGGATTTGGTTGTACAACAGAGAGTTGAAACAACAAAGCTAATAACGAGGAAAATGGGCCGGCAGCCAAAGGTGGAGAGTGAGATGGAAAACTCACACGACAGCCTCGATGTTGCAATCGCCATCGCTTTCCTGCCGCGTGTAGCTCTGCACATTCTTCTTGGCTTGTTTTCTCATGTGGGGAACATGACCCAGACAGCAGTTACCGTAGGAACCTAGAGGGAGATAACATTGCAAGGCGCTCGGTCAGACCCTTGAAAAAGACACACTTACACCCAAATAGGCTACAAGACATCTGTTTTTTACAAGCTTGGGACTTTTTGGTTTATTAGTCAGGGCAGTCAGTTGAAGAGGACCAAGAGGCAGCTGTAACTATCGTTCCAAAGAGTCAGTAGTGATCAAAAATACAAAAAGAACACCTTCTGATTATGGCACTATTAATTAGATTCACAGATAAATGCATAATATGAATCACATATTGGCTCAACTATAGCTAGACAATATATCATGAAAAAGGCTTGATTGCCCTTAAGCAATCACTCCCTCCCCTTACTAGTAATAACAGACTGTCTCAGTGTAATTTATTGCTTGTGAGAAAACCCTCTACAAGTATCCATTGACAAAAACCTCAACAACTGTGTGTGGCTTTTAGAAAGATTGCCAACACCTGGAATGGTTTAGTCAGTTTAATTTTTTAGTTTAGTTTAGTTTATTTATTTATTTCAATCACATATATACGCAACATTGCATAGGTCTACATGCCATAAGTTAAAACCCAAAAAACAAAAAAACGTAAAACAAACAAAACAAAACAAAAAGTTGTCGTCTTTATTTATACATTGGCATTTCTTTAAAAAAAAGGTTGCTTCACAGGGTTGCAAATAAACAAAACAATAGTGTTGAATAGAGAGATTAAAAAGTATTGCGTGGCCTACCTTGTGCCGTACTTATGAACATGTAGGAGCTGAAGAGCAGAATGATCAGCAGGGCAGATTTCATGGCTCTAGCTGTTGTGCAGACCTCACAGAAGAATGAACCCGCACAAACAGAGGAGCTGGTGAAATAGCAAGTGGTGAGAGGCTTATCCCTCCCTCTTGTTTTTTTTGGCAGTTGATCTTTTGTGCTATTATCCCAAGTTGAAACGGTTCCAAACTGTTTTGTGGTTTGAGTGTATGTTGCAGCATGTTGAATGTGTAGAACATTGTAAGTGCCTTAAGGCAACCCGTATTAGTCACACGTCTTTATCTCCCCCCTTGTCTTATCTATTAATCCTAATGTCTTCCAGTCAACATGAGCAATGAGTGTTGATATGAGGCCATCCACATCATGCGGGAATATATATTATTTAATAAATATTTATTTCAGAAGAAATGCTTCTGGAAGCTTTTTGTCAGGGAGAGTGGGTGTCTGTCTTTTCTCTCATAGTGCTCGTATGGTGTGTATGTGTGTGTGTGTGTGTGTGTGTGTGTGTGTGTGTGTGTGCGTGTGTGCGTATGTGTGTGTGTGTGTGTGTGTGTGTGTGTGAGAGTGTGCGCGCGCGTGTGTGTGTGTGTGTGTGTGTGTGTGTTCCCTACATCACAACCGTTTTCTCACACCTTCTTCTACATGGTGATCATAAAACCTGATATTTGATCACCTGATGATGACTTTTTGGAGGTAAAAGTGGTGACGACTGACAAGGTGAGACTCACATTATGAGTGTGTGTGTGTGTGTGTGTGTGTGTGTGTGTGTGTGTGTGTGTGTGTGTGTGTGTGTGTGTGTGTGTGTGTGTGAACTGTATGGTTGCAGTATGATAGGGTTTACTAAGACAGCTTATTGCTAGAGCACAAGAGAGACAGAGAAAGAGAGATGGTGTGAGGGGAAATGGGAGAGATGGAGAGAGGTAGATAGAGAAAGAGAGAGTAGTTTGAATTGTGATTGTGAATAGTGATGGAGTAGGTGATTCACAAACCACCTGTAAGCGTGATGCTTATACATCTATGGCATGACGCTATGTGGCAAAAAGAATGATCAGCACCACCATCTAGTGGATACCAAGCGTATCAACACCATCATTCATGATCGCTGAAGTCCATTCTTCGCTTTTCTGGATATCAATCATAATTATCTTTACACCATGCACTAATAAAATGAAAGTTTTCTATTTTCAAAACGCCACCTCGAGCGTTTTTATTAGCCGTTGTATTTTTATTTTACTTTTTTGCAGGAGAAGGAGGGGTGGGCTGCCCCATCACTAATTGTCATTACTCGTTGCCAGACCCTTCAGCTTTCTAGATGTGGGTCTGGATTTCCAGGCTACTTGATTGTAGGCCTAACGTCAATTTTGGGGATTTCACGATCTCTAACATCACAGCTGTTAATCCGAATCGGCTTTAATTTGTGTTCATTTGAGACATTTATTCAGGATTGTGTTGCAAGAGTCATAGCGTGAAGGCGAAGTTGACATTCATTTTCATCTAAGTAATCATCTAAGTAAACGCGAAGCTACAGAGCGGCTGTAGACAGAATATGAATGAAAGAAGGCATGATGACGCATATCTTGCTGGCTTGCGAGTTTGACTTGACAGGCTGCTTTCGCATTCGCTCTACGCAACCTTTCGTTATAGGTCCGTGGTCCGCATAGACGTGGTGTAAGATGATGTCTATGCGTGGCCGCATGGACGTGGTATAAGATGATGTCTATGCTGGCCGCACAGATGCGGTGTAAGATGATGTCTATGCGTGGCCGCACCGGTATTTATACGGACTTCCTGGTGACGCTCCGAGTGGGCGTGTCTTCACGGCTTGCTTTCATAGTAGTACGCTCGACACTCGCTCGTCTAACACGTTATCTGTTAAATGCAAGTCATCCTGACTGCGTTTTTCGCTGAGCACTTGTGTGGTTAGAGAGGGCGTGTTTGTTTTTGTGTGGGGGGGGAGGTAATTACAAACGAAGCACTGCTTTTTGTTGATAGTGAGTTGAAGGCGCCAGCCGGGTTGTAGTTCTTGACGCATCTGGAGCCCCTCGCTAGCTAGCTACTTCCGAATAAAACCACATGGAGTCTCTAAACACTGGTGTGACAGATAACGCCAAGGCGATACTGAAGAACGCGAAGACACTCAAGCTCCACACGGGGAACTTGGTGAATCGAAGTCGCCTTAAGAAGAAGTGTCCGTCCTCTCCAAGTGAAGAGGTAAGACCGATCGATTGACATGAACACAGCCAAACTTCCCCTCGAACAGGTTGATCCGTGAATACGTGTTGTCCGTCTGAGCTAGCCCCTTTGGCCACTGTCGTCCTTGCATGCCGTTATCTTCTTCTGCTTTCATGTGACAAATTAATGTTTACCTTAACGTGATCATGTGTTTCAGCTTCAAGACTGCATTCGAGCGACGCTGATCGATTGGCTTTCCACGACACAACCACCTTCAGAAGGGGTGAGACTATTTGGCCAACATGAATAAAGCAAAGGTGTTAATGCTGAACATCCTACTCAGTGAGAGAGGACGCTGCAGGGCGCTATAGCCGCTTGCCAAAACAAAATAATCGTCATGGCGCACCTCAAAGAATGCCCCTGAGCACCCTGAATAGGAACTGTCATATTGAATGTTCATGCAGAGTTGGCCACCAAAGCCGGCCTGGGGTGTGTGAGGGGGTGGGGGGAGGCCGACAGACAAACTGCACCAGGCTCCACCTCAAAGTAATCTAAATTCCACGATGGTGTTGTAGTAGATTCCTGCCAGCCGGCCATTTTGTTGAATGAAGTTCACCATGGCTGTGTTTTAATGTACCTGTGACAGTGTGACAGGGCTCCAGCCATTCCTGTTGGTAGTGTAAGCCAGGCCTAATTGGTCCAACCTTATTATCGCCATGGAGTCTCCACAGTAGACAAAGGGGAGGAAACCGTAACACCCCTCACTAATGCATAAGTCATCTGACCCCAAATGTGTAAATGGGTGCGCTTTAATAATAAATTGTATTATTCTATTAGTTTTTGAGAGCCGACAATAGTCAACATCCGACCTACTTTACTAATGACGCCAGTTGTTTGTATCACTGTTATTGCAGCCCCAGACGTCATTTGGGTTGTTTGCTTTAAGTGGTGATGATTGAAAGTGGATGGTGGGATTGGACTCATAGTGGGTACCTCACACAGGGTGTTTCGGACACAGTGGACTGCTCCATCCCTGAGGCCACAGAAGCAATCAAACCGGAGGAAAGAGAGGAGCTGAAGGTTTCTGGTCAGTATTCGTCTGTCATTTCATCCAGGACTTTATTATGTTTCAAAGTTGTGTTGCCGGTCCTAAATGCTTTCCTCTGAACCGCATTCCAGTGAAACTGTTCCTGTGTGAGACGGATCAGTCGTCCATCCCAGAGGCCTTGGAGATGGGTAGGTGTTTTATCTTTTGTCGCATGACTGGTCCTATTTACCTCCACTTGAGAGGAGTTGTTCTATATACTATTACGATTATATATATATATATATATATATATATATAAAAGTATATACGATTTAGCAGTAACCTTAATTTCAAGCATGAATTCAGATAGTTGTCATAAAGGAGCAGGTATGGGTTTAGCATCTTGCCCAGGGAGGCCTATAGGTACGACTGTGGAAATCTAACACCATGACCAATAGGATTGTTAGTGAATGTCTAATGCCAATATTGCGAGACTACTTTTGGCATAAAGATCCTTTTTCTCCTCAGCCTGTCAGACGCTGGCCGTGTCTCAGCTGGACTCTGTGATCGTCGCCCCCCGCGGGCTCCCCGAGGGCGAGGTCCAGACCCTGGCTCACCTGCAGCCCGCCTGGGAGGAGTTGGAGGCGTTGGTGAGGTCCCAGAAGATCGCGGCCATCGGCACCTCTGATCTGGACAAGGATCTGCTGGAGCAGCTCTACAAGTGGTCTCAGGTCAGGGGAATGCGTGGCGGTTGACTGTGGACATCTGGTGTTGAGAGCAGGATTACAGGGCTGGGATTCTTGTCAAGGAGGATGCGTGCGACCACAAAGCAGAATAGAACAACACTACTATTTGCACATGGATTTCTGTGTGGGCCAGTTGTATATAAGCAGCCAGAGGTTGGGTGCCCTGCTCGTGTTAATCAATCCTATACTGCGTCTGTCGTCACGTCCTCCAAATTGATTGGCTGAGCTTCCCTCGCCCCTCTCTCCCTTCAGGTGAAGCCCAGCAGTAACCAGGTGAACCTGGCCTCCTGCTGTGTTATGCCCCCGGACCTCACAGCCTTCGCCAAAGACTTTGACATTCAGTTGCTCACACACAGCGACCCAAAAGGTGAACAATTAGTTTGGCAACTTTTCAAATTGCCAATAAGTAAAAAAAAAAAAAAAAGAGGACAAACACAAACAAAGAAAAATGCCAGAAACCTCCCTTGATTTGCCTCAATCACCATCTTGAACTGTAGAACAATTTGTTTCGGTGTCAATAAATGTCTACGGTACGCTCTGACTAACTCACAGAACACGTGCCCTCCGGCTGTATGGTTGTGCGTGCAAGTTCCTCTGCAAAGTTTGCAGGAGAAGTTGTCATGAATGCCGTGTCTCGTCTCGTCTCCTTTGCATCTCCAGAGCTGATGTCGGCGTCGGCGTTCCAGGAGGCCGTGCAGGAGAGCACAAAGGGGCTGGACGTGGCTGACTGGAGGCTGCAGTGGGTGCTGCGCTACTCCATCATCGTGAAGAGCAGGGGCATCATCAGGGCTAAGGGCTACCTGGTCAACGCCAGGAAAGCTAGTCCCTAGCATGGCTCCAGGAGAGGAGGAGACACTGCGACGAACCTTCTACGCCTCCACTTCGTACACACACACACAATCGAAATCATGTCTTTTTTTTTTTTATTTGCATTCATTCTGCATAGTTGTGACTAGATTTAGTATCGTTTTTGGGGTTTCTTATTTACAGAAAATTGTATATTGCTTAAATGGGCGATCACATTTCCAAGTTCTCAGATGTTCTTGTCACTCGTATTTGAAAATCCTTGATTGATAAATATAAACGTGTGTGTGTGTGTGTGTGTGTTTGTGAGAGAGAACTACCCTGGCTGATCGATGCTGCTCATTGTGACCAATGCATTTATACTTTACTCTTACCACTCACCGCCAAGGTGTAGGCTTCATTTTAATATGATACAATGATTAAGGTAGCTGATCGCTATGTGGTGTCTGAACCTAGTCCTGACAGGAAGTGCCTCTTTTTCTTCTGTATAATATTTTCAAATGATTCCTACCTGGCCCGTTAGCTGGATTACTGGATCAATATGTAGTACTGTTGGTGGGAAAGAAGATATTGTACTGTGTTCTCACAAAAGAGGTTGCCCTTATTTGACAGCGGGACTCAACCTATAGAAAAGGAAAGAATATACTGAGAAATATGTGGGCCTCATTTAGCAATGCTCAAAAGAATATCGGAGTATGTTTTCCAAAGCAAATTCTTTACTTAATTGTTAAACTCTGGCTTGGGTTCCACATAAAACTATGTACTGTATCAAAAGATTGAAAAGTTGAAAATGATTCAAGCTGTCAATGTTTGAAAGCCGTGCAAGACCTTTGCATGTTAGCTTTCAGCTTTTTTTAAATGGGCTCAATCTGCAGAATGGTTTATTTATTAAATCTTGATGTAATCCATTTTAATCAATTTCTATTGGGGAATGTAAACATTAAAAATAAAAGTATTGTGTAAAGCACTTTGGTTTATGTGAATAATTAAGGGTGGTGAAAAGAGATTATGCCAACAATGCAAAACAAAAGCTGCACAGTATCAGGTTGCTTATTCAGCAAATATAATCAGATGTTTGAGATTATTGGACTTTGGTTTGTGTTTGTCTGGTGTGAAGTTCAAAGGCTGTCTTTATTTCGATTGCGTGTGGAAAGTCGTTTGAAATAGATCCATATAAAAAAAAAACCATGATGTATAGAGTCAAGCATTCAACAACATAATTGAAATTCATAAATTAGTTACATAAAAAAGATAGACATTAACGTAGGAACGTGAACAAGTGCGGGCAATAATTAAGAATTGAACCATTCTGCACACAGTAGATCCACCACATGTGGCCGGAAGTTAGAGGACTATCGTCATAGCAAGATGGTGGCCACCAGGAGAGGAGTACTCGTGTGCTCCCCAGTTAAAACAAAAACAAATTCCGATGAAGCTCCTGATGTTCAAGTAAGTTAAAGAAATAATCCATGCATTGTTACAAATGCAAATTAACCCGATCAATAAATCGCTAGTGGTCGTAGTAGACTACAACATGTGATTTGACTTGACACTGCTGGTGTTCACGTGGCTGTAAAGTCTAGACTGGAGTGCTGGCTTAGTCTAATCTTTCGATAGTTTGTAAACAGTTGGGTGTTTTGAATACATATTGATAAACAAAGGACCGAATACAGAGCATTATTGCGTGTGTAATTTTAACAATGCTTGGGATCCTATCTAAAATCTAACCTAATATAAAACATGGTTCTATTAACGATTACGGCATACTTTTGATCCTTTCCTCTATATTTTGTCCTGCAGGCCACCCCATCCACCGCCCACAGAACAAGACGTGCAGCGAAACAATCGGAAAACTCGGAGGAAGAAGCCAGAAACCAGCCTCAGGAAAGCACCCTAGAGTCCATCCCGTCTTCACAGAACAGACGGCAGCCAAGAAGATGTACGAGGCATTCCCGGCTCCACAGTCCGCCGCAGCCCTCCACCCCCGCAGAATCCGACATGGAGTCCGGCTGCTCTGCCCTGTCCGACAGCGAGGCTCTGCCGGACAGCGTCAAGACCATGGACGGGAAGGACCGCACCGCTAGCCAGGAGGGGGAAGCGGGCTCCGAGGCGGAGTCGTGCTCCTCGCCGGTGTCCGGAAAGCGGCGTTCGCGCCGGACTATTCGAGTGAGGAAAACCCCGGAAAGGCCCTGCACGTCTCACAGTGACGTCGGGGAACAGGAGGCCAGCGCCCAGAGGGCCACGAGGAGCTCCCGAAGGAGCACCCGCACCCGGGCGTCGGCCAAGACGCCGGGGGCGCACGCCGAACTCTCGGACGGCGACAGCTGTGCGTCGGGCGCCCCCGCCGGCCCGTCGGCCAGCGGCCGGGCGACCCGCTCGGCCCGGCGCCCGCCCCTCGGCCGACCCATCCCCCTGCACCTGGACGCGGCCTCGGAGGGCTCCCAGTCCCCCACCCCCCACGGCGGAAGGGGGCGATCCCGGGCCGCCAGGGGGAACACGACCTCGGACCTGTCCTGCGACTCCGAAGGGCTCGAGTCGGGTCCCAGCACGCCGTCGCGGCGGAGCACCCGCATCCGCGGCGGCTCCCTGGCCGCCCCCGCCACCGACTCGGACTCGGAGGTCCTCCAGGTGACCCTGGTTCCGAACAGAGCGGGCAGGCTCTCGGTGGTGCTGGAGAGGGTTGTGGGTGGCGGCGGCGGTGGCGACCAGGAGCCCAGCGAGGGCCCCCACGTCCCCTTGGAGGGTACGGAGGCCCAGCCCGCGGGGAGCCAGAGCCCACTGAACGGCTCCAAGCTGGAGGTGACGCTTGTGGACGAGGCAGACTGCACCGTGGTGGAGGATAAGACCATCATCATCGATGAGGAGGAGGGGGAGGAGGGGGAGGACGCGACGAAGGCCGACGCCCCACCCGTTTGCGACGAGCCAGAGGGGGCCGAGTTGATCCGTATCGGACGCGAGGGCAGCGTGGCGGTGTCCGTGGCGCCGGCCGACATCGTGATGGAGGACGCCAGCGGGGCACCGCCGTCGGACACGGCCGAGGCAGAGGGCACCGGGGGAGGGGTCTCCGGTGACAACGGGGACCCGGCGTCCTCCTCGGCGGGCGGTGAAGTGACCGCCGACGACCAGCAGAGGGAGCTGCCTGTAGACGAAGAGGGTGACGCGCTGCCGCTGACGCAGGAAGAGCTGCTACAACTGACCCTGGAAGCGTCGTCGGCGACGGAGGAAGCGTCGTCCGAGACGGAGGAAGCGATGGAGGAAGTGACGGAGGTAGCGGAAGTGACGGAGGAAGCGGAGGAAGTGACGCCACAGACAGGGGAACCGGTGCCGTCAGTGCGGGTGGAGCCAGAGACGGCTCTCCCACCACCACACTCGGAACCAATAGAAATAGAGGACATGGAGGTGGACGCCTCGGGCCAAGAGCCCCGGCAGGCAGACCAGGCAGACCAGGAAGACCAGGAAGACCAGGAAGACCAGGAAGACCAGGCGATCGTGCCGGAACCCGAGCAAGCCGAAGACCAGCCCATTCAAGTGACCAGCAGCCGGGACCCCAAGGTCAGAGTGGAGCCCGTCTCTGAGCCCGCCCCCCGACGCTCTGATGTGGTGGTCCAACAGAAGACGCCGGTCATCAGCCTGCTGGACAGCAGTGAGGAGGAGGAGGAGGAGGAGGAGGAGGCGGAGGCATCAGGCGATGACTGCGTGATTCAGGAGGAGGATGACGACAACAAGGTGGAACTTGTGGAGCCGGAGAGGGCGGGTTCTTCAGAGCTTCTCGACAGCGCGGGGACCAGCGGTCTGTTCATGATTGACACGCGGCCTGGTCAGGAGGCGGACCTGCAGTACCTCAAGGAGGGAGGGGAGGAAGAGGAAGAGGAGGACGAGGAAGAGGACTTTGTGGACGAAGAGGGGGATGAGGACGACAACGACGAATACAAACGAATGCTCTTCTATAGTAGGAATCCTCACGAGTACGTATGACACACACACACACACACACACACACACACACACACACACACACACACACACACACACACACACACAC
>JAOPUD010000019.1:16014592-16027906 GCA_027122715.1 Trisopterus minutus
ACACACACACACACACACACACACACACACACACACACACACACACACACACACACACACACACACACAAACCTGTCAGTCACTTTAAATTCCTCTGCTGAAAATAATTAATATGGGGTCCCTGATGTAGGAGGAGAGTTCTAATTTGCTTGTGTTCTTCACGCTTCACGTGGCTACGGGCCCCAGAGCTTGTAGTACCAATTCCCCCCTGTCATCCACCGACAGGACGACGGCTGAATTACGGTGTTTGGGGGGCACAGAGAACCCTAACAGGCTAATAAACACTGATGATGGTGGTGGTGGTGGTGGTGGTGGTGGCCTGCAGAAACAATAATAATCCTCTCAACCTTGTTTACCTGCTCGGGTAGGGCGGGCGGTCGCAGAAGGGGTAAAATAACTCGAAAAAACCAGGGCTGATTAACTTCCAACACTGTGTTCCCTGAAGTTCACGTGTGCCGAGAGGAAATAGCCCGTTTCCCATTAAATCACGCATCTCCACGGACGCACACACACAAACAAATGGCCACAAGTGGCCGGGCGGTGGTGAGCCAAGGACAAAGGAGGAGGAACGGAATGGGATCACGGGGTTAACGGGGTTAATCTCAAATTATAGCTCCACGATAAGGGAGAGGAAACGAAGAAGGGGGAGGAAAACGGTGGAGGAGAAATGGTCACCCTCGCGGCGAGAGAGAGGGAGGGAGAGGGAGACGTGACAGAAGGAGCGGTGAGTCATGTCTGCTATGAACAATGATGATGAG
This sequence comes from Trisopterus minutus, assembly GCA_027122715.1. Lineage (NCBI taxonomy): Eukaryota > Metazoa > Chordata > Actinopteri > Gadiformes > Gadidae > Trisopterus > Trisopterus minutus. The sequence goes on from JAOPUD010000019.1 coordinate 16,015,351, forward strand.
GAGGAGACGGGAAAAGGAAAATGCCAATTAAATAAAAAAAGGGGCGGATATGGGGCGCGGTGGGACTGACCTTGCCGTCGTTGCAGGTGTACACCGCTCGCGGAGACGGCGAGTGGCTGGAGCTGGTGTTGGCTTCTTCTCTGCTCATCTCCTGGACCTCTACAATGGGCTCCACCGCCTCCGCCTTGATTGTCTGAGTGCCATTGTCATGCATGGGTTCTAGGAGACATCACATGGCGGGGAGGGTGAGAAGAAGCCATATTTGTAGTCCCGAGCACACCAATCCTGAGTCTGAAATGATTTAAATAATTCATAAACTACAACACTACTCCGGGAAAAAACCAACAGAGTGGACCTGGGATGTGGCTCAGTATCAGCAGTTCCCAGCAGAAGGTGGCCAAGAGGGTTTCCTGGTTTCTAACCTTGGAACAGTGCCTGCCTGACTCCTTGCTTACCAGCCTGGGGCCAGAATACCCGGTACCGGGAGACAGCCGGTTATTTTAGCCCAGTGGCTAAAGCTAAGCTGACTTGGTGGCTGGCCACTCTAAGCTCCAATTTAGCTGATGAGTTTTAATATTGGTCGGTGCACTCCATCACCTGCCGAACGTCGCCCTTGGGTGCTGTAATCTTCAGCCTGTCCTTTAGATGTCATGCCAGTGGCCCGGCAAGCCAGTGACATCCCACAGGGGACAGAGGTCTGATGCAGGCACTTGCCAGGCCTACCGCTTGCTAGACCGCTGTGCCATTCATGGTTACCCCATGTCGTCTTAGTCCACTTCAGCCTCTATGCACCACTGAGCTGGTGCAGACAAACACAGGTGGACTCTGTCTAGATGACTATTTTCGTATTGTGGAATACATCAACAGGAAATATTAAACGAAACAATCAAACAAAACCCAGATGGAACAGTACGGCATCTCAGTTTTGTTATTGTGAAATATAAAAGGCCTATTTATGGACCGGGGAAACCACCAGTCCAGTCCAGCTGTGGGGAGGTTTTGGTTTTGTACACCTCCAGTCAGGTAGAGTCAGTCAATTTTGTGAACATTTTGAAATACAAGGGGAAATCTTGTGTTTTCCAGTCAAATAGACTAAAAGACTGCTACTGTTACTATGGGCCAGAATCAGCCAATCGTGCATGTTGCTGCTGTCTGTTGCAACTCATGCAGCGATACGTCTTGTCATGTCATTAATGTGCCCACCAAGGTTGTCAGCTGATTCACTTTGATTTTAGCACCCAGTGAGACTGCCACTTAAAAGAGAAGTGCTGGTTCAACTTGGAAGCATGCCAGCACGACCCATTTACATAGCTCCAAATCTTAACAACCCTTTTCTCAGAACAAGCATTTCCTAGCTCCAACAGTAACAGGCTAATGTTGTTCACTTGCACCAAAGTGTCAGTGGCATCAAATGGCTACATTTGTCCAACTTGTGCCAGCGTCCTAACTTCCCCTTGCGGCATTATGCAAAGCACATGTTAAGAAGTTTGTGTAGTGAGCATGAATTATGGCCCTCTCAGACGGTTTAAGCCCCAGGGCTGAGCCTGTCAATGCCAGGAATGAGCTCTTCTGCTTGACACCTTGAAGAGCTACGTTTGCTCAACATTTTCTCAGTGCAATGCAGCCTGGTTGTGAATTGATTACTTTACCATTCACAATGGAACATTGTGAATTCTCAACTCACAATGGAACACTGTGAATAGCCGAAAAACGTTGACGCAGCCAGATCTATCTAATAAGTTCCTAGAAATGGCTCTGATTGAAAGCTACTGTCTACTGCGCGGGTTGAACAACAGGCTCCACCAAATGACAAGTTGAATGACACGATATAGTCTCATGTGATTCAATATTAATCTATGTATGTATCTGTTTGGATTTAAAGGTAAGCCGGATATGTTGAGTAAGAAATCAGAGGAAGCCACAATTTTCGGTTTCAGTTGCAGATACCAAGATAAGACTACTCCCAGTTAAGCTGCCATGATGACTCATTCTGTGAACTAGGCCTGACATAGCCATACGAGTTAACAAATATATATTAGTCTGGAACCTTTTCCAGACTATCATTATTATTATGAGACAGACAACAATTAGATGGACCTACAACCAATCAGAGCAATTAAATACGTGACAAATCACAGCCATCTTTGTTTATCAAATGCCTCACTTTTCTTAAAAAAAAAAAAAAAATGAATGAATTAATTAATATTAATTAATATTGGGGCTGTAGTCAACCCAAAAAAATCTTGGTCAACTGAAATTCAACATACTGTCCAATCGATTGGTTGGAAAGAAATTCTACCTGGTAGCCTAAATAGCACGTCATTACTGTGTGAAGGAAGACCGTGGGTTTTAGAGCCACTCTTGGTCCGACATCACTCAAACATCAAATACATTTGTCAAACAACTACCCAATTAAGAATGGATTAAGAAGCGCTTCTCTCCTTATGAAAGTAACACCAGCGATTGTCCAGCCCTAATTAATATACCTTACCTCTTGTTATTTTCACCAAGTAAAAAAACAACTGTCTGGCGAACCCTATAGGCTTCAAATAACCCTGCAGGTCCAGCGTTTCAGAAGGTGACATAGCACAAATGATTGGAAGAGGCTGGAACTTTAACCAATAAAAGTACCAAGTTCAAGTCAGCATGGGAATTCACTGATCAAATCACAATTTGACGGTGATAGATGATGGCTTTTGTGCCTATCATGAGAGTGCATTTTCCAGGTTCAGCCCTTTCGAGATTGAGTGAAGAAGTTCTTAAAATTTAAATCAGCTCCTCTGAATCCGCAGGAAAGTGCTTGCTCTATTCAGAGTTTGGTATGGGTTTAAGGATTTCCTAAAATTCAACTTGAAACGAATCGCTGATATCGATAAAAAATTCAGATTCTGTGAAATTCTGATGTGTGTGTGTGTGTGTGTGTGTGTGTGTGTGTGCGTGCGGGCGTGTGCGTGTATCTTGTCCCTCACCACTGCCCAGCCTCATGAGGAGCACGTCCTGCAGCCGCCTGTTGAAGTCCCTCAGTTCCTTGACCTCTGTCAGCAGGCTACCGTACTCTTTCAGCTTCTTGGCCTGCTGCACCAGCTGCCTCCGCGTCCGCTCCAGCTCCTGCTGTAGCCTCCTCATCTCCTCCTCTTGCTGCCTGTAGCTGTGCACCAGCTCCTCGTACAGCACACGGGGCACCGCGCCCGCAGCCGCCGCCAACGACTCCTCCGACCCGCAGTCCGTCTCCGCGTCGTGCTGCCGCCGCTGGTCCAGCTCCTCTGGATGTTCCTCTCCTGGGTACTGCTGCTGTTGCTGCTGCAGTTGCTGTCGCTGGTGGTGGTGGTGGTGGTGGTGATGCTGATGGAGATGCTGATGTTCCCCTTCCATGTCTTCGTCGTCGTAGTACCCGTCCTCCTCCTCCTCCATGAGCCGGTCTTCCTCCAGGTAGTCCTCCCCCTCCGTGCAGGAGCTGGCGGCGTTCCTCTCCAGCCGTGCCACCACCGCCGCCAGGCTCTTTGAGGAGGTCGAGGTAGGGCGGCCGTGGTCCTGGGGCGAGGCCTGAGGACGGAAACGATCGAAAGCAAACTAAAGTTCCCCCGAGATAAGGTCATTTGTTCTGGACTCAACCAACCCCCCGACTAACCACCCATCTATGGTGTGACAGGGCAGTGAGAGTAAAATACATTTTTGGGGTTGTTACGACACGTCTTAATGTTTCCCAGACTAATTCAATAGGAAGAGCGGGAAGAGTCAGGGAGTTCCTTGATGAGCCGCTCAGAGGATTTGTCTGAAAGGGCAGCTGTCCAGAGTGCTGAATTTGTGTTAATCCTGCATATGGTAAAAATAGTGTACGGGATTTTGGGCACTAGCCAAACATACCCTAATGCCACACTGTATTATAAACATACCCATCGTACCATGCTGTTTCATGAACATACCCATATTACACACGCACGCACGCAAACCAACACACCCACACCATATGGAGTTAATTAAAGAACTTCCTTATTACCATGTGAATTACACTACTACACAGCTAGCCACCATGAAACAAGAATGTATGCTGCGAGCTACAGTTTCAATCCCATTTCCATTGTTTTTAGATATAAAAGGACAAAAGGTTGTCATACACAATCCTCATTCTATAAGACTATTTGTGTCCTTGAAGTGTATGCTAATATCTTACCTTTTTATGTCTCAGAGGCAGCCTGTCCTCTTCAAAATGGTTCTCAATAGAATTTCCTGAATATTTGATAGACATCTTGGGAATTTTCATCTTCTTTTGCATTATACTGTCTTCAAATTCCTCTACAGTCTCTGTAAAGTGCAGAGCCGAAGTAGCAAGCCAGAATGGAAATGTGTCAGTAAACATTCAAAATCAGGTAAAAACTTTAGATACAACCGTTCCTCCTGTATATTCCAGACACTTACTTGATCCATGTGTATGACATTGTTTTCTTTAAAATAACACATTAACAATAAACAAGTAAGACAACAGGGACAACTTATCATTATCATTAGAGGTGATCAATCTTGATACAAAGAAAATAAACAACCAGTTCAGCCATATGTCTGCGGCACGTAAACACAACTGGTGCTTAAACAGCTTTGAAATGTAGCTAAAGACCCCAGCCTGCGGACGGTAATTGAGGACTGAGCTAATGTTACCGAAGCCATGCAAAGTGTGCTACTTTGACAGAACCCAGTGCATTGGAAATCATGCATTTGGCAGTTGTTGATGTCGCACTAAGCAGTGGGATACCACACAAAGTTAACCACATAAGCGAACAAACTCGTTTCTAATCAACCCGAATATGCATGAAACGTGTCAACCACAGATTGTCAAACGTGTCAAGATTACAATCCCAACTAAGGGTGAGCATGCCAGCATCCACGTTAGCTCCCCGGCTAAAACACAGAGCGAGGCAAAGGGGCTAACGTTAGCGGAGAGTTGTAAACAACGTCGAATGTACCGGGTCGCATGCCACGTAGTATGCAGGATAACCACCGATCACCCGCCGCATACATACATTGTCCGACCACTGCACACTTAAAAAGTCAAATACGACTTAATGACATTATGTCAAGATACGGCTAACTAGCTAACTTTAGCGCATTTAGCAAACGCAGCTAGCCATATCGATGGCTAGCTGGACGTGATCTTGTTGTGGCTGTCAGTGCTAGATTCATGCTGCCCCTGTCTTGACAGATCGACCGAAAACACATTTTCGGCTTCCACGCACAACGATGTTATTCTTAGAGACAAAGACACCGCGTTAGATGGAAGAAGTGTGGCTACCTAGCCAACTTACCTGCGAGCGCAAGGATCTGTGCTTCGCACGGCTGGCCTGTGCTGTCATTCTCTTCAGTTCTGTGAACCAGATACACCTTCTGATTATCAAAATCTGTTTTGTGCAGGGGTCTGAAGTCTTTCACATTTGAAATGGGTAATGCGTAGCACATGTCTTCATCCAAGAACCTCACAAAGGCATACATTATTTACTTATCTTTGGTCCTACACTTTGGATATGGATGACAGTTTTTGCCTCTCTAAGTATTAAAAATATATACACAAGGGAGGGGAGTTCTGCGCTCGGCTACTCCGGTCTGGTCCCCATCACTGAGGTTCATCACTAGGCATTAGCAATGGACTTTCACAATTAAACACAAGGCAAACGTCAATCGATATAACTATTTTTGAATACTTTATTTAAATTGTTTTTATTTTTACGCAAACTGCTTTACATGCTTAATTCATGTTCTGTATGTATAGTATTAACATTTCGTTAATTAGTGTAATTAATGTTATTAATTATCTTTTTTTTTTTTTACTGCAGTCTTTGCCATAATCAATGAACTTAACCACTCAATGGCAAATAACAAGAATTGCATGACGAAGAAATTAACAATTAAGAATTAACTCCTCTATTGCGCTTTTGTTTCAAATACATTTGGCAGTTTAGGTACACTCAAATGGGAATAAACCCCCAGAGATAACCACCTGCCGGGTGGAATTTGTGCTGTGACCAAACGTAAGTGCCTTTTGTTTTTCCAGAATACTCTTTTCATATGTCCCTTCATCGTCAATACTCGAATCCATCTGTCAGAATAGGATGGTTTTCCTAGCAACAGTCAGGTAGTTAAATATTGGGATGGATTCCTCTGTGCTGTTACTCTAACACGGAGCTCCACAGTCGATAAACTGCCCTAACTGTTTCGTTCTGCTTTTGACTGCCATAATTGAAAAGTAACTGATGCAGAACTGCGGATAGCTTTTCTCCTCTGTTTTGTTGTTTCATAGTTTGCTGGAATGGGTGGGTTATGATTATCTCAAATGCCAGGCCCCCCACAATGTGCAATCTCTGTGCTATACGATGGTTCTTCTTCTCAATCCTGTGTGTGTGTGTGTGTGTGTGCACATGTGTGTGTGTGTGTGTGTGTGTGTGTGTGTGTGACACACGTGAATGAGTGTGTGTGTGTGTGTGTGTGTGTGTGTGTGTGTGTGTGTGTGTGTGTGTGTGACACACGTGAATGAGTGTGTATGTGTGTGTGTGTGTGTGTGTGTGTGCGTGTTTGTGCATGTATGTGTGTGTTTGTGTGTGCGTGTGTGGGTGGTATGTGTGATAAAATAAACTGACAGTGACTGATATTATTAATCACTAATTTATATATGTTATATTATTCTATTCACAAATTATAACAAGGAGCACAATAATACAAACTTTTAACCCTGGTTATTGGACAATTTTGTAAGTAAATATAATTGTCAATGTTTTACGTTTAAATACAAATGCATTACATTATTATACAGCATTACAGACACGGAGGCATATGTGGGAATGTAACCCCAATGCTGAGGTATAGTTGTTCGATTTACAATATGTCTACCCAAACACCAAAGCGCAGGTGAGAGATGGGAGATTTAAGCATCTTCTTCACACGCCTAAGGGAGGATTACTGTTCATCTAATCTTCTCTTAAATGGCCCCTCCTGCCCTCAAGGTTGGATATGCCACTGCTCAGCCGCTAAGTATCAGGTACCCTACACTCACTCTTCTGAGTGGCCAAACTTCCCAGAGTAAAGGCACCCGATACTTCACAGTGGCCAAAGTTAGGGTGGCATACAGCCCTGTTTTAGAGTCACTAAACTGTCCTCCTGAGGGGCCGAACGCTCGATCAATAAGCCCTTCACAGAGGAAGGGACCACCACAGCGACTGTGAAGCGACACAATACGTGTCTAAGCCACCAAAACTACAAGATAACGAATAGGAGCCGACATTAAAACACATTACCCCTGGGTGTGTGCATTATCAAGACAAGCGATGCTGTTTGACGCTATGTTTACTCTGCGGCTCGGCAGTCGGTGGCGTACGCACTGCAGTCAGGACAGAAGCCAGACATCATGTCCTACCTATTAGCTCCACGCTGCCAGGCTCATCTATCTTTATTGGCCATCCATTAGCCTGTATTAGAGAGAGACACATGATAATAGCAGTAATGATGTTGATGATGGAATTAGACTGCAGGGACGAACGTCATCGCCACACTGCTGGGGCCCTGAATCATGAGGACAGACCCCGAGATGAAATCACGGGGCCCCGACGACACACACACAGATGGATAGACGGATGGAACCAAATGAGCACTTCTCTGTGGGGGATGTGTGTACGCGCGTGTGTGTGCGTGTGTGTGCGTGTGTGTGTGTGCGTGTGTGTGTGTGTGCGTGTGTGTGCTTGTGTGTGTGCGTGTGTGTATGTTTTTGTTTTTGTGCGTTTATGTGTGCGTAAAAAACAGTGTACAGGGTGTTAGTATGGGTGTGTAGTGGGCCGGGACACAGCCCACACAGACAGCCAATCAAAATGCAGCACCTGTGCCAATCTGCAGGATGAACAGACGCTGGCACAGGTGCGCGTGATGTTTGGCAGCTGCTGGAGCCAACCAGAGAGATGGCATAAAGATGACAGACCCAGCGATGGCAGAACTCAGCCAGGCATCAAATGGACAGTAAGGAAGAGCAGGATTATTACGGCCAATTCCTGGAAAGACGCTTCAAGCATCAACAAATCGAATGACATCAGGATGACGCGATAAGGTTTATAGAAGCTCCAAACGTCTTTTAAAGACGTTGAAAGTGTCTACAAACGGTACATTACCATGCAATTGTCATAGTTTGCATACTGGCCCCACATTTCAGGCCCGGTATGCAAACGATAATAACTGTTCACAGTCAAGAGCAACGCCCGTCAGAGTCAGCTCACCGGTCTTTGGCTTATTTTACCTCTTAATTAGCTCCTCATGAATTACTAATCAACCGTGAAGTAGGCAGCCGCCAATTTAAAACGTGATAGTCCATGAAATGACCAGCAGAGACTCATACAAGCACATCAATTACCCATGCTGCAGTGCCCGAGGACAGACCTTTGAACTGATAGGGAGGGAGCGAGAGGTAAAGACAGAACGCGAATGAGACAGAGAGATATAAAGTAAGACAAAGAGAGAGAGAGAGAGAGAGAGAGAGAGAGAGAGAGAGAGAGAGAGAGAGAATATAACGGAGACAGGGAAGAGGAGAGAGAGCGAGAGACACAGAAGGAGAGAGAGGAAAAGAGAGAGAATGACACTAAGGTGAGACAGAGAAAGAAAGAGAGGGAGACAGCGATAGACACAGACGGATACAGCGGAAGGAGACAGAGGGTAAGAGAGAGAGAGAGAAAGAGAGTCAGTGAGGATGAGAAAGAGGGAGAGAGAAAGAGAGAGAAAGAGGGGAGAGAGAGTCCGAGCAAGTGACACTGTGTTTTGCGCATAGATAATAAACGTATGGACGAACTTTATTGAGTAAATCCTTTCATTAAGTATTTAGCCTGAGATCGTTGCCGGCGATGCCATCATGTGGCGCATTCTGCTTGACCCAGCCAGGAGACATTGATCTTCCTTTAAAGCAACATAATGACCAAAACAGAAACATGGAGGGATCATATTTCGGCCCTGGTCAATTCAGTTCATTAGAGATGCTCTACCGCCTGCTGTGGCCCAGTATTGAGCCGAGCGAGTGTCACCGGGCTGTTAGCCTCTAGTTAACCAGGCAGACACAGAGAAGTATGAAAGTATGAAACTGTAAGACATGGTGCCAATCGAACAGCAATCTACAGGGAATGAACAGGCAGATAAAAAATATATTTATATATATATATAAACAATGAAGGAAAAAGGAACGATTTACACGCTCCCTTGCTTCCTGTGTGGGACCCGAAGTTTGTGCTTCTCCGTCTGTCTGTCCGTCTCCCGGACCGACCGTCTGTCCGTTTGAATATGGCTGTATTTTTTTGTCTGTATGTCCGCGAGGGCATCAAATGTCAGACACGCCACAGCCAAATCCTGAAAGTATGAAGGCGGTTCCCGGGGTCCCCTTCAGAAGTGTCCCCTAAACCCCTGATACTTTCACAACATCTCCATGCCTCTAATCTCCACTTATGGAAAGCCAGGTGAGCAGCAGCCACATGGGCTGGAGGGGGGGGGGGCTTTAGTATGTAGGAATGGAGCTCATCCTAATGGCATCCATCCCCATCCCTCTCCTCTCTCCCCCTCTCCTCCTCTACTCTCTCTCCCTCTCTCCCTCTCCCTCTCTCCTCTCTCTCCCTCTCTCCCTCTCTCGCTCTCTCCCTCTCTCCTCTCTGACAGCGGCCACAGAGGTCAAGGCCGCTGGTTGGGATGAGGGGAGGAAGAGCGATACAGAGAGAACAAAGAGAGAGAGAGAGAGAGCGAGAGAGAGAGAGAGAGAGAGAGAGAAAGAGAAAGAGAGTGAGTGAGAGAGTGAGCAAAAGGGGGGGGAAAGAGGGAGATTGAGTGAGGGAGAAAGAGAAGGAGGGAGAGAGAAAGAGAGAGAGAGATCGAGAGGGAGCGAGACAGATGCGGCCGGTAGAGAGCCCCTCTGTGACGCAGCCACTGACAGCAGGGAGCCGGTGGGATTGGCCGAGGGACAGGGGCAGTGCTGCATGCCGCCGAGCAGCCTGCCTCACAGGTGCACAGCATCTGACAGATAATAGCAGATCAAGCAATGGCCAAACCGGCCTGTCGCCAAGCCAGGGAATATGGGGAGGAGAGGGGGGGGACCAGACAGTGGGATAGAGGAGGTGGTGGTGGTGGAGGTGGTGGTGGTGGTGGTGGTGGTGGTTTAGGGACAGAGGGGGTTGTTGTTGGGAGGCAGAAGGCTTTGAGAACCAGCAGTGTTTACTTTAGCCCCGAACAACACACGCACACAAACATATGCGCACACACACGTGCACGCGCACACCTAAGTACACACATACACACATTTGCCAGTCAAGGGCATACAAGGTTACTGCTGGAAATCCCCACACAGAATCAGTGTACAGCTTACTGTAGACTGGGCGGGAGAAGGCTGAGATGGATGGGAAGTTGAATGCAGACATAGGATGCCGTAAGAGTTTGAGGAATCACCTCAGACCTGTAAACTAATTTATAGCACTTCTGTGTACTGTCATTACCTTTAACGCGCTATTGTCTCGGCCGCTTTGTCTCGGCCGCTTTGTCTTTGTTTGGGTTTTTAATTTCTGTTGAGGAAGCAGTGAGTCTCTGGAGCGCAATAAAAGTCATTTGTTTATACCGTGGCAACCTATTCCCTTCCTCTGCTCATTCTAATTCATGTTTTTATTCATGTCCAAATCCGATTTTCATCTTGGTGTGCAAATCTATAGTGAGAGCCCATAAGGAGTGTTGACGATTACAAAGGCCTTCTTTGTGTTAGCTCAACCCAAATACTGCTGACAGGGACCTCTGCAAGTGCATTCGTTTCTGGCGGTTGCCTTATCATCGCTCCAGACTGGTCAGAGCATGACCAGGTGGATATTGCTGGCTTAAAAAGCAACATGATAATTATTATGGTGTGTGAAGTGTAAAGTACCTAGAATGTACAGTACAGGGGGACCCCGTTTTAAAGATGAACTTGGGACAATTGGATGGCACAGTTTTGGTGAGACAGCCAAGGAAACATAGGGCGAGTTCCGTTCATTCATTACTCAAAAGGCTGGTTAACTTCTCTGCTGCTGCAGAAAGCAGAGCACGTGATCTGCTGATCTGCCAGGTGCTATCGCAACAGGGACACACGCACACACACACATACGCACACACATACACACACACACACGTACACGCACACGCACACACGTACACGCACACACACACCCCCCCACACACACACACACACACACACACACACACACAGCATGCATTGGTTATTAATGAGCCATAGAGAAATAGCTCAGACTAACCATAACTGTATTGTCCACTAAGGAAGCAGGTTGGAGCACAAACAAACACAAACACATACATCTCAGAGCCAGACTGAATGTCAGCAGCAGGATGGAACCACCTCACAGTTTGCTTAATTTGACGGATGGCACGCTTAAACGCCACGCCCATAATTCAACCTCCTCAAAGAAACAATTCACAAGCACAGAGACAAATATCCAATCCATTACCTCAGGTGAACCTCCATGCTTGTCAAAGGGGGACAGACGCATCCTTTGGATTTACTCAGCAGAACGCATCCATATGATTAATGTGGCCCTTCATATTTTCCCCCTAAGTTTATTTTTTAAGTGACAGCTAGACAAAGACAGAAAACAAAACAACGACACATGCACAGCACAATCCTTCGCCAGACGATCTGCATCGCTTTGGCATAACACAGATGTTCTTCCCAGAGTTGTGATGCGCAAATGAATTGCAGTCCGATTGCGCTGACCAGATCAGGAGTCGACTAGAGTAGCTCTGTGACTTGTTTTAATGTGTTGTTTAGAAAACTGTGGAAGTTAGTGGGGCTTTGGCCATTAGAAAACCATTCACTCACACAGAACTCAATTATTCTTTAAAAAAGATGCATTTCCTCTGCAGACAACTTTATTCAGGTCATGGATAATCTAGATAATTGAGAAATATTTGCAAGAGGAGCCTCTTTCTCTCTGTCTCTCTCTCTCTCTCTCTATTAGACTCACTCACGCACACACACAAATTCATTCACATCACATCATTCACACACCCAGTTACTCTCTCTCTTAGACATACTCATAGGCAAACTCTCTATTACTCCTGCTGCGAACTCACTCGCTGACACAAACTACCTCTCTTTCTCTTTCTCTCTCTCTTTATTACACACACATGCACACACACTCACATACACAGAACATCTCTCTATCCATCACACACCCTCTCGCTCTCTCGGTTAGACATGTTCACATGCTAACTCTCTATCACTCCCACTGCACACACTCTCATACACAAAAACAATCTTTATCACTTACACACTCACTCACAGACAATATTTCTCTCTCACACAAACACAAACAATCTCACACACACGATCACACACACACACACACACACACACACACACACACACACACACACAAACACACAAACATAAACACACACACCCACGCACACGCTTACACACACCCACACACCCATAAACACATACCCAGGCGTACGCACACACACACACACACACACACACACACACACACACACACACACACACACACACACACACACACAC
>JAOPUD010000019.1:16448277-16459853 GCA_027122715.1 Trisopterus minutus
TGTGTGTGTGTGTGTGTGTGTGTGTGTGTGTGTGTGTGTGTGTGTGTGTGTGTGTTTGTGTGTGTGTGTGTGTGTCTTTATGGCCATCCCATAAAGACACACACACACACACACACACACACACACACACATGCACGTACGCACACACACAGCCACATAAACACAGACTTGTCCCTCAACCCTCTCTGCTCTCTCTCCCCCACCCTTTCCCATCGTCGCCCTCATGCTACTCGAGTACTACACCCAGATTGGTTAATGCAGAATGAGGGGTGTGGCTTCATCCCTATCAAAACCCACTACGTACCTTTTACATAAGATGTTAAATCAACAACTGAACCACCATCAGAGAACGAGAGCGAACAAGAGAGAAAATAGAGCAGTATCTAGAGAAAGAAAGCAATACAGCAATACTAAATATTGCATTATGTGCACTAGTTGGCAACCACCTCCAACATACAGGATGGGGATGTGAAGAAAGAAAGTAGGGAGAGAGAGAGAGACAGAGAGAGAGAGACAGAGACAGAGAGAGAGAGAGAGACGGAGAGAGAGAGAGACAGGGCAAGTGCAAAAGAGTGAATGAAGTAAATTAAGTGAATAAAAAGAAGGAAGTAGGCCTACCATAACACAATTAAATGGATATGTGTGCAGGTGGAGCAAACTGCAGTGTGGAGCCAGCAGCTGAACACCGCAGTGGGCAGGCAGGTAGCACGTTCCCCTGAGCCCAGAACATGCAGAACCAGAACAGCACCCTGAGGGATGCAGCAGCCCTCTCTTCCCGTTCTCTACTGACACCTAAGACCTTGTACCAGCAAACTCCCAGCCATCGTGATGCAGCACAAATGAGCCACAGGTGCAGCTGATGGTGTGTGTGTGTGTGTGTGTGTGTGTGTGTGTGTGTGTGTGTGTGTGTGTGTACATAAAACATAGCAATATCTGAACTGACCGTGTCTATAGGTGAAGCCATCATTAAACAATAGATAGTTAGATTGAGAATCTTTATTTCTATTTAAGCATGAAGCATGAGTAATCCTGATTTGTATCTATGTCTCTTGGTGCCCCCCCACGCTGTGAGCCGCTGGCCTCTTGCATATCAGTGTTTATATTGCGATTCTCTCAAAGCCTGTATAAATATAATATAATATATTATATACCTTACACAGACAGACACACAGACACACAGACACACACACACACACACACATCATGTCATATTGTGTGTGTCATGCACGTCATGCTTTTGTAACGATAGAGCACCCCCAATATATCTACATGGTAGTGGGTCCTATTCCACTGAGCTCTAGACACAGCTCTAGAGTGGAGGCAAACTCCACTAAAATAAAGAGGATATTTATTTTTTAATTCAATTCACTTTAAATCAAAGTGTGAACGAACCCCACAATTCCAGCTTGAATTAGAATACAATGAGTGTTCTAAGAAGAAGGGGGGGGGGCGTGTCATCCCCATGGCTACCACCCATTTGTGATAATATTTTAGCACAGTATGTTCAGCAAGTGTCAGAGAAGCTTAGCCCACTCTCGAACGTGCCTCGTAAACCCAGTGAGGACCAGCTTATAAACTGGATATTTATGCTCTCTATCGCGTGAAAGGATAGAGAGCTTAAATTCTCTCTATCCTTTCATAGAAATATCCTGTGAATTTAGAAGATTCAATTACAGTGGAGCTTCCCACACTTTTTAAGTGTAAAATTGTGTTTAAAATGGCAGTTTGTTGGTGAGGGGGATTATGATAAGTGGGCCTGCATTCTTTAATACATCCTAGATGCTTCAAAGGGTTATAGTAAGGGGATTTTCCCTTCATATTATAATATTGCAAATACAAAAGGTCTATGCTACTCTAAATGAGCACATGACTAAACTAAACTAAAAGGTGTGATACAATTTCCTCTTCCTGTCCTTATGCTTGTGTGTGTGTGTGTGTGTGTGTGTGTGTGTGTGTGTGTGTGTGTGTGTGGGTGTGTGTTGTACTGCAAGGGGAGATGCCTTGAGTTGCTTTTGACTCCACATTGGAAAATTGTCTGTCTCCTAGCAGGATTTGCAATCAAATAGTAAACGTTTGGAGAAAATGATAATAACATCCCTCGGTGATAGCGGGAGACGGCAGAGATGGTCCGAGGTATGGGGTCATTGAGTTATACTCCACATAGTTATGGACGGTTATAAAACACAAGGTATTTTCTCTCTTACCCATTGGGTGGTTTCATAGAGTCCTGGTTGTCGTCTGCTAACCGCAGGCTGGAGGGGAGGAACAGAATGGAGGTCAGTTAAAGAAAGAGGAGAAAAGCCAGGGCTGAAAAGAGGGCTATTGTTCCACAAACTTGATAACGAGTGCCATAGAAACACGGAGAAAGAAAACTCCCCGGGCAAACTATTTACCACAGAGGATATTGTCTGGTGGTCGAAATTACTGGTCACAATAAACATCAACAAATATGCAGTAAAGATGTGAAATCATAAATAAAACAACAAATACAGAAAATGGATCCAAAAATTAGACTCATGCACAAATGGGAACACAAATGTGGTCCATTTGATTATGCCCCAGTTATTAATTGATAGAATCTAACCACTCTGGCCATCTGGAGTATAGCGAGCCTACTAACATAGCATATACGTTATAACACTGAATGATAGGTCAGACTACCTAAAGTCTGCGATGATAGGATCCATCTCTGGGCTATTAATGACGGACAACCTGGAGGAAAAGAGAAAAAAGACTAGAGTTAGACTGTGCTGACAGGATTTGTCGGCGTGTAGACGTCAACAAAACAGGCTGGTGGTGTGTAGACTATATGTGGTGGTGTACGCGTCTTGCGTGTCTCACCTGAGCGATGTGCGTGTGCGTGTGCGTGTGCATGTGCGTGTGTAAAGTATGTGACACTACCGGCTCGGGGAGTTTGGTCCGTCCGGGACGTCTTGGGCACCGACAGCGTCCCTGCAGAAAAGAGTGTTTAGAGACAGTAGCCTACTGACCGAGGTGTCATTTGGGACATTCAGGGGAAGCGGCATGACAAGCACGCGTGAAATTCCAAGAAGCGCACTTATTTGCATAATGAGTGGTAATTGGATAATAACTAAATGTAAGGAAATACAGATAAGGATAATAAGGTTAATAATAAGAATAAATCAAATTTAAAGCGGATTCGTCCCGTGAGCCTACCTATGGCTATATGTATATATATATATATAGCCCTTTTCAACTAAATGGATTGTGTCCGCTCCACTACAAACTCTTTGGTGCTTCAAATTGATTTCCAATGAAATCCAGAAACGTGTAGTATGGATTGTTCAACCCTGTCACTAACTGGGCAACAGTTTCCACCCAGTTCTGCCCATCCCACTTTGCCCACAGGACTACCTATTTCGATAGGAAAACGGGTTTAAATGAAGTATCATTATTGTGGGCTACTCACTTGTTGCTGTCATTTTTCTTTCCGCTTCTCCTCCAGTTCGTGATAAAACTCATTCCACAAGCGGTCAAGTTCCGGGTGACAAACTTAAGACTCGAGACTAAAACACGTTCATGGGTCTGAGCGGTGGAGGACCTGCGACCCGGTGTGCAGCAGGTATGTAAAGCCAGAAACGACAGTAAAATAGGACAGCCCCTGGCTCATGGGCTACGCGGCGGCGAATAAAACCTTCCTCCTTCCTATCTAGTGGAAAGGTGGACCTGCCATCACCATAATAATGCCGCTGTTTAAATGTACCGGAATGTGGCTCCTGGGTCCTAGAGCGCGTTAAATTCAGGGACGGGTCCAGACTGACCATCCGTACATCGTCTACAGAAGACAAAAGTGACCAAAAGAACACACAACGGACAATTTACTTTCATTTTATTTCGTATTGAGTTTAATGTATAACATATTTTGACCAAGCCTTTGGATAATGATTAATCTCACATGTTAGAAAATTATTTTTTACATTTAAAAAGCCTCTATTGCAAGCTTAGAAATATAAGTGGTTTTTGGTTTGTAAATATAGCATTCTATACATATGACAACGGGATCCAGTTGCCTTTAAATACAAGGAAATTGTATTCAATAAGACAAATGTGTGTATGTCATCTCTCACCAACTACCTCATGGTGTATTTACAATAGTAATGGAATTTGTATGAATAACTGACATTAACATAGAACACTATGACCACGCTGATTAAGTTGGTTAGGTCTACCGCATCACTTAATTGCCAATTTAACACATTGCTCAACACAATCTGAAAGTTAGGATTGGTGGAAGTGTCTGACAAATGATGTGCATTGTTTGGTCAGAAAATAAGCTGTTTAACGTCCACCGGTTTACATCAGTTATTCCCTTATGAAAAAAAAAGGATCACAGTTTACTTCAGCAACGTCTATGAACTAAACAAATTAGTATAGATCTTATTTGACACTAAAAAACAAAACTAAAAAACAAATCGATCACTAAACGTTACGACTCACTGATTCATGATGAAGGAGCTTGTAGTTGCAGTGCAATAGGAGCCTCTTTCAAAGCCCTACCCACGTGCTCTTGAGCAACACAAAAGGTTTTGCAAGTTAAATCCCAGAGAGAGAGAGATAGAGATCCTGGGATAATGGGTCGACAGGCCTTTGTACAATATAGAAAAGAAGCAATAATAATCTCTTCATTCACATAAGACTTTGAAATGCACCGCAATATCACAAAAAAACATCCACGGACATAAAGGTTCTATACAAATGCCAATATAAGCAGCAGCAGCAGCAGCAGCAACAACGTTTTCCTGTGAAGGGTACGACACCTTGAGGAGAAAAGGGGGTACTGACTCAATAACAAATGACCGACATGTCAACCGTCCAAGCGAATCGTGTCTATCTTAAATAACACCTACATAAGGGGTTAACAGAAGGAACACATTAGTATTGAGTGTTGTCGCGTTTTTTTGTTGAAACCCTGAATTAACATTTCCTTCAAAATCTCCTTCCCGTTGAATTCAGGATCTGAGAGAAGAGTACGGTGCAGACACAAGTTACACCACAATGGGAGGAGCAAATGGGGAGCCTGGTAGCGCTGGTTCAACATTCATATATTTGTTGCAAAGCATTGGTAAGCACATAATTTCATTCGATTTCCTTAACTGGGCTTTACATATATTTTTTTTCTTTAAAGTAAAGATTATGGTTTTAGTAGACACTCAGCAACATTCATGAGGGCATTGTGGTGCGTTTCTGTGTGTGTGTGTGTGTGTGTGTGTGTGTGTGTGTGTATGTGTGTGTGTGTGTGTGTGTGTGTGTGTGTGTGGGGTTGAGTCAGCAGTCTCCGCTGGATGAATCAAGGCCTCACATCAACCACCTTTTAAGGGGTGGAATAAGGGGGAATCTGCTCTCTCTCTCACACACACACACACACACACACACACACACACACACTCCCTTCCCGACGTCCTGCATCAATTGTAGGTAAGATGGATCGCAATCACTTCATAACTCTGCTGTGCCTTTCATGTGTGTGTGTGTGTGTGTGTGTATGTGTGTGTGTGTGTGTGTGTGTGTGTGTGTGTGTGTGCGTGTGTGCGTGCCGCGTGCGAGCGTGTGTGTGCATGTGTGTGCGTGATGGCGGATGTGGGCCGCAGTTTCCACGGCCCCAGATCTACCGCGTCTGAACCCCCAACACGGGCGAAGTTTCCGTACACACAATGGACGGTGAGCAGACGTGCCAGGGCACAGCTCTCAGGTCTGTCGATTAAAAAAAAAACCTGAGCATCATCGGAACATCGCGTGAAGACGGACGTGAGACAAACCCACACAGCACTCAGGCAGCGCTAGATGGATGGCGCTTGTCACGGTATGTGCGGGCGTCTGCAGCGGTATCCGCTAATCAACGTAAATCACGGTGTGCGCTGGTGGGACGGCGGGGTCACGTAGCCTACTGTATTTGCGTTGTAAATCTGGTCGAAGGAGCCCGACACACCTGTGCTGAACGCCAGACACCTTAATCGCTCGGAGCGTACCGGTGTGTTCCGCTTTGCTACCTGCATGAATGAAACTCTATCCTGTTGCCTCGCTGGCTGTTCATGACACCGGAGATGATGGTGTGTCAAGAACTGGTTTCATTGTGCTCATCGTTTGCTACAAGTGTGTGTCATACATCAAAGAAATGTATTTAAAAAATGAATTTAAAAAAAAAGCAACAAGGGGAAGTTGTTGTGCACAAAGCCAGGGCTGTGAGTCTGCCCTGAAGTGAGTGATTCAGCTCCTGTGTGTGTGTGTGTGTGTGTGTGTGTGTGTGTGTGTGTGTGTGTGTGTGTGTGTGGATGTTTTTCTTTGCTTTATGTGGAAACTCAACATGACTAGCCGAAATCTGATACAGTGCTGGGCAAAATCCGCCCTTAATGAAAGTAGGGCAACGCATTGTTTTTACCAAATGTTTACGTGATGAGGGTAATGGAGGGGGCTGGCGAGTGCAAAACATGACTTGCAGTTGTTCTAGGTGTGCTTCAAAAACTGAGACATACGATAGCTTTGGTGTGCTCTGTTTTCCTGTCACAAACACTTGGCTCCCTACTGTGGATTTCAAATAAATTCAACATTTGTTGTGTAATACGGTGCATATTGTTACATAAGTACAAACAAGACGAGAAAATGCAACCGGGAGAGTAGATCTAATTTCATGCAACTTAATTTCGTTTTCCCCCCCCCTCCCCTTTAACTTTAGGTTAACTCAGTGTTGCATTTCAGCAGCACTGCATTCCTCGTCGAGGTGCATGTGCATGGGGAGTGGGGGGGCTTAGGGAAGGAAGCACGGTCGTCAAATCCTGACAGGCTGTATACTCTACTCCTGATAGTGTGCTGTGTGAGCACATTACCTATTTGCGAACCCTGGGTGGACAGTCGTGCACTTTGTGATTGGTGCCATGTCTTAATCGTCGGCAACACACAACTTAACGAGTTCACAGGTGCCAGTAAACATATTGCATGGGCTAAATGCTGCAGCAGCAAGCCAACTGTGAATTATTGGACAGATCAGAGCCGAATGAAAACCCAACAAGTCTCTACAGGGTCAATCGCCTTCACAGTCTTTTCATTTCAGGCTGTGTTTGTTTATCATGCATAACACCGGCGTGATTACTTTAAAACTTGGCACTGTCTGCGTTGCAAGCCGGATCTTGAATATTGCTGCTGGACATGTTGAAGGTGGAGAATACCTCAGCTTATTAATAGGTCCACTTCAACAACATGAAGTGGAGAATTGGTGTCTCCTATTATTTTCCAAGTCATGATGCAGGTTTGACAGAGAGATGCTTTACGAGGTAAAGGATAGCCTAATAATTATAGTCATAAAGATAATGAGGTTTAAATTACCCCCACCATTACAGACGGGGGAGGCTGTCAGGTACATGCTCGTCGCCTCCACAGATTGGGACAACCAGAAGGGGAGAGGGAGCGTTGAACTGGAAGCCCCTCCAGTCAGGCTCTGCTGGGGCAGTCTGGGGCGTCCTGAACTTGGGGCAATAAACCCATTTCTAGAAGGTTATTTAAGGCTTTCAGTGGCTCTCTGCCAACCTGTGTGTTTTTTTATTTAAATGGACCACTGGTTTTCAATGTGTCGCAAACACGTTTATTAAGGCTTTATTATCATCACGGTACCTGATCGCTTCTAAGATCTTCGACGATTCCTCAACAACGTGGTGAAAATAACCGCTCCGAGTAAACTGCGAATTCCACCTTGTATTTCAACGTGAGCAGCACAGATCAAGCCGCCAATAACAGTGTAATAGCCTAACACAAATTATAATAAAATAATTAATTAAAAAAACGGAGACGCAAACTTACCTGCAAGGTAAAAACTTATCAAATTCCCAAAGCAACAATTCCCCGGCAGCGCGGTGTTCAGGATCGATGCTCTCCGTTCTTGTGAGGAGCAATGTGCATGATCAGGCATGTGCACTATCACTGGTCTCCTTTAGTGGGACCTGGAGAAATGCTGCCTGAGCGGAGTTATGGAGGAGCGCACGTTAGGAGTAGCAGTGAACGGGATGGGGCCACAGCAGAGCATACCCCCCCCGCCCTCCCTCTGCCCGCCCCACTCGTAGCGCACACTCCCGCTGGCCTGCAGAGCTCGGCCTAGGGCTAACAGCGGAGGATGCTTGCTTATATCAAATTCAAACATTTTGTGAAACTTGTCAGCGTCGGTGTTTTTAACAAGTGACGTTATAGCTAGTTGATTAACAGGCTTGATTTGCGTTGTGCAAAACCGTGTTGCGCAATGCTTCTCCACGTGTTTAGGCCTAATGCATTCCTGGAGTTTCTACAGCCAAACAAGATTTTGAATTCCTTGGTCTGATCACATGTAAACAAACTGGGATTGCTTTGATTTGACATCTCCTAAATTAGCTAATTATCTAACGGCACTCCCGCACGCACCCATGCATGCACTCACGCATGTACTCACGCACGCACACGCCATCCTTCCTATACAAGCTTTGCTCTTGCAGACGTTTAGTTCGGGGATGCTTGCTGACTGTCACTGTGCCAAGGACTCTGCGTGTTGCATGCATCCGTGAACTAAACGTGTAGGAGCCCATAAGTGGGATGACATTTCCAATTGGGAATGACCGGGGTTCAGTAGGAAGATTGCTGCTTGGCAACAGGCGTGGGATAAAGGAAAGAACAACTGGGAAGAGGATCACGTGGCATTGTGTGACTCATGCGTCTCGATGTCGTCATGCTTCATTTAACTCACCGAGATTACAGACTGCATTTTAATCTAGCAAGATACGTTTTCATTTGCCTGCATTATGGCTAAGCGTGCAAGCACTACTTAACAACACAATGCACATGATTTATAAGAGCACGATGCTATTTTGAGTGTGTGTGTGGGGGGGGGGAACGCCCCAGAATGACAAATTAAAACTTGTGCAAAAGGGCATGTGAATCACCATTCGACCATTGGAATGTTGTTTATTAAGAGGCTTACATGCACAGGTTGTCGGTGTTTGGCAGGACCACAGTATAAAAATGTATGCCTTTTTTAGATAATTCAAGTACAGTGTAATTCAAGTTTATTCCAAGTCAAATATTCAAGACAGCGCCGGCGGCCATCTTTCAAAGTCTGTCGCACCAGTATTGCGACGTTTCGATGTGTGAGGGCAAATCGCCGTCGACGCCTCCCTGTTCGTGGGGACACAGGTTGGGAGGGGGGCCAGTCACCCCCTGGTCGATGTACGGGTTCTTCGGGTTCGGCTCGGAAACAGCGTATTTGCTCCCTGTCTTCTGAGCACGAAGCGCTCCCCCGGGTCCGCCCTCGGCCCTGGGTCCAAGGGTCTGGAAGTGCTTCAGCCGCACCACCTCGCGGCTCCTCCGGATGCAGGGCATCAGCGCCGCCACCTCCTTGCGGAACTTGGAGCTCATGCCGAAGTAGATGAGCGGGTTGTAGAAGCTGGCGGACTTGGCGAAGAGCCGCGTGATGATGCTGGTGGTGTTGGGCACCTGGAAGCCCCAGGCGGACCACATGGACACCACGGCGTAGGGGGACCAGGCCAGCACGAACGCCGTGCAGATCACGATGGACACCTTGGAGACGGGAGCAACACCGAGCAACAGCTGTCAGACATGAAACCATAGTCGGGCGCTGAACCATGGTCGGGCGCGAACCATGGTCGGGCGTGAACACAGTGCTTGGCATCGTGTAGCGTCTTATCCTAGCTATCTTTGTTGTGTACGGGGAACGGGTTAACCTAGTGACTGTAAGAGCTTGCCACCTGTTTTTCATCAACATCCTTAATGTACCGACAGCGATATATTGTTTCTCTTTCTTCTGACAAATGTGCTTTTTGTAAATCGCTTTGTGACCAAGGTGTCTGCTCAGTACCCTGAAGGTAAATGAACAGATCCCGGGCACTTAAAGAACCCCAGCATCTTCCCCCGGTACACCTTTAGGGAAACGCCCTCGGTGCCTTCCCGTTGGCTCACCCTGGTGACGTCCCTCTCCACCGTCCTCTGGTGGGCCGTGAGGTAGCCATCGGCCGACATGGCGTTGGTGCTCTTCACCGACTTGATGATGGACACGTAGGAGAAGAACATGATGGTCACCGGGACCACGAAGCAGGAGATGAGGATGGAGATGATGTAGGACTTGTAGATGGTGGAGTAGTTGGCCTTGGACCAGTCTATCTCGCAGGTACCGTAGCCCCGGTCTAGAGGAAGACATGGGACAAGAGTTGGGGGAGAAGATCAGGGCTTTTAGTGCATCTCTCAGTGGCTTGATCTTCTTCTAGGGGCTGATGTAAATGATTCCAGTCTATGCTGTATTTTGACCACGTCTTACCCCACATCAGTTATGAATGATTTCTTCGCCACGAAGTGGACAACGCCATATAAGGTTTCATGAGTTTGTAGATAAGTCAGACACTACAAACATGGCATCTTTTCCATTTTCGCCCAAGCCAAGACAGACCGAGGGTTTACCTGGGTGAATTAAAACCTGTAGGCGTGGCTTGATTACCATTCCGCCCACTTCCTATATAAACTGAATTCTTGCTTATTGAACCACCTCCAGAATGCGAGCTTGTTTACCTTGTGTCTCTGAGTAAACCACATGTTGAACATTTACCACTCTCTGAGTCATACCTAGCCCAAAACGACGATGCCACAAAGGATCAAATTAGTTTTTCATTGGGACTCTAAGGTGGGAGGTGGCTGTGTGGAGACAGACCTGTGAAACTTCCCCATCCCAACAGAGGGGCAACAGACCAGAAGAAGGCCCCCATCCAGATGCAGAGCAGGGAGATGGCGATGGTGTTAATGCTGATGCAGTGAGCTGTGTGCACACAAAACAAGGAGAACGTTAAACTGTCTTTCT
Source organism: Trisopterus minutus (assembly GCA_027122715.1). Lineage (NCBI taxonomy): Eukaryota > Metazoa > Chordata > Actinopteri > Gadiformes > Gadidae > Trisopterus > Trisopterus minutus. Next base: position 16,459,115 of record JAOPUD010000019.1, read on the forward strand.
TTAACGGGACAGAAAGAAAAAAAAAAAAATTCTATAAACCGCATTCTACAAATGTTTTTGCTTTGGCAAACCTTGAGCAGAGAAGTTGACAAGCATTCCCGCCATGTCTTGAACGTCAAATGTTGACATTTATTGAACAATAAGTTCTTTTCTAGGCATGCCAGCTTTGGCAAAGAACTTTGACTGAAAAGAACCACTGTTGACTCAGTACACATAGCTTTGTATTCAGTGACAGATAAAAAAAAAACGAATTCAATTGGGTTGTTCTATTTTCGGCCTTCGACCTGCCTCATGGAACAAGTTTGAACAAGAACGCTACACACTCTATATCATACAATACACAATCTATTCATCACAGTTTGTATTGCCTCTGATCGCTTACACTGATGTGTCCTGGTTGTTTTTAATGTAGGCTGAATGTAATTTTGTGTTTAATGTTGATTTAGGTGCACCGTTGCCTAAACCTAGATTTAATTTAATACAATAAATAATGTACTGTACAGTATCAAAGCAAATCAAATGCATGGCATACAACGGCAAACACATTCTAGGCCAATCTTGTCTTTCCCAGTCCGACAACAGAGGCGGTTACTCTCCGTCATTTCCACACATAATTAAGACATTCTTCAGTGTATATTGCCTTAAAATGACCTTAATTACATGTAATTCTAACATGTACATGGGATTGCTTTGAGTGGTGATTACGACAGAGAAGTTGGAGAAAACCACACTTCTCCTC
>JAOPUD010000019.1:16477804-16503051 GCA_027122715.1 Trisopterus minutus
CACACACACACACACACACACACACACACACACACACACACACACACACACACACACACACACACACACACCACAGCCCAGTTGAATCACGCAAGACGGACCGAGACACACACGCATAGACCAGGTGAGACATGCAAGATGGACCCAGACACACACACACAGACCAGGTGAGACACACAAGACCACTACACTCAGAAACAGATGTGCTCCAGGCAAAACCCCTCCACGGCATTGCAGCAGTTGGTCGGCTTTAGGATTAACAGAGGCCAAAGGAGTTGGACTAATGATTTAAGGTAAGGAGAGTCACGACCGTCTTTCAGCCTGGAAATCCTTTTTTTTTTTTTTTTTTTTTTATGTGATAGCTTGTAGTAAGTTGTCAAATTGATTGAATGAACTATTGAACAAATTGGTCAAACGTACAATTATTTTGCCAAAAACAAAACCTTAGATCAGTGGTTGGTTTGTTAATGGGTTCCAAGTAACCATGTTGGCTAATCCCTCTTGTCCTAGCTCACCAAGTTCCCAGAGAGTTCACCGTGATAGGTTGGGCAGAAACAGAGGGAGCGAGACCATCATTTATTCATAGCCAAGACTCCCTTATTGGAAACAGAGACTGACTCTGAGTGGAGAGCGATCCCTGCTTGCTGCATCGAGGAGATGGGCTTAGATAACCATTACAAGATTATCCCTGACGTCGCTTTAAAGCAATAGGACCCCAATATCACTGCCACTGTGTTTTCACACTTTCTGTGAGCTATCGCCATTGGCACGTTGCCACTGCAAAATATTTGTAAATGTGCTGCATGAATATTGTGGTGTAGACCAGGCGTTGGATGCAAATGTGGAGTGGCTCCATCTGGGGAACAGACATAGCTGTAGAAGGCGAGTGTGATGAGAAAGTGTGTTGTATGCAGTCTACTGATTGTGTTTTGTACTCTCTCTACTCTCTCTCTCACAGTGAGGTCAGCTCCAGGACAGGTCCTGCACTTCACAGGAGAGTGCGATCAAGTGGGACGGACCTGTGAACCTATGCTTGGTGACGCATGTGCTTTAGCAAAGTTTGCGAAACTTGCTGCCCATTCGCTGATTCAAGAGATGTGGAGTAAAGAAGCATGTGGCCTTCCATGAAGCCAGGAAGTAGTGCTGATCGTGCTACATGTACGTTTTCACATCCACATTTCAAGAAAAAAAGAAAAAGCAAGAAAAGGAATATTCCATGTTGTGTATACATGGTGTATTAGTGAGTCATCTTTACAGGTCATACCGTGTATTTACACACACAATGACTGGATGTGGGATGACAATATTGAGGTGTTACTAGGGTGATCTCTAAAGGGGATGCAGAGATGCATTCACTTTATATTTTCTCGAGACAGGAGTTAAAAGGACTGTGCTTGAATCAAACCAATAAATCCACAGGCTGTGTAGAGAGACTATTTCTCACCTGCCGGTAGTATTTGTCATAGACAGGATTTCCACTGGAGAGCTGTAAGGAAAGAAACAACGGTATAAATTAACTTCAGTTTACTACAGAGCAAGCATACATGGGTGATATAAACAAAATGCTGCTGCTACAACCATTATTATTAGGCAGTGGTTATGAGTTTAAAATAAAACACTTGTAGGTGTAAATATGGGCCTACTTGAGATGCTTTGCATTGCTCACTCACTGGTGTCTGCTTGATCACTGTCCAAGCACATCCAACAGTTTATGCAAAAGACAGCTTCGAAATGCCAACAAATGACTACAGGTGGCAGATCAATTACAGATTAAAGAAGGCAAAAACCTGGCTGGATTCCATTTATATCAACAGTTGATTTCATCCCCATGCCATCAAACGTGCATCGCCAGGTAAACATAAACGGGCCCACTTCTAAACACCGTTGATTTAGAAAGCCTACGGTTTGTTAGGTTGGAGCTAAAGTGACAGCCACCATGAGAGGATAGTAAACAGTTGCCACTGCCTCTATTATAGTTTGAAAGGGCTGGTCTAACCAGGGGCGGCTATACAAACCAAGGTAGGGCAAAAGCAACTAAAATCTCCCAGGGTAAGAGAATGCAACACAACCAAGTCCACAAAAACAAGTTTTAGTTTCTCTGCTCCCAAAATGTGTGATCTTACACCCGCCTGGTGAAGTTCTAGTCTACACATTATCTGGATTACGAACAGCTTTGATATTTGTCAATTCCTCAATTTTTGGACATTGCATCAGTCTTTTAAGGGGAAGCATGTAAAAAGAGGCAACATTTTATTTGTTGAGTATATAGGCACACTGAGTAAAGCAAGGCCAGGACGCACCTTCAGTGTATTTATTCTGCGATGCAAATGATCAGAGGATAATCGATCAGGACTCTGCGTCATTATCCTCCCTTATCTCCAATAAACCGTAAAAGCTGCTGAACACTAAAAATGTCAGACAGATGCAAAAGTGAAAAAACAGAACTAACACATTTTCTAACAGAGCTATCAGCAAAACGTATTGCACAATCAGCTATGCCAATGGCCATTCTATAACATGACAGTTCAACTCCCACACACACCCATGTATTTTCTCTGGCCCATGTCACTTTTTCTACAGTAGACAATGGTGTGCCTGGAGCTGTTGGCTGCCACAACACTGTGGTTATTGTACTGTCAACTCTTAAATTGCGTAGCACAGTAAAACATCATTTATTACAAGCTGGCTTTCAGACATTGGCAGCCAATAGATACGCATCTCTAAAACAGTGAAAACAGAGAATGTTCCAGGCAGCTCAGCTGTATACTACCCAGGTTCCAGGTTCTATTCTAGCAATAACTACAAACAGCTATAATGGTCCTATAGTATAATGATAGCTTGAAAAACCATGATATGAGAGAGAGGGTCTTTGACACAAACTCTTAGAAAAGGTTGTTATATTATTGTAAATTGTAAAAAGGGAAAACCTTAAAGAAGTATGGCAACACAATGCTTCTACATAAATCAGCATTTTCCCTGACTGAGTATTCATATTATTAATTATATAAAACCTGTTAGAAAAACATACGTCATATAACTTTAGCAAAACATCTGTAACTCACTAAAAGTATGCTTGTTAGGATGTGTGTACCACACTGACTCATTCAACGTCCCAAGATACCACAGCGAATATTGACTGCTTCCAATGTCATGGACACTGACAACAGCACACCCATACATGACCACTCTATGATCGCTCCATTATTGGACTGTTTGTGATGCATAATCTCCCAGCAAAATAAGAACAAGCAACAGCGATGGCCCTCTCGATAAAGGCAGTGTTGATCCCGACGCGTTATCTCAAAGCAGACAGCAATAATAATGGCTCTAGCAAAAGCAATGTTGACAGAGGAGAAACAACAAAAGCCAGGGGGAGCACGTTAAAACGCTCGCCAGGGCTGTAATAAGCAGCATTGTTACGAAACAGCCTGTAGTCCATTCTCAACGGCGTCCTAGCCACATTGGTTCAGCATTAATTCAGAAAGACAACTCTGAAACAGACCTATACTGCAGACTAACTAGCAGTCGGCTAGCAAGCTAGCGCGCTAGCTACGCCCTTACGCAGTCCCCGACGAGAGCAGAGAAACTTTCCTCAGTCATATAGCAGGAGACAACTTCCCAAAAGAGGGCGAAACATCGCAATGCACCCTCGATTTAACACGTACGGGGGGACTAGCATGGTGGAAATCATTTAAACGAATACACACATCAACAAAAACATCTGTAGCCATTACATGTGTTTAAAACAGTGTGTTACCTGAGTAAGAGACAGAGTGGCAGCCATAGTTTCAATTCCCACTGCTTTCATTCCGCAGCGTCGTTACTATAGACCTATAGGGGGCGCTATAAACCCATAGGGACGCTAAGCGAGAGAAACAAGGCGAGTGAGGATGACAGAAGAATCGCGTAATTTCGTCTGCCTCGAATGCAGACAGATATTCGTGGAAATGTTCCTACAATGTTGTTTGTTCAAATAGTATTTTCACTAGAATTACACAATGCTGAAAAATTATATAATTCATTACAAATAGTGTCATCATGTCATGCATATGCTTTTCTAAACTAAAGAACGCATCTAAAACATTTGCAGTTTGCAGTGTAGGAAAACTTAATATCAAAGGGTAATGCTTGCACAAATGTAGGCCTACTTATACCGATGATTAGTATAAATGATTAATCAGGGCATTTGCCTGCAGCAATATATTTAAATAATTAATACTATATGACAATGATAATAATTATATAAAATATAGGTCTATTTTAAAATCAAAAAACATAACTTGTTTCTTCTCGTTTATTAATTGGTCAGAACATAACTCCTATTTTACACAAGAAAATAACATTCTTCCACTCCCCTTGTCAGAATTAGTAAAAAAAAAAGTATCTACAAAAGGACTAGATCTTAACATGTGACCGTTTGTAAGGGTACAGCAGTGCAGAAATGATAAAGCGATCACTAGGCGAGACCATAAGATCCCACACTTAAACACCAATGGAAAGAAGCAATTTTGTAATGTTGATGCAGAGTTAAAAATATGCTGAATCTACAGTAAATGTCTAGTTTACTAAGGAACGGTCTGCATAAAAAATGAAAGAATGCTACTCGTTACTATACAGTAAAAAAAAACAAACCTATTAATATATGTATAATATATAACATTCCACCTTAAAGACTGCCATTACTCCATCCTATGAGTGTTATGCTTTGAACACACGCGTATGAGGACTTGTCCTCATATATTCATGACAGTGCCCTCAACTTGACGGTGCGTAAAGTGTCAGAATGGAAGTATGATGTGATAGTGTGGATGACGTATGAGTAGGAGTCCCCTGGAGACACGATAGGCTTGACGTGACAACAAAATATGACACAGGTTAAATAAAGAAGGTAAAAATAAACACATTAGAAACACAAAACTTTTTCTCGCCCTAGTTCACAACACAAACGCACAACGCAAACATACAATTTTCCTGCAACAAATGAAAAAGGACAAAATATATTTCATAGAAATCCAACTTAGTGCAGAACATGAATTACAGATTACATTTACAGTTTACTGGCAAAAACAGCTGTGTGGACTTTTGTCTTTGAAGTGTTCAAGTTGATGATCTCCTTCTAAGCATTATTATGACCATCTTCTCAATCACGTCATAGAAACATAAAATCAATAAACTACCCACCTCCACCACCCAAATTCTACTGCATTCACCCTGTAAACAAAATGAAAGTACCCCACCCTGCCAAATCCCCATCCCTGGTTAAGTGGTCATGAGGGTCCAACCAAGTGTATCCAGCCCTGCCTCTGGCCTAGATAGCCCTGTTCCCTTCAAGAAAGTTCTGGCCAAATGGTTTATAACTCATCCTTGAGTTGGGAATCTGTGCCTTCGTCCTCTTCTTCCTCCTCCTCCTCTAGATCCTCCTCCTCTTCTTCGTCCTCCTCGTCTTCGTCCTCCTCTTCCTGCTTTATTTCCTCTTCACCCTCTTCCTTTGGTTCCTCTTTCCTCCCCTGGTCGTCCTCCTCACGTTTCTTTCTTTCCTCATCTTCCTGGCTGTCCTTCATCTTCTTCTCTGGGTCCTTCATGGGCACGAATATAATACGGTAAGCTCGGAGGAATTTTAATGAAGTACAAAGGTAACAGTTTCAGACTATTGTCAGTAAAATGAGTTTGTTACCCACCTTAGTTTGACCCCATGTCTCATTGCCGATTTCCTCTGCCAGATTTGGGTCGTTGGTGAGCAGGAAATTGTCAAAGATGGTACCAGACTTGACCTGCATACAGATGACGGGAAACAACATGTAATACACATATTTGCGAGACCTTCTACTGATAATGAAAAATGTTAAAATCGGGCCTAGCGCACACCGTTTTTCTAATTATTTTAGCAAGCTATGTTGTTAGCTACGCATGCTAAGCCGCGGGGTCAGAAATGTAGGTGATTCCTTTAGGGAGTCTTGGCTCGGTGTCCAGTGTTTCATGTTACCTGCCACAGGTCGAGCCCCATGACCCCGATGCTGTCGTATTTGTAGATCTCAGGATCAGCGGTGTACTCCGGGTTGTCAATCTCGGGGTGGACCCACTTGCCCTTGTAAGCCGGGTTGTCGATCTCCCTGGGCTTCCACTCTCCCTAAGAAAGAGAACCCATGGGTTAACATTAAGCCATTCGGGTGTGCATTCAGTAGGTTCTTCCACCGATTGCGAAATTGCATCCACAATAAGCTTCTATCAAGAGACAATTCTTCCAAATGCTAAATATATCTTCGCATTATATATGTAGTTATATGTAATCAGTGCTTTACATAGATCATGGTCATTATAATCCATTATATGGTTATTACCTTGTAGTCCGGGTTGGTGACCATGGGGGGTTCCCACTCGCCATCCATCTCGTCGTCCCAATCATCAGGCTTCTTGGCGTCAGGGTCTGGGATGTTTTCAGGCTTGTCCCATTCCTGCCAAGATACAAAGAAATTTTTGAGCATGAAGGCACCAGCAAAACCGGCCAGGTGTATTGGCAGAATGTGCTGAGTGACCTACACTAAAGAGTCGAGATCCCTACCTCGGGTTTCTTATCCTCAGGGTCGGGAATGGTCTCCTTCTCATCCCAGTCCTCGGGCTTCTTGGCCTCAGGGTCCTTGACTTTCTTGGGGGGCAGGACATCCCAGTCATCCTCCAGGCTGCCAGACTCCACCTTCTTGTTGTCTATCTTCACTTCGTATGTGTTGTCGGGGTTGACAATCAGGGTGTACAGGTGAGTGAACTCGTCATCCTGCAAGAGATCACATGGAATAAATGACATGTTAAGATACAACTTTCATCCATCGTAAAATACATGTTTTTTCATTTTCTTCTTCAAAGTGCTTTTGAATGGCGATTATATGCAACCTTTTAAACAACATTCTTAATTCAGAGGCATTGTTGAACACCATCCTCACCTTGCAGCGAATGTCCTTGTTAATCAGATGGTTCTTGCCTTTGTAGTTGAAGATAACATGGACTTTTTTGGTGCCAGGGCCACAGATGTCAGGACCTATGATTTATAAAACGGGGAGAAACGATTCCAACAATATAACTCAGCAAAGACATGGGACCGAGAAGGTGAACGGATAAAACGTATGGTTAGAAAGCCATCAGCTCCTAAAGCATATATGATATTAAGATAAATAAATAAGATCACATAAACAAAACTACGCCCGAGTCACATCTAATGAAAGCCCGTGTAGGTCCAGATGTGTTTGAAGGCCATCTCTAGGAGGACACCTATCGTCCCACTGACCAAACATGATGTTGTAGACAGAGTCTCCGTGCAGTTCCTCCTGACTGAGGCCGGATGGGAACAGCTTGATGTAACCTCCTCCACAGTCGATGCTCTGCTCGTGTTTGACGGTGAACTGGATGACGAGGGGTTGGCCCTGGTTGCTGAAGTCATCGAAGCGGGATGACATGGAGTAGAAGCGGGCATCCTGACTGGTTTGAAGTCCTGCAGGGGCATATTGAAGTTGGTGGGTTTAGTATCAAGTCACCACCTCTGGCTACAGTAGCAACAGTGTTGCGAGGGTTAGCAACAATAGATACATTAAATATGTCCATTAATGTGCAATATAGCAAACATCATACATGAACAATTTAATACATCTTGCAAAAACGAATGTTTTAATAAAAGGAAACTAAACCGAACAGACATTATACATATAACGAATGGATTAAATATCCACGCCAATATCCTCGCATGTGCAGCACCCCTGTGATTGTGAACGCACAACAACACACACACGAGCACAGACAGACCATTGTTTCATGAACATTCAACAATGTAGAGCAATACAGAAAAGATAAGTTACCCATGTCTTTCTCTGCATCACCATGGAACTTCCCTGCAGACAGGACAAACTTGCCATAATCCGACTTGTGTTTTGATTCCACCCAGCGGCTGGTCCAGGCATCTGCAAACAGTGTGCGTTAACCACAGACATTCGTTCCGAGGACAAACATGACCGTCTTCTCATTTTGCCCATTTTGCAACTGCAGGTTCAATTAATCCGAAGTTAATTGTCCGAAGATGATTAAGGTATTTAACGGTAAAGGTGGTGTTGTCTTGACGTTCACAAAACGTATACAGTATCCACAGAGTGATGGAGTGCCAAGCCAACTGGATGACAGTGTGAATGACCAAGGGAGGTGTTGCAGTAGGGGGATGGGGAGACAGAAGGGGCCAGACGATGAGAAAACTGAGAAGTGTCTAGGAAATAGGATATGTGATGCTGGTGATGGCGACACTTGAGTGCACCACTCTTAACACAATGCATTCAACTTGAATCAATGAATTAAGTTGTCATTTTAATAAAAGCATCCTCTATGTGGTGGGCAGTCACAAACCAAAACAGAATGAAACGGTGGTGGTTATATTTGAAGGAGGTATAAATGCTATTGATATGCAATGCATGAAAATGTAGAATACCTAAAAACACATTAAGAAGAATCATAAGATGGCTGCATGTAGTTTCTTACCTCCATCCTCAAATTGCTCCCGAAAATATACATTAGACTCTGCCAGAACAGAGGCGACCGATACGGCCAATAAAAACACCGACAACGCGGTCATTCTGAAAGCTTAGTCCTTTAAATGCAAAATAAATAAATAAGATAATTTAAGCGGAAAATGAACAGTGCAACACGCTTTTCCTTCAATCCGGTCTCACCTAGAATGACAATTGAGTGCTGCAAAGCCGCTGTCGGATCGCAAGCGCTCTCCTTTCGGCTCAGCACAAATGTCTGAATTCTATTGGTCAGTGGCTCGATCAGGAAACGCAGCGATCTTCAGCCAATCGAATTGATTAAAAAATGAATAGTCTATTGTCGTGGCCAATGACTGCAGACCACGCGTTTGCTTGATACGCCCTCTCGAATGGATGTTGCGCTGCCTATCTATTCAGTGTGAGCGTTTATTGGATTGTAGTAAACATCTAACCAAGTGTATCAGGCAGAGGCCATGAATCCCAATTAAATTTGATAGCAATAATAGTATCGTGCAGGGGTTATGCATGACCATATAGTCATGCGTGCCTGATGTGTGTATATTGAGTGAGATAAAAAAAAAAAAGGTGCGGTCAATAAATACGTGCACCGTATTCAACCGAAGGATTTAAGCTGTTATATACAGAGAATCCCACAATTTAGCTATCGATTGTATACAGACGAAGTATAGCAATACACAGTATGTTGTCCACCTACACCGTAGGTTCCGGTCATTATTAATAAAAGTCAATACAAAATACAATAAGCGTATATAAAGTGGTATACTTACTGACACTGGGGCAATTGGTTGAGTAAATAAATGCTGATCCGGTTGAATCACTGCTCTAATAGTTGCCTGGAGGGAAGTAGGCTCATTTTTATTTATCAATTAATTGCACTTGAAGCCTTAACAAGACCCAAGGAACAGGCAAATATCTCTGTGCAGCCCTGCAGGACAATTATTCAAGTCCAATGAAAAAATACACAACAACAGGATGATTTCCAAATAGATCTTTTCTTTTTTTTCAAGATATTGTCGAGTAAGAATGTAATTTCCAACACGCCATGTAACTTTGTTGCACACAATACATTCTAGATCCATTCAATATATTAACCAACAAACTAATACACGACTGAAATATGCAACACAAAATGTGTGTCATCAAAGGAAATACATGATGAATGGTAACGTTAAAAGCAATGTATTGGTAGCTCCAAATAGGGTTGTCAGCACATACACAATCAATAAAAAACATGCACAAATCCTGATGGGCAACGACTACACAGCGCTTGAGTCCCATGTAAACTTAAATACTTAAATACGGCTAAGGGTTGGAAAAGAAATACAGTGTGACATGATCAAAATAACCATAGACTTCTTCCATTGCCTTCCCCGATTGGCAGTAGCTCTGTCAGTGCCCTTTCTCTTCTTGTTCTCTGTCTTGGCAGCCATGTATAGATTTGCTAGAGGCCATCCCTGACATGCAACCACACTGCACACGAGGACCTGTCGTTCAGCAACATGGTCCATGTCTGCAGGGGGCGACACTGTCTTCCCTGAATGATCCTGCTCTCCGGCCCTCTGCTGAGACACCAGGAGGCTTCTGGAGGAGTGAAGGTGGAGGATTAGTGGTCGGGGGAGTGGGTGGTGTGGAGGAGCTTACTGCGAAACAGAGACAACAGCACGACTGTTGCTCTATATTATGCAGACATGCTGGTTAAACGATCTTGGACATCCTCAAGGTCTCTCTCCCTTTCTCTCTCTCTCTCCCTCCAACTCTCCTTCTATGGGAGGAAGAAGTTGATCCGCTGGGGTATAGATTTGCAGCCCTGTGCTGAGAACAGCCTCTCCTCTTTGGGTACGTAGAGCATGGCCTTGGCCACCTCGTCTAGCGTGGCCTCCTCCGGCTCCAGACCTCGGGCGGCGAAAGCGTCTCGCGCACACAGCTTGACGTGGCGATACTCCAGGGGCAGGAAGGGCACGAAGAAGTCTATCAGGTGGCCGGACATGAGCTCACTCTGAGAAAACCCACCTGTCGGTGAGAAATCATTATTAATATCACAGAAAGACGGATGGGGTTTGTATGTAGAGCCTAGCTAGTGTGACCCACCGGGGTACACCTCATCTCTGCGTACCCTGAGAGTCGACGGTCTCAGCCCGCAGCCGGTGCTCCAGGTCTTCCATGCCAATGTCCTCTCTGTTCTGGCCCGAGTGCCAGAAGTCCAGCGCTACGTCGTTTATCGTGGCCCCTCCTATATTACTGCAGGGAGAGAAGGCATGGCAGATCAGAATTTGGGTTGTGACATGAATGTGTTTTAGGTGATAGCATAGTACCAGATGTATGTACTTCAATACCACTAACAGTCAACCACCGGAACAGATCCAATTTGTTTTAGTATTTACACAACTCATTTTAAGTATCCTCACGCGACTGAGAGAATGAACATGGAAGCAATTGTGTGAAGAGGTCAACTTAGCAAATCACGCAACACCACGCTTCGAGCATCGTCTGATAGGCTTACGGCTAACAGGACGAGACATTCAGAGCAGGAAAAAAACAAGTATATTAAGAACAGAGAAGAAAGAGGTTGCCAACACTGGGAGTCTCCGGTCTAACCTGAGGAAGAGGAAGACTGCTCTTCGATAGCTGACCCCGTCCACGTTGTCGTAGTGGTCCAGATAGGGCTTGATGGCGTCGATAAGACCAGGGTGGAGCTTCTCCGCCTCATCGAAGATGAAGAGAGTCTGAGGGCAACGCAGGACCATGTCCCGGATTGCCTCTCTCAACTGGCCCTGGAGAGTAGGGAGAAGGTTTTAGGCCCCTTTGATCCAACCACACGGGAAGTCATGAAACATCATCCAAGTTAAATAAACCATCGCTTTTAGGTTTTATTGGGGACTGTTGCTAAAAGCTTTGTAGATTTGATCAAATTAATAGATTAGGGGGTAAGACTCAGGACAAGGTTCAGATGAGGACAGTTATTTGTTAATGTGAAATAATGGCTACAAGCAACATACATGTATTACTGGAACAAGTAAAAAAAAATACATGAGTTTATAAAAATACCAATCCAAATCCCACTTCTGCAGATGGATGTCTGGATGATTAATTAAAGTGCACTATGTGCAATTGTATCTACGTATATGAAATGCAAAAGGTTGTGTAATGACGACCAGGGTCATCATCATTTTGAAATCCAAATTGTGAAACTTGATAAGATCCCCAGACACTACCTCCCCTATTGGAAGTGTGCCTGGTTCCACAAATCAGGCCATTTTTTACTAGGTTACAGGGCACCACCCAACAGACTCATCCGAGTATTGACCAGATCAAAGGTGCTACTGTACAGCTGCATCTCAGTGCCAAGTGGACCCCGTCTCGCTCACCTTGTACGTGTCCACCAGCCTGGCGTGAGGGAAGTGAAAGGGGGTGATGAACAAGCGAACACATTCGCTTTTTACCCCCTCCCGGTATAAGTTATCAGCCACTATCCGGGCCACAAAGTTCTTGCCAGTGCCCGACCAGCCGTGGAAGGAGAGGGTGAGAGGCTTGTTGGACTCAGGGTTGTTAATGAAGCCCTGGATGGCCTTCAGAACCACAGACTGAACAAGGTGCTGCCCGTGGAGCTTCATCTGTAGGTCCCTGGCCAAGCCTGAAGGGGCCAATCATAGAACACGCATTTAAAATACAGATTCAATGGGACGGATAAGAGGAACATACAGTATAACGGTCTGAAATTCTTTATTGGCACATGTACAAAGGTAAGCATACAAATCAACAAACAAGTCAAAAGGATAACTCAAAAAAGCCCATGGGCTTATTTCCACAGTGATCCCTTGGTAGTGTAAGCATGTATATAGGTGTATGTAAGTGTGTGTGTTAAAGGTAATGTACATGCCAGTGCGAGAACAAAGTCAAATATGACATTGCAACCACACATTCACAATTCATATAAACATGCATTTAATAACAATCTATAAAAGACACACTATTAGAGACACCATTACACTAGACACTAACAAATAACCTTATGTCTGTCTGCTGCTCAGCCATTTCCTTGAGGGTGTTTAAAACTGACAAGAGAAACAATTGTCTTCATACTAGCAGGTAAACCATTCCATAAAACTGCGGCTGAATATAAAAAAGAGCCCTTTCCCATGCAACTTCTAAATCTGAACACCAGATCAGTGGCACTTCTCTTTGTGGAGCAGCTATGTGTGTTTAGCGTCCTTGAAAAATATTTTTTGTATCATATATGGTAATATAGTATGGTCATATTTGCAATAATGTAAAATATATAATCCAAATGTTTAGTTAATTTTTGAAAGTCAATTCTGCAGTCTATGTATGATGTTTAAGAAAAACAGGTGTAGGCTATTCAAATTTACTCAATTTGTTTGCCTCTTATATTCTTATGCTACATTCTTGTCATCTTCCTTTGCATGGGTTTGAATTTTAAGAGAGACATTTTATAAGCATGATATATATGAACCAATACCTGTCATATTGTTGGTGATCCTGCAGTCCCCGGTGTCACAGCACTGGCCCAGGCTACAGTACCACTGATGAACCACGTTGATGTATTCTTGGGGAAATCCTGCCCAAAGGTCCCTCGAAGGAACTGCTCAAGACAGAAAATGCAGTGTTCAGCGTTGCTTCCAAGCTACTGAGTGACATGGATTTTTTAAGAAACACAAACCAGACGGATACTCAATATCCACTTAATAGTCTGAATGAATGTACATCACCTCTTATATGCAGGAGTCTTCCCGGGAAGACAACCGCAAACGTTAGCTTAACGTGCATTTGATTTATAGTCATTCCGCAAAAAAAATTTATATTTGAAACGGATCGTTTTCCTTACCTTGCTGGGTAGCATCTTCTTGATTTGGCTGACACTCCCCGTCCCATACATTACAATAAATATAATTAAAATAGTACGTGGAAGCGTTAGAAATGCTGTCAAATTGAAAAAAGTCTGCGTTTGCAGATACAGCCCAAATAAATGGGACAAACGAAAACAGAATCATTGGTGATGGCGCAAGCTTAACGTTATGGGAGAAAGTCTGGTAACCGTGTGCCTTCTTTCATCCATTTATACCCTATTTAACCGGCCTCCAATTTATCTGAGCTGAACCCCGGAGGAGAGGGTGGGCTGGCTCCAGTCACGTGACCAACGAGTCAACACAACGCGACTCTTTCAACACCCGTCGCGCCGTATGACTAGCGCCGCAAAGTTGGCCTAACTCCCAGGCTATTTAAGCGTCCCTCAGCACATTTTTAGCTCGATGGGTCTGAACTGTTTTGAGATCAGGTGTACAACTGTAGGTTTAACCCTTGTATATATTTGAGTTTTGTCGTTGCTGTGACAGACAACCGACGCTCACGTGTAGCTGCAAACGGGCATACTGCCAACCATGGAAGTAAGTGCTTAACAAAGCTGCCCTATAGCACTAGGAAGCAATGGGTTGCCAAGGCCAGCCCTTAAGTAAACTAAACTGATCATTGCTGTACACTTATTCCATGCACAACAATAAGCACAAGCACAAGAATACACTGTAAAGTATTTTATTGACAAAGTCACATAACATGCTGAACAGCTGCTTTAACCACCAATGAAGCCTTCCATTGGACCTAGAGAAAGGATGCACACAATTAGAATCAAGCAAATCAGAACAAAGAAGTAACCTTTTCTTCATGAAGCAACAGTCAGAGTTATATGGAACGGTAGGGATATAATCATAATAATCATTTGGCAGAATATCTTCATCATTAGTTGCATCTTGATGACAACATGTGACATTTCTTTATTGAATACTCACAGCAAACAACTTCATGCTGAATCTTTACACCGTCGACTTGAGGCACAAGTCAAGTCAACCTGCAGGAAAAGGAAAAATAATTAAAACCATGCCAACTAGGGAAAGCACACATGTTTTTAATGAAGCAACAATCAGAGATATATGGAACGGTAGGGATATAATCATAATAATCATTTGGCAGAATATCTTCATCATTAGTTGCCTATACAGATATGGGTGCATAGTGATGAATAACTCACCAATAAATCTCATTGGACATCCACCTTCAAGGAAAGAAAGCATACTGTAAGGCACTCTTTAAAGTCAAGGGAAGAGCATGTCAACTAGCGGGTTACTCAGTAAGAAGACTGTCCACATGCATGTTCAGGTCAGACATTTGTGACATCACAGAACCCACAAAGCCAATTGTTTTAGATGCTAGAAACTCACCTTTGACATGGCCTTAGTTTGCTCCAACCTAGACCAAAAAAAAAAATACAATGAAAGCAATGCATTGATGCAACATGTCATCAGCAGGTGGATCAGACCTTAATCAGCTAGAGCTAATAGATTAGACTCCATGGTTTTGTCAGCATCCTTTTATCATCATAAAGGCCAGACTAACCCCATTAGACTGATAGCCAGTGAGACATGGCTCCCATGCAGTGCTGGTGTCAACCTAAGTGTTTTCCTGCCATCTTACTAATAGTGACAAAGTTACCAGCATTACATGTTGTCTGGGGTGCTGCAGATTTATGAGCGTTAGTTTACCATTTCTAGAGGTGCTTTCAAGGGCAGGATACTGGAACCAAGCCATATTCCCTGAAAGGTAAAAGGAGATTCTGTTGAGAACTTTATAATAGCATAGTACATTTTCTTGGTGCATTAGATTATCTTAATCAGACTTGTTTTATCCTCAATGATATCAGTGACCTGATTCAATAGCATCATATTAAGCTTGTTACTACAAAGCCCAAGTTGCTGGGCAACATGAGGGGACAATATACATACCATGGAGGCTTTCTGGACCCAGCAGTAGACCAAGCCACCTGTTAAGAGAAGGGCATTAGACTGTTGCTGCACGCAGTGTAACAAACTGCTGGTTTATCACGATACATCAGATAGGGGCGAAAGACAAATGATCCCCGTTTCAACATGGTTATTCAGCTGAACTATAAGCTCATCATTGTATCAGCATCCAGAATCTGTCCCTTCAGGAAAGAAACCTACCAAGTCATCCCCATCGCCTCATGATCAGGAAGGCACTACATCTCTCCAGTCTGAAATGAAACAGGCAACATTAGCCCACTTCCTCCAATTAGTGAGTCTGAACATAGTTAAAAATATACTCAGATAGGGGCGAAAGACAAATGATCCCCGTTTCAACATGGTTATTCAGCTGAACTATAAGCTCATCATTGTATAAGCATCCTGAGCCAGTCCAAGAAAGCAACTTACCAAGTCGTCCCCCATCACCTCGCCATCAGGAATGCACTGCACATCTTAAGTCTGAAGAGGCAGAGGCAACATTAGCAAACTTCTTCCAGTATGACAAATTAAACAATTCTAATGTGTACTCAGATAGGGGCGAAAGACAAATGATCCCCGTTTCAACATGGTTATTCAGCTGAACTATAATCTCATCATTGTAGCCAAGTCACATTTCAATCTACAAATCACAACCCTCACCGTTCTAGTCTATTAGGGGGGGTGCACTTCAGGAAGGCATCTGCCACTTCAGATCCTGAGGAGAAGGAAGAACACTAGTTAGCGCACTGCTCATATCGAGATGATCAGGCATGCTGATTGAACTGTACACATCAGATAGGGGCGAAAGACAAATGATCCCCGTTTCAACATGGTTTTTCAGCTGAACTATAATCTCATCATTGTAGTCAAGTTATCCCGTGTTCCAGCAGGACTCAAAACTTACCAGCAACTATCCCGGGATGGATGGTACATGACGGTCACCTGTGAATTTATTCAAGTCTGTTATTCAGGGCCAGGACTTGTGGAGGACAGCACTATTGGATGGAACTGCATCAGTAACAAAAGTGTCCTTCATGTTTTTCAGAGAGATTCCCAATGTTTTTCAACATTGCATCACTTGTAGTTGAGGTTTACAACATTAGAGCAATGAGTTTAGATAAGTTACCAGTCATGGAGGCGAACACATCAGTTGGTGGTCATGCTGTCAATCAGCATCTGCAAACATGAGAACACTTTATTAGATTTGAGTAACAAATGTTCAGCCAAAGAATTTTGTACAAGACATTGCATCAGTAAAAAAAGTTGTCCATCATCGTTTTTCAGAGAGATTCCCAATGTTTTTCAACATTGCATCACATGCAATTAATAACATGAGAAATTATTAGGAAGTCAACTGACCTGGAGGTAGCATCACTAGATCTCGAAGTGAGGTCAGCATCTGTAGAGAAATGATACCATGAATAATCTATACTCCGACAAACAATCAAAAGCAAAAAGTTGGCCATGCCTCAGAGAATGCAATTGGTGGTTGCAGGTTCGTCATCCAATTTTGTCAAGAGTAGCAAATGTGGTCATCATTGTAGCATGAGTAGGCAAGTATTTTATAGTGCAAGTGTAATGCCAATAGAAACGTACCTCGGTAATGAAGCAACCATGCTAACATGTGTTCAGTATGGTTCCTGTTGAACAGTGAGACGTTAGTACCGCACAACTTAACACAGCCGCATAATAGACAGATGAAAAGTCTCAGCGTAAGTTTAATCAGAAATCACTTCTGTCCACTACTCTTACATAATCATCCTCGACTTGATATACTGTTGGATAAGCAGTTGAGAAACTTACCCGATTGAAAATGCGATTTCCATCACAAATCCTACAGAGCCAGGTTAACCTAAGTAAAAGGAATTTAGAGATTAAGATTGTGTTCATAGAACTAGAAAAAATATATATAGTTTACTCCCATGCGTTCAGTATGGTTGGCGTTTCATCACAGTAATTCAGATGTCCCTACCAACATGTATATCATCATTAGCTTCCCCCGCCCAAGTATTTTATAGTAGTCAAGAAACCTTACCTAGTGACTGAACACCGATTCGTCATGGCGCCACTGCAGGGAATAAGATACGCAGTCATTAGATAGAGTCGATGATTTTCCATGAGGGAAAAGATGCATTGAGCGTTGCACCCATGTGATCAGACAAGAAGAAGAAAAGTTGGTATTTCCTCAATGAAAACTCAGATGTCCCTACCAACATTTATATCATCATTAGTGCATGGGTAAGTAGCAACCATAGTCGTAGGTACTGCAGCCATTTGAAGCTGAGACACGTGGCTGATTGAGGCCTAGGATTTTCATGAACTAGATAAACGTCAACAATCAGGCAATAATTCCATGAACAGAAAATCACAGAAGTACTACCAACATTAGACAACAATACAGCCAGATATTTAAACTAAAGTTAAACTAGCAGTTGCTAATTCTGTTCGGGGGGATTTAGCGGCGCAACTACTCACGGAATGTGACTGAGGAACTCGAGACACAAGGAGGGGTGGAAGTACTTTATATAGGGAGCCGCTGAGGATTGTGGGTAAAAGTGTGTGACGGCGTCAGTAACTGGCTCCCCTTCTGGCCGACTGACCAACTATTCACAGTAGAATAAATAATTATTACCTTGCGTAGATATGGAGAGTTCCTTCAAAATGGAGCTCTCCAAGTTGCCCATTTCCAACTGGACAACAAATATTCGTACTTTTACTATTATTAATAACCAGGTTTTTACTATGATAGCCTATGGATAATCTGCTATTGTTGGTCTAATTTGATTCTTGTATGGTTTCTCTTCCTGAAAATAAAATGAATTAATTGTGTTGATCACCAAACATTAAACCTTAACATGTGACAACTACAATAAGGGAAATTAGACTTTCTGAATTCAAAAGCATCACATTGTATTGTGTTTTATCAGCCATGCTCATTTCCATAAGTCGAACATTAGTTTAACAATCACCTACATTCACAACAGCCTCGATCACTCTCTCCAGGATTCATACTCATTTTACGACTAGTCTAATACACATGATTATCACCTAAACTTGAATGATCAACTCAACTAGAAGTCTTGTGTAAAGTGAAGAGTGGAGCATACTTCAAATGATTATAACAAAGTAATTCAGTTCACTCATGAAGATTTAATAGTATGCATCAATAAACATGAAAATCAGATACAATCATTGCTCATAAGAATGAAATAAAAAATACATGGTCTGATGGCTTTCTATGAAGAATCGCTTGGTGATTATGAAATGGAATAACAAGGCCTCAATTCAATTTCAATGTAAAAGACAAACAATGAAAACTGGCTTTTAGTTTTATTAAACTGCAACTTTTAATTTATTATTCTAGATGACAAATCTTAAAATTATAATGAAACAAATATGCAATTTTATGTGAAAATGTTTTTCCACAAGGCTTTTTCCATATTGGCTAATATATCGATGGCGAAAAAACACAATCTTATTCAACACTTGATTTCAACAGGTTCAGTGTAATATGCCTTTGTGAATGAGAATATGGATGCAACCAGCATAGTTGGAAAGTAATCTATATTTTGACCAGTATGGTTCCCATATTTAAAAACAATGGACATAAGTTTAAATTCAAGCACACAACTTAGACTTGAGTAGCCCTCTATGAAAAAGTATCAGAACTCAAACCATTGGTTTGTCGTATCCTCTTTCCCAAACTCTTAAAAACACATTGCCACCACCATGTCAGTAGCCGTATGACTTCCGTCAGGGTGATGCCTAGGAGAGAAGATGTGCCGAACGAACAGGAATCTCTTGGCTCACCCTTGCCTCCCTCAAACCCATCACCACGCCTTACAATTATCCGGACACACAAAAAACAGGTTAACATTCATTTGTTCATAAATGCTTGCACAAAAGAAATAGGTCATTCCAGACGAGTGGATGTCAAATCCCAAGATCCTCTTCCGGAGGAAGGTGGAGTTAAACCCTTAACTTAACAGCCTAGTTCCACACCGAGAGCAAATGAGTGCTCCGATTTGTTCTGGGCATTGTGAAGCCATACCCCTTATCTAATAAAAATATAACCAATACCACTATCATAGTCTAAATGTGTGTAGATGCTACCGCGTTCGTCGGACTTGCTTCCGCTCACAAGCGCGTCAGCTCAGTTAAAGGAGGCATTGAGATGTCCAATGGCGTAAATGGAATGAATACATAACATGTGAAGCCTTTAAAAGTTCTTACCCTCAAATATTTAAACTATTGCCAGAATGGGAAAAAAAATAATAAAAAAAAGAGCGCAAAGAAATAAAAAAAAGTATATATCTATATATCTCTATATATTTATACATCCACCATATGTATATCTATATATAAACAACAGTTGTCACTAGTTGTGTGTAGGCAAGCCAAGATGTCCTTCCTTCCGTCGTTGTGAGGTCCTTTTCTCGTCCGGTCGGCGGGTGATGGGAGGGGACTGCAGCGCTATCTCCTCCCCCAGCAGTTTCCCTGAGATGTAGTATGCCGTATTGTTTCTGTTGAGGTTCGTTTCACTTTAACACCATCAACAGACGCATCAACCCTCCTCCACCACACCCATCCTCACCACCATCACCACCATCACCATCACCATTACTCCTTCTGCTGCTCCTCTTCCTCCTCATCATCATCATCATCACCCCTTGCCCAGGATTGGGGACAGGCTCGATTGTGAAGTCCATAAAGATAAGAGTTGTTGCAAAGAACAGATGTGCAGAAAGTCCTGTGTTCCTGGCACTGTGCTGCATGGTTTAGTCTTTTTTTCATTTTGCTCCCCAACTGACTTCATTCAACATTAGTTCATCATCAAACGCAAAGCTGTGTACATATTCAATCATTCAAGTCATTTCGAAGGCTTGGAAAATAGGTCATGTGCAAATGAGTTCTTATGAAGACTCCCGTGTTGTGTGACGTGTGAGTGTGTGTGTGTGTGTGTATGTGTGTGTGTCGTTTGGCCGTTTGTGTGTGTGCATGTGTGTGGATATGAGGGAGGTGGTCTCAGGGCCGTGGGGAAGCTATCCTCTTTAGTAGCGGCTCGTCGTAAACCCAGCACTCGCCGTCTTCATGGAACAACTGGAGAGAGACGGAACACAGTCAATACCGTTGGTGTAGACTGTACAGGGGTTACAAGGGTTTATGGCAATTATTTCTCATTACTGGCCCCTTATGGCCGATAAGGGAGCTGCAGCCTTGTGCATTCACATCCCAGTGCTGGAGTGCAAGCACCGTGGGTTGAGAAAATGACAATCATTAACTAATGTTAGGCGTAACCATAAATAAAAGTTAGTCATGAACAGAAAATGGGAGTGGTGTGAGCAGAACATTTTTAAAAAGTACAAGCGAGACATATGAGACATTTTTTTCGCTTATCAACACTTAATAATAATAATAATAATAATAATGATAATAATGATAATACAAATGAGCTCACAGGCTGTTGAACGCAACAGAGAGAGTCGGGGAAGATCTCATGTTTTAGGTTAATTACAACCTGTTCATATATTTGCTTTGACTTTGGGAAGCAGCTGCCTTATAAAGGGCGCCCACTTTCATGTCCTCCTGTAAATTTGTACACTAAATACCAGTAATCAATGCCACAAAAAAACAAGCGTAATAGTATTCTAAGTTTAAATAAAACAATGACCGATACTGGTCGGCCAGAGAGAGGGGGAGGAGGAGGAGGAGGAGGAGTCTCACCCGTGTCTCCCACTGCCTCTCGTTCTCCTTGCGCTCGCGGGCCTCGCCCCTCTGCTTCTCCTCCAGGTAGTGCTTGGCCTCCGTCGCCATGTCGATGTCCTTCAGCTTCAGGTTGAGGGTCACGTCTCTCCACATTCTGGTGAGGAGGGGAAGAGACAAGAGATAATATTGATTTATTTATTTATATCTGCCTCTCTTTTTTTATATGTATTTTCATTTATGTGCAATATTACTAATTTTTTATTGACTTATTTGATAGACTTTTACTGCGTGTCCATTTAGTTGTTTGTTAATTCCACTGAATGTTCACCGACTTTGTGAGCTACTGGACACCTGAATTTCCCCAAAGGGGTGAATAAAGTATCTATCATTCATATGTTGATTTTGGATCAGACCAATAACCTGGTTATATAAAAAAGGTACAAACACATAACAATTAAAGCTACAAGGCTGATTTTGAAGTCAAATAATTGGTGATTTCAACCCTGGATCCCAGTGTAAAGTATGCCATCCACGTGTACATTAAGCCGTGTGTATCTGTAAAGAGATGCCGGTGTTGGCGACCATATGACGAGTGTTTACGTATTTAGTCTTCCCTTCTCACCTTCGAGATTCGTAGTCCAACTGGTCTTCAAGCTTGCGCACCTTCTTCTTTATGATGTCCATCTTCTTAGTGTCTATGAACAAAGCATTCTCCTACCACACCAAAACAATTTAACACCGTTAGTGTCTACTATAGCCTATGCCCATGGAGCATTAGCCTTCACATAGCCATAGGCTGCACAGAAAACATTAAACTGCATTTGTAACTTTTTCACTGCAGTCATCACTTTGGGGTTTAAACATATTGGTTGTAACTGTAACTGCAGCCACTGAAACACTAGACACTGCAGTGCCTAAGAATAACGGATTATGCCCTCTCTTAATGAATTTGGCCTGCGGAGAAGGCGAGGATATCTAATTTTGAACGACAGTGATGGCTGCAGTGAAAAAGTACATAGTTCATGCAGAGAAAGTGCTCACAATAAAGCTAGAGAAGAGTCTACTTCACTTCAGAACAGAACTCACCCCAGATGCCCACTTGGCATACATCACGCCGTTCCACTCTCCTTCGATGGCACAGAAGGACTTCTTATCGGGCGTACTGCCGTGGGACAAAGGAACAAATGGTTACCGTCAAGACTCCAACAATTGTTAGTGCTTGGCACTTGGTTCTATAAACATCCTTCCTATACCAACAGCGATATATTGTTTCTTCCTCTTCAGACAAAGGTACTTATTGTAAGCCGCTGTGTCTGCTAAATGCCCTACATGTAAATGTAGCTCTAACTGTAAGCCAAGAACGGGGTTTTGCATTTTTCCCCACAAAGCCTTGCAGCACACCGAGGAGCACAGACCCCGCAGGAGCTAAGCCTACGGGAGCGGTGAGCCCGTGCGTTCGACTCAAACTGCGAGCGGTTCCAGTCCACTTACAAGATGTCCGCCGTGATGCGGTGCTTCTTGCCGCCGTAGAAGGGCTTGGTGTGGAACACGATGTTGGCGCTGTAGCCCGACTTGGAGCAGACGATGCTGCACTCGCCGCCCAGCTCCACCCAGGGAACCGTCAGGATGGACCTGGACACACACAGGCGGAGGAGGAGGGGTCGGGGTTGGTGGTGGTGGTGGTGGTGGGCGGCGTAGTTCAAACACATAATCACAATATATAAATGTTGTTTTATTTAAAAGGTGACATATTACACCATCAGGTATGAGTGTGATTAGGCATTAAAAGCCTTTTTGAAAATCTTCCTCAAGTGGGTGTTTCCACCTAGATGTATGCTGGATAGATCAGCCTGCCAGCCTACCCAGACGGAAGCAAAAGTTGCCCATCTAACCATCATACATCTAAGTGGAAACGCCCACTTGTGATGTCAGAAGAGGCAGATTTTCAAAAGGGCTTGTAAAGGCTCATCACACTCACATCTGGTATAATATGTCACCTTTAAGCTATCATAAACCAGGCAAGTCTTGGCCGAATAATACCCGAAGGTTACGGATAAAGTCGAACAGAGACGGACGGACACGACGATCAGACGATGCCTACCTGCCATAGCCATTAGGGAAGGTGAGGATGTAGTGTTCGTCATGCTCCAAGCAGGATACACACCCTAGACGCCCCAACCAGGGAAGAGACACGGCAGTGTTACTCAGGACACAGTGCAGTCATAATAGGGCTCTAAAGTCTCGGAGCGGGATAATGGATAGGAGGCATTTGGACAAACCTTGGCCGATGTTGTGGACTCCTATTGACATCCCGAGGAACTTCGACTTGGTCCAGATGTGGGCGTTAAACTGGATCTTCTTACCGGAACACTCTGCATAGAACGCTGAAACTAAAGAGGAGCAGAGAGATTCCAGTGTTTATTCAGATGCACCTTGTTTTCTTTTCTCCAGAGAATCAAAAAATATATTTGAACTCATGAAATGATTCAAATGTCTTGGATTGTGTGTAAAAAAATGGCGCCGGTGACAACATGGATGTAGACCCCACTCACTGGGCGGGTGATGAGAGACCTGCTCTGCTACAAAGGACACATTGTTGGGTGAAACCCAGGGGAGGGGGCCGTCGGACACCGTCTCCTGGAGAGAGAGAGAGAGAGAGAGAATAAGGAGTAAGAAGCAAGCGGATAGATCCAGAAAGCAAGGAGGTCCCGTTTGTGTCGGTGTCCCGTTTGCCAGCCCTCCGACGAGCCTCACCGTGGGGGGACCGGGGGGTGGTGGGGGCTCTTCCACGGTCTCGTTTGGCATGTCCCAGTGGCAGTAGAAAACCTCTCCCAGGATGGGGTTGTAGGGTTTCTTGGCCACCGAGCCCTTCCTCCCTGCATGGAAGGCAGACAGGTACCACTTGACGACCTGCACCATGCGCTCCCGGGGCTCCGGCTGCTCGGCGATGCTGCAGGGGGGGGGACGACGACGACATGTCAGGTGTCTGTTTTGAGGACACTTCAAGGCCTTAAAATATGACTGGATTTAGGTCAACTACATCTAGGTATGGGTGTGTGTTTCAGGTTTTCTGGAGTAGGATCAGGTTCAATGAGTTTAAACGTTACATTATATAGAAGTTGTCTTGAATGTGACTCAAGTGTGTTTCTAATACTGATGGTTCATACTGATGATAAAAAACACTAGCCGACATGTCATGCGTGAGGTGTGCAGCATTGGACCAGAAGTCCTATAAAAAAAAGGACCTACCTCACAAACAAATCTGGATGAGCAAAGAAATCTGCATACATTTCTAGTAATGACCTCCGCTCTAGAATGAAGGTCGGGAGAACCACCTGTGAAATGCAAAGAGAGGACACCATCAATATGAATCACTATAGCATGTCATTAATACAATACATACTATACAGTATTATGACCTTTAGTGCTATGGTGTTGCTCAACAGACCGATGGGACAGTGATGGAGTGTGTGAACAGGGAAGTCAGAGTAGCCATGACGACAGAGTAGGGCTGAACCGTTGGGGAAATAATTGAATTGCGAATATTTATACCAATATTGCAATTGCAATTTAGTACGCAATTTCCTCATGTTCTGTATTATTCACTAAACAAGTAATAAATCATTTTACAGTATGCCCAACACAACATTGGAAGCAGTCAACATAAAAACGGGTCTTTCCGTTAGGCCAGGGCTATGTGTTGAGATGAATTGATGCATGAATCAATGTTATAACATCTTCATTTAACTCTTGAAATGTAAAAGAAAAATACGCATCTTAATCATCTCCAGTCAGTAACAAAAGACACATTCACAACCTTTACGATTGGCAAATCGCGTTCTATTACATCGCAATGTCGGTTTGAATTTGACTTATCGTTTACTAATGTGTTTGGATGGCTCCTACTACTGGGAGCCATCGAGACACAGTGGGAGCCTTGTACCAAGAAGAACTAAGAAACAGGCATTAGAACCACTGGTGAGTGACGCGGTACCTTGGTGAGGTCCATGCCCAGCCGGACCTGGGACAGCAGATGCATGATGACGCTCTTGTGCTCCTCCACCGACTCGCCCTCGCCCTCATCGTCACGGTCGTCGTTGTCAAATTGGTCTGACACAAAAAGAGACACACACACACACACACACACACACACACACACACACACACACACACACACACACACACACACACACAC
>JAOPUD010000019.1:16521187-16534247 GCA_027122715.1 Trisopterus minutus
AGAGAGAGAGAGAGAGAGAGAGAGAGAGAGAGAGAGCGAGAGAGAGAGAGAGAGAGAGGTTTCGATCAGAAGTGACCGATGTACTGTACAGCATTGGCAGTGAGAGGAAGGGTCCCTAGCAAGCAGAGGAAGGTACGTGAACCATTTTGCACCACTGAATGGAAAAGACAAGCCAGAACTCACCTTGGAAATGGAAAGTCTTCTGGTCCACGGTGATGGTGAATGTGCTGTCGTCCTCGTCATCAATGCCGATTACAGCTCCCTAGGACAATCAGCGGAGGAACGGGGCAGAGCGAATGAGGGAGAGTGAGAGATAGAGGCAGAGTGAGAGGAGGGGGAAAAAGGAGCAGAGTCAGATGGAGGGACACGTCACATGCTTGTATCCGTTTCCCCTCTCCGATCCCAGCCTCGCACCACCACCATCTCTGTATGTAAATCCCGTTTGTCTCTCCAAGCAAACTCAATATTGTTTTTCCCTCTCGCACCCTCCCCCTCGCTCTCTCGACAGCAGGAAAGAAACCACAGTACACTTGCTGGTAGGCTGATTAACTGGTTTGGCATTGCTACCTAGCAACAGAGATGGGGTGTGTCTGCATCGGACCGGTCAAGTCAACCTGTATTAAAGCAAATGTTTGCATCCCTCTGGAGTGTAGTACTACGAACATCGCCTCAGCACGAGGAAATAAGTGTTATCTTGTAGCACTGATGTGATCGCCATGCAGATTTAGCCCAAATATAGCAGTGTGTATATGTTACGTTTGCCAATAGAGAATGAAGCTTCAGGAATCAATAAGGTGGTCCCATTGTATTAAAATTCTGCTTGCATTGCCATTTCTAATTACACATTAGTCAATACTTGTGACAAAGTTGTCAAGACATCAACTTGAAAATGTTATCACAATTTAAGTATGAAGTAAAACAAAACAATTCTTTACATTTTTATCAAAACTCCCATCACGCAAACAAAAAACAACTTATTCATTTTAACGGTAGAGACAGAAAGGATTGCGCAGGAACCGGTTATGTTCTGCCATGAGACTGATGTTTCGCAACATTCTCTTTCGGTCAACAAGGTGTTGAAGACAACAACAATAATTTACCAAAGCTAGCTGCGCTAGTCTCACAGACCTTTTAAACACAAACGGCAGAACACTGATGATGTCCAGTAGAAACCAACTGGTTATTTTCAAATGAAAATAAAAGAAAGGCAGACAACTAGTAAAAAGACATTTCAAAGAAGTGAGCAATGACTGGGTGTTTTTCCAGGACCAAAAGTCAAGGGAGTGCTTACCAGCCATAAACCCTACACCCACTCGGTAATGGAAAATCCTACCACACAATGATAATGTGACTTTATGCGATGATGATAACATAAAATGATCAGACTTACTTTTACTACACTTAAAACAAAAACACAAGATGACATCTTGGAACTTAGTAAAAGATGTATTTTGGCAAGCTGTAGCAATAATATTGAAAGTAACTGAAACTGTGATGCTAGAAGAGATACCATATTATGGTATCTCTTCTAGCTTCTACATAGGCTGTGATGCTAGAAGAGAAACCATATTATGGTATCTCTTCTAGCATCACAGTTTCAGTTTCTTTCAATGTTGGATTGGTACACAACTATTTGTTGAGCCAACAGACTGGAGAACAGTCTAATGTGCTGGCTGCCAAAAATACATTTAATTAAAAGAAAAACGAGAAACTGGTAACATTTTTTACTTTTACCTTTTGCATTTAATAGGTCTAACCAATTCAGAAACGTTTGAAGGTGATATTTTATTGCAGGGGACCACACAAAAACAAGCCATAACTTTAAAAACAACTGGTTCTAAATCAATTGCTGCCATCTAGTGGCCAAACCTGTATATGCTTTTATTAATCAGTTTGGGAAAACTATGATTTTCTACTTAAAAATGACATGAAATTAAACTTAACTTATTCACTCTCCATCTAATTTCCTAGACATGACATGTCTAGACATGTTACTTAGATTGTGTCACCAAAACCAGCATGCATGGATAACATTGCACACACAAAGAAAGCATTAATTGATTGGGAAGTTTACAGAGCAAGAGGATTGTAGTGGACATAGGCCGTACCATATCTTTTCTGAGAGGGAATTAACAGAATGTTTCAACTACAATGGATAATGTGTTTCAACTCGTCCTTAATAAATTATTCCTATCATGTTCAAAGAACATTGAACAATAGCGGCTTCATAGTTATTGTTACAGCTACAATAGCTGAGATTATACTATGGTTGGGCTTCTAATAAAAAAAAGGAGAGCTATAGGCTTTGGAATTTTCATTTTTCATCTGTTTGCATGTTAATATGCAACATTCCACCGCCTAGAACAATGTACATATGTTCATATTGGATTAGGCCAAAATAACTTTGTTACCCAAGAGCAGTTATCAGGTCAGTTGGTTGTCACATTTGTTGTGACCACTCTGGACAATCACGCAGAAGCATTCCATTCTGTGTATCCTGTGTTTCTTACCCTGAGACGAACACAGCCTCTTCTGGAGCCTCGCATCATCTTGTCCTTAGACTGCAAACAGGGAAACAAACAGAGGATCAAAAACAAACAAGTCAGTATCGAGCCATAACAATGTGATGAAATGCGATTGGTTACATTTGCTTAGTCGTATTCAATGAAAGTTTCGTTCATCAAGTAGTTTCTCTATTGTTTCAAATTAGATCAAATTAACATAATGGTTAGGTCAGATTTTATTGTCATTATCCAAATTCGTAATTGTAGGCACCCGTTCAAAACATGCCTGATGAACACTCGCCTTTAATAAAGGCACTAACAACTTTGAACTATAAAGTATAAACAACGAGGCAATAATACCCATTTGTCCTACATTGATTTGGAGATGGTGTGCTTCCCTCTGTACTTTCCCAAATAAACACTCACACATATGTCCATGCGGATAGTTGATCTAAGGCTAGAGCAAACTAAGAATATAAAATAGAATGTAAAGGGAACCGGTTAAGGTTCCATGATGTGAATTCAGCTAACGTTTAAAAGAGTTACCACACGGCTCCTCTCAATGCTCCCTCGACCACTGTCCGAATAGTGATGGTATGCATTCGTCTGATACATACATCGTTTGTATAGTATACATACTGTCAGTCAACCGTCCCTTTTTAAAAATAGCAAACAAGCCAGCGCTGACAGTCTCTGTCAACGCTGTCACGTTAGCATCCTCTAGCTTGCTTCCCTAAGCAGATTCGGGAGAATGGGTTACTTGCATGCTTGCAGGATGGGCCAATGCGGACATGAATTGCGTACAAATGGCTAACACACCCACGCGTGATAAGACACTGTGAAGGTATTTACAAACCCCAGATTCCATTCAAGGAGTAGGAATGTCAAGCGGTATCCTGGCTGAGGTCTTTGCTACTAGCTTTGCTAGCTGTAATACTCAGGAATCATGTAAGGAGGAAGTACTGGAAATACTATAATCTGATTGGCCAGCTGGTCCTCAAGCACAGACACAATTGGTCAACGAGGAATCCGTCACAATCTATCCCCGCCTCTTTCTGCCAGCTGAGACTTCCAACTCCTGACTAACACTAGGCCCTTTATTAGACTTAGGTCTGATCATCAATTCACACTTACTATTCTATGCGGCGATTTCAAAACAAGACGAGGTACATACCGTGTAGTATGACAGCAAGCCGGCATTGTAATCCAACACAAACCAACGATACTGCCAACCTTTCATGACGTTAGTCCACTTACTCAGCGGCCCCTCCATGATGGACGCCATCTTTACACTGAGCAGCGCTCGGGGAGGAGTCGGATATGGTGTGGGGCGCGCGTTCGTCCAACCCAACCAAACAGCAATCCAGCGGTGGCCGTCGGCGGAGTCAGGACATCGCCCTGGTGTCTTTTTGATCCACATACATATTTGAAGAGAAAAGATGCTTCTCATAGTGGCAACAGTGGGATAAACTTTTTACGTTTTTGACCTCGAACATAGTGTCTATAAATGTAACTGTTGGTAGACAGTAAAATAATACTCCAAAAACCACAGGGTATTTGGCAATACCTTTATTATTTACAATAGGTTTAACACTGATGAGAACTTCACAGTAATATACATGAGCATTAAATAAAAAACAAAATATATTTTGTACAATAGAATGAGTTAATATGTTAACATCTCTGCTGTATTTTCATCCCTGTTTAGATTCACTTCTGCAGTGTGTGTGTGTGTGTGTGTGTGTGTGTGTGTGTGTGTGTGCGTGTGTGTGTGTGTGTGTGTGTTTCTGTTCTCATTGCACTCAACTAAAGAAGTGGCCTTTGGTATTATGTGTACACACATCTTATTAAGTATAACTGAAAGGAAAGAAAAATCAATTAACTATATAAATACAGGCAGCATAAATAAACACAATCAGAAGTTTGTCATGAGCAGGCTGGGGCATAGCCTGATCATTTATAGCCAAAACACAAAATATACCATGGGTCCCGACCTCAGATTGTAGTAAGGTACTAGCTTCGAGCCAGGGTGCGACTTCATAGCCTGATACCACACTTATAAATAAATCTCAACTGGTCACTTCAAAGGTTAATGTGTTGAAATCTGCTCTTGTAGACAAAGGTTCCTCGACAAAAACTACCCAATAAACTAGGACGAAAATGCAGTATACTGGAAAGAATTGCATCATAAGAGGCCAAATTACCATCGTTCAAGAACAGCAGACATTATCGTTGAGGCAAATATTTTTAATCAGATTCCGGGACCATGGAACAGCTAGGGTCCTCTGCACAGTATCTGATGGCCATAAATAAGTTAGCAAATTAACAAAATTGCACATTTCCTTTTCAAGTTGGAGCTGGACCACTAAACCAACCACTCAAAAGCAAGTATTTTGTGGTGCTAATCCAATTTCTTTCATTTTTCTTTTTTAAAGGCCGTCATGATGTTACCCATAACTGTTACTGCAAAAGTGCACCAAACAAGGGCTTTTATTTGCATACAAAGGCACAATGAATCATGAGGTTTTCATTGGATGTCCCTCGCAATACAACGCCATACTTTCTATTCACTTAACCTCACATAAAAAAAAACAAAAACAGATTTTCCATTTGGCAGGAATTCAGGCATTTTATTCATCAGAGGCACATTGTAAGCCGAATGAAATGTGCAGGATTCAAACATACATCTCCTGATCATTGAGTGAAATCAACATTGATATTTCAAATGTCATAGGGCTACATAGTTCAGACACCGAGCGATGCGCCATTGGCTTTATCCAGTGTACATTTCAATTTGAGCCAAATTTACAGAAGACGTTAAATAGAGAAATGGCTATAATGAGAGAGGACCAGGCGGTATGCATGTCTCACGAGCATGGTGCAAATTTGTAGTTCGTAAAATGCTGTAAACGGGACATCCATCGATGCTATGATAAACCGAGGCCATGGATCAATAAATACTTAATACACAATATGGCAGCACGCCTTTGTCAACTGAAGAGAATAAAGACATTTGACCAGGTTCAGGACCGAACCACAGAGTAATACATTCATACTGCAGATATATTAGATGGGGGGGGGGCTTGAATGGGCCTCAGTCTTGCAGTACATCTTTTCAGTTGAAAAAGAAAAAAAACCACTGCTCTGAACAAACATGTGACCACACATAGAAATGTCTTTTCTGGATATGAAATAAAGCAAATATTTACATAACATTTTTGTTGTCAAAATAGGTCTGTGCTTTAAAAAAAAAAAAGAAAAAAGAAGAATAATTTAAAATTCAAGTTCGGAACATAAAGACATTCTAAAACGCTTTATTCTTTTAAACCCAATAATGTACATATCACTCATGTGCTGAAGACATACTGCAGTTTGTTTGCGTAGAGAGCGGTCCGGTGGGGCTCCTGTGAGTAGGCGGCCGTGTTGTCTTTCTGCAGTGTTAATAAAATGAGGCACTGAGGCCACAACAAGGCTGTAAGGGAATCCAGCTCTGTCCATACATCGAAGGACACTTGTAGGTATATATACTGTCCCAAGTCGCCTCTTAGTGTGCTACCCTGTGCTCTCTCCTCACTGTACTGTTCAACCTTTATTGTGGTGTGCAAGACAAACTGGACATAAATATAGTTTTTGAAATGCTTAAGGAATAAAAGGGATTCATTCCCCCCTTGTGTAGTGTGTGCTGTGGTGAGAGCGTTAGTCAAGTCACATCCAAAACAAATTGCTGTGGTTAAAAAACTAGTCACCCATATTTCCCCAACTAAATCTCTAAAATAATGATTTAAGTAATATAATGAATGCGTTATTCATCATGCTTATTGTTCTATTTGAGCCTAGTTAATTAAACAGAGCATTTAACTCTGAACTCTTCAATTGACCCGTGTGTCCCAATCTATTCTCCTGTAATCTTCCCCAGTTTGGAAACGCATCTAGAAATGGCACATTGGAAAGATAGATCCAACTATTGGATGATTTCTAGACTGCGATCGCCATTGCAGTTAAAATCCACCAGGTTCAGTAAACAATGGCATGAAAGCACTGTTGGCCAAAACACTGATTGATTAAACACTAGAGGTAAACCCAAATACTATGAAAGGATGGTCCCCACAGATACAAAATATATTGTCATCGTCTTGGCTAGGGAAAACTGGCACCTTGGTTTCTAATCAGACTGGGTCAAAACCACCATCTACACCTTCCTCAGTGTATGACTGACTAATCGACACAAATCAAGCTTATTCTTTCGCTACTCGTAGGAATGGATACCCACAGATGATCCCCCACTCCCACATTCAGATAGCAAGAAGGCTAACAATCCACATTTAGTTTGGTACAAACATTTTGTATATGTACAGTTCAGAGCAACATTAGCGTCCACACTGGCATCTTATGAAACAGTTCTCTGTAAACAATAAAAAAAAAGAACGATTTGTAGTGATTTCTCTGAGATACTTGAGAGAGACTCCTCTCACTGTGTCCCCCCTGGAAGAGCCCCCCCTAGAGCCTGGAGCATTGAAAGGGGCAGGGGGTATAAGCAGTCTGTTGAGCTGTCCAGGGAGAGGTTGTTATTGGTGGTGGTGGTGGTGGTGGTGGTGGTGTGGGGTTGGCTACCTCTGCACCAGATCACTAATCTCCTTAATGCAGCTCTGCAGGTTGTCCAACGCCGGGCTGGAGCCCAGGCTGCTCAGCCCCGCTCCTCCCGCCGAGGAGGCTCTCACCTCCTGCAGGCTGAGCTCCAGTTTCCCCACCGCCTCCCGGAAGGCAAACTTGTTCCTCATCTGGGGGATGCAATCCACGTACCCCGAGCAGTAGCCCAGCAGCTGGTGGCCAGAGTCCAGCACCTGGCTGCTGGAGGGGCTCTCGGCGCCGCCGTGCAGGGCGTGGCTCAGGCACTCGGCGCACTCCAGCAGGGCCTTGCGGCTCACCCGCTCCTGGGGCGGCCGCTCGGCCTGCTGCCTGGTCCGTCGCAGCGCCACCTTAGAGCCTGTGGAGGAGAGGGTGGCGTGTGGGGCCGAGGGGGCGGAGCCGTTGGCCAGCTTGGCGGGGGTGGTGTTGTTATTGGTGGTGGTGGTGGAGGACGACGACGACGGAGAGAGGGAGGGAGAAGACGCGGGAGGCACTTGAGGCGGCGGCACCGACGGCCGCCCGGCCCCCGTCCCTCCCGACGTCCTCCCGGGTCGATGGGGGCCCTTCAGTGTGTCGCCGTTCGTCTCGGCGGGGCCCCCGCCTATCTGCTCCTCGCCGTCGCCACTGTAGGAGTGGGAGATGCTGCGCAGGGTGGGGGGCGGCGGCGGGGCACACTTGGGTTTGACCAGCCGCGGGCGGTCCCGCTCCGCCTGGTGGTCGGTGAGCAGTTTGAACCGGTTCCCCTGAGAGTCCACCCCCACCAGGTGCACGTCGGCCGGGCCGTGCTTCAGCGTGGGGGAGATCAGGACCGGGACCTTGTGGTTGTGGGGGGGGGCGCCGGCTGCCGTCGATGACATCCCCGAACCTGAAGTCTTTGACGGAGACAACCGCGTCTGCTGCTGCCGGTCCTGCGCTCCGCCCTCCTCCCTGACCCGGGAGAGAGTGTCCGACTCCCCCGACTCCCCCCCTACCCCAGGACCCCTCAGCCCCCCCGAGGTGCCCCGGGGCAGCAGCTTGGCCTTGGGCCGGTCCCTGATCTGCGCCGTGCCCTCGTCCATCTTCCTCAGCAGGGTCTCTGAGGGCCTCGGGGCCCCGTTCTCCGGCTGGGAGGTGGTGGAGGCCGTCCTCTCCAGAGGGGGCTTGGCCGTGCGGTTCCTGGGTAAAGTCAGCGCCATGCGCTCCAGGTCGGGTAACCCGGCGGACATGGAAGAGGTAGAATTGGACCGGGGAAAGGCCTTGGGTCCTCCTACCACCTCCTCGGAGCACGTGGACTTGCCCGTCCGCAGCCCCAGGGTCCTTTTGATGAGCCGCGGCGTGAAGAAGCCCGCCAGGCTGCCCCAGCTGCTGCCCCCGCTGCTCGCTACCTGGGACCCCCCACCGGACGGCTTCTGCCCAAAGGTGGCCCCGCAGCAACGAGACTGGGTCTGGGCGGGCTCACCGTGGGAGTGGGACGGGGAGGCCGAGAACCCCCCCAGAATGTCAGGCTGGGGCAGCGGGGGCGGCCCGCTGAAGGCGGCGGTGGGCTCGTACTTCTTGTGGGGCTGGGTCTCCATCTCGCGGAAGGAGCTGCTCCTCTTGGGGGGCGTGGGGATGTTCTGCTGCAGCTGGGACGTGGAGGAGGAGGTGGACGAGGACGACGCAGACTTTTTCTTCATGAAGGAGCTGAAGAAGCCCGCCTTGCGGTCCCGGGTGAAGGTGCCCGTGTCCTGAGCGTCCTCCAGCAGGCCACCCGGCGACTTGTCCCGGGGCTGCTGCTTGCGGGGCAGAGCCGGGGAGCAGCCCGCCCGGACGTCCACACCGAGCATGGTGGACACCACACCTAGGGACAGAAGACCACAGGCTGGGATCAGTTGTCTCAACCGCTAGGCAGTCTTTAGGCTGAGTAAGATGTTCAGTGTCCACCGTGAATTCAATGCGTATTGATATACTAAACAAGGTTTCTTTCTCTGCATGATAGACACAGAGGCCACGGCCACTAGGGCTACGCGTGAACCTTTTTGTATGAAGAGTGAAATAGTGATCCTCACTCTCTCACTCCTCAGGGAGACAGGGACGGAAGAATAACACATTTCAGGCAAATAGAGGGGAATATTTGATACTGAGCCAGTTGCGCACTCATGCAGAGGTCGATGATTTACAACCGTGGCCTGTGTAAGACAGGAAGACGATTGGTCCAAGGGGAGAAACATTTAGGGAAAAAGCCCTGAGATTAAGTAAACCTGTCAAACGCCTCATCTCCATTATGAGCAGAAAGGATGTTGCATAACTTTATTTAGAAAGCGCAAGGGACCGTTTATGTAAAAACTTTTACAGACCGAGAAAGAGTGAAAGGTCATCACATGAGGTGAATAATTCATTTGTACTTCCGTTGAATGAGCCTTGGCAATATGTGTAGTCATTTATATAATGGTTTAACAAGTCAAAGCTATTTAATACATTATTGTATTAGTCATGTTTCGATAAAAATGTATATTTGTCTACAAATATATACAGTACATACGTCAAAGGTGTTATGATTTGTTTTAACTAATGGGCAGAATAAAAAAAGTAAAGAGAAAAAGGAAAAAGGAAAAAGGGAAAAAGGATAAGAAAGGTTTTTTCATTTTTCATTCACGATTATGTGCTTTTGACTTTAGGTAAATGCAATGGGTATATCGTTTTTGATGATTTTTAATCATGAATAAAAACCAGACTGATAAAAAGTTGTGGGCAGGTTTAATGTACCAGAAAATGAATGTATTAATATTTTAGTAGGACTTCAAATTGAAACAATTTTATTTTTTTAACAGAACATTAAAAACATAAAAACAAATAATTTAACCAAAACGTAGCATGAAACAACAGCACACTGATACAATTTTAATCCATTGCATGTTAATGAAGATCCAAATAACACAACATACATATATACTAATGGTTAGAAGGAGGGCTCTTTATAGCTCTTGTTGTGCTTTTCATTGCCTTCGCATGCCTTTTGATTCAAATGCTGTGGTACAACTGGACCACCCACAAAAATTCAGCCAAAGGTTTACACTCCAGGCGTCAGTCGTCACGGAAGACCGCTCCCCTTCTCTTGAGGCGGCGCGCTCGCCGCCGTTGCAGGTGGTCGCCTGTCCCTGGGTGGGCGGGGCCACGGGTACCTGCAGAGTAAGGACTCGGGTCACCCAGCGACGGGTGTGTGCTGGTGTGGGCTGTACCTGAGAGACTGTGCGAGCCTTGGTCCGTCCGGCTGTCCAGCCCCCCCTCTATGTTCTCCTTGTTCTCCGTGTGCTTGCGGAGGGTGCGGGACTTGGACGGCAGCAGGGGCATGTCGTGGCCGAAGCTGTGCAGTTGACCCCCGTGGCCAGAGGAGGCGGTCTTGCACAACTCCTCTGCGACCTCTGAAAAGGGGAATGAATAAATAAACGTCAACGATAAGTGGTCTGCATATATATATATATATATATAGCAACCTTTTCAGACCTGTGGCCATTCAAAACACTTAACAATTAGTTACAGCTATAACATCTCGCCATTCACAAATGCATTCATACACTGACGGAGGTGTCAGCCAGGCAGGGCACTACAGCTCTTTAGGAGCAGTTATGGTTAGGTGTATTGCTTAGGGAGGGACACTCAACTAGGAGGAGCCGTTGATTAAACAGGCTCTTCCCCCCTGATTCACTGCCACCCAATATGGAAAATGAGGCCCATAATATGTAAAATTATAAATCAGCCTAACTTATGTTGGCTGGTGAATGTATAATCTGATACATTAATTTTTTCGGTTTTATTATTATTGAGTATATTATTGAGATGTGATGACACAGAAATCTTTGGCAGGACAAGAATCGCTATTCCAGGAACCCAAAGGCAGATGCATGCATTACAGGATGTGTGAGTCAGTCACATATCTGTCGCTCACTTTATCCACACACCCCCGTCGACATTATGTTGTTTTATCGTTCCGGTCCACGCATTAAAATTGCCAATCTCCGGGCCCACCACTACATTATTTCCTGCCACTGTAATGACTAAAGCCCTCTGGGAAATATACACATTTTTCCCCCAACACATCTTAAATCAGGAGTACCAACGCTGCAGACTCCAGGCGTTGTACCTCCATCCTAGTATTGCCTTGGCTACTACCAGAGTCACACCCACCTATTCAGTCCATTAAACAATGCACAGCTATGACTACTATTAAGAACTACGCTGTCTGCATTATGGAGCATCTGGGTCTCACAGGACTAATGTAGCATCACAGCTAAATCTGGTCTTCATTCATCATCAGTCCCTGCATGCCCTCTTCCCCAGAACAGCTTTTACGGTAAGAGGGGCAGACTACAGCCAGGGCAGTCTTGACTCTTGACTCATCTCTTGACTCAATCTCTGCCTTGTCTGGACAGTGTTTCGATATCCAAGCATAGTGGTGGCTAAATATAGAAATAATCCATATCTACCCCAGAAGACTTGGGTCCTGGTTGATGTCACACACCTTGCCGAACCATGGGATTTAGAAGGTTTAAGTAGGGGTTCAACATAAGGACCACCCTGCTGCTAGATGAGCTGTGTGGATGGGTTTACCTTCAGAGATGCTGGAATCATGGAACATGGTCTCAAAGGCCTGATGGATCTCAGCAAACGAGGGCCGGTCCAAAGGGCTCCACTGCCAACCTGGTGTGGACAAAGGCCCACCAAGCATCCACGTTAAAACACCCGCAACAACATCTAGGAGTCGTGCAAATGATCAACGACATTTGGGGTTGGAAATGGTAGAATAATTCAATTCATAGGAAAATGTTTTTGCCAAGTGTTACGTAAGACACTGTAAATGTAAAATGTCTGTAGAAAAAACATGGATCTGTGATTAGTGTTTTACCATGACTACAGCTATTATTTTCCATCTCCATGTCTTTAATAGCTGAATAGCTAAATGATGCCCAGTGTCAAGCATCTGCTTGCACAACCGTTACCAGACGGACCGGTATTCGGCTAACTTTGACAAGGTTGAATGTTGTGCACTCGTCCAACGGCATGCTGCTACTCACAGGCCCGCATGAGCTCGTAGACTTTCGGGGGGCAACCCTCTGGCTGCTCCATGCGATAGCCTTTCTCCAGCAGGTCGTACACCTGGGAGAGATCAATCCCGGGGTACGGGGACATGCCGTAGGTGGCGATCTCCCACAGCAACACCCCGAATGCTGCAGTGGACACAAACGGAAAAAAGATCATCCATTAGAAACGAGAAGCACTGGGCACAGCGGAAAAAGGAAAAGCACTCTGGGGTGAGGTGCTGCGTGAGGATCTCAGCGCTGACTCACCCCACACGTCAGACTTGATAGAGAAAGTGTTGTAGGCCAGGCTCTCGGGCGCGGTCCACTTGATGGGGAACTTGGCTCCGGCATGGGCCGTGTAGGTGTCCCCCGTCATCAGCCGGCTCAGGCCGAAGTCAGCTACCTTCACCACATGGTTCTCCCCCACCAGGCAGTTCCTGGCGGCCAGGTCCCTGGGGGGGGGAGGGGAAAGAGCGGTGACACGGTGAACACGGTGGCAGCGCAGGCTGGGTAATGTGGAAGAGGGATCATGGTTGTAATTTTATAAAACATCAATATCTACTTAGATATTCACATCAAGTCTGAAAATACATTTCTGCGGATATTGTGGCGCAGACAACCGCATCATGATATGATTTATTAAATACTATTTCATAGACAGGAAGGTAGACAGCAAGGTATGGGAGGGAGAGAGAGAGTGGAGGACATGAGGCAAAGGTCTAGTCGGTGAACCGCAAGGCGCCCTGCAATATGATTTATTTCCCACTGGGGCAACCAAACGTTTTGGATAAAAGCATCCACCTGGTATACATTATAATTGCTCTCACACACACACACACACACACACACACACACACACACACACACACACACACACACACACACACACACACA
>JAOPUD010000019.1:16546620-16558420 GCA_027122715.1 Trisopterus minutus
CACACACACACACACACACACACACACACACACACACACACACACACACACACACACACACACACACACAGGCCAGGTCTCCTGCCTGCAACAAAGGAGATAAGCAGCATTGATAATGTCCACAGGCAAGCAACACTCCTGGAAGCAGATCAACACTAAACAGGCCTGGCATTCAAGCCCTGTCCCTGCAGCTAGAGGTTCTCCCAGTACAACGTGTGCAATGAAACAGCACCCAGTTACGACAAGAAGAGTTCAAACAGTGATTCATCCAACAGGTCCAGACAAGGACTTAGCACTGGAACTGCTGATGGTAATAATCAACATAAAAAAGCTTTTATATCTTTAATTACCTTTCAAAACAAACTAAACAAAGAACAAATAGAAAAGAAAAAAAACACTACCTTCAGGTTCGTACACATTGACAGACATACAAAAGTAGCACAATATTGGAGGGTTCAGGTCACCTTAAGCATACACCAACACCCACACTTTCCAGTAGCAAAAGGGATAGATGCAGCCTAAAGCCCGGCTTTGACCATCTGCTGTGGAACACAGGAACGACAATCATTCACTGCCAACGTCGTACTTAATCCCTGGCTTCTCACGATGGGAGCCTGCGTGGAGGCTAAGGAACAGCAGCAGTATGCAGCCTTGGTAGCTGCAGGAGAGGGCTGTGCAAGAGCAGAAGTACATGCCCAGTGTGGAGGCTATGTCTGGGGGTTGTGGTGTAGAGGCAGACAGTCACCAAGTTGGGTTTCTCTTTTCGCTCCGCTTGCTTGCCTCCTCCACGGGGATATTAGAGTGCAAGGTCAGCTAAAGAAGATCTTGAGGAGATTCAATATCTTGCTCAAGGACACTTCAGTGGAAATAAAAGGCCTAGCCATGGCTGAGGTTTAAATATGGGCCCTCTAATTGAAGGAATCTTCCTACCCCGTTATACATGCCCTGTTGCCCTTCAGTTAGGACGGGCTTTGTATCAGCAATTACCACAAAATGGTTGTGGGATTTGCTCAGATTATACCCTTATGATTCCACTCTCTTCGGAGTGAAAATAATTAAAAACCCATGCTAATAAGAGCGGAGCAGGATAACGGGGAAGAGCAGCTAAACGAGAAGTAACCTCAGGAATCAGTGTCAGCTCTGATGCTGGCCTTTCCTCAATTGCAACTGACCGTTGTGGACGTGTCAGAGCTGGGTGGAC
Source organism: Trisopterus minutus (assembly GCA_027122715.1). Lineage (NCBI taxonomy): Eukaryota > Metazoa > Chordata > Actinopteri > Gadiformes > Gadidae > Trisopterus > Trisopterus minutus. Next base: position 16,547,822 of record JAOPUD010000019.1, read on the forward strand.
TGGACGGCCTGTGTTACAAGACATTTAGGCAGAGGCTGAAGAAGACACAGGAGACGTATATTATTGAACAAGCCACCAAGACAGAGAAGAGAACCAACAGATAGATGCATTGTACCACACAAAACCATGTTATGCAAACATCCAACCAGAAAATAGGTCAGCTTTGTGGAATTGTATCCCAAACTGACTAGCAAGTGGTATCATTGCCCAGGGATAACGATAAAGCTTAAGACAGAGGAGGTGTGGCCCCAGCTCCCCCTAGTGGCAAGAGCCAATGGGAGTGGCCCTTAATAATAACGCTATTATTATCATTACCTCCAGTCATTACACTGTGAAAGTCTTACAGTCAACACATGTTTAGAAATGCTGATCTCCTTCCACCAGCAGCAGCAGCAGCCTTTATCCTGGATGTCAGGGATTAGCGATACAGCCTATTGCAAGTGGATTTATATCTAATCCAATTGTACCGCTTAATGCAAATCAACTCAGGCCTATGGATCTTGGATCTGGGCAGCATTTACCAGTGCGCCTAACATTGCTGCTAACTGCCAAACGAAGAAGCAGCAAATCCTCTCATCTGCCCCAATTTTAATGATCCAGAAATGGTAAAAATAGATAAGCCGATGCAGTGTTGACAGGAAATTGAAAAGTGAAGCCAATTCAGTCAATATAGGACGATAGTGACTGACTTTTAATGTAGGACGAGGCTGTGTATCATATCTATATGTATCACAAACACACACACACATACACAAAATTTCTCATAATAGCAGTAGTAAAAATCCATTAGTAAAACTAAAAGGAAGGCCTATATAACTAGGTACAAAAATAACAATAACCACCTGGCCTGGATGACTTTTGGCATTCATTCCTCAGCATCAACCAGGATAGTTTAAATCGATGTATGCAAAAAAAAAAGAAAAAACATGCCTCTGTTAACAAGATATCCAAGCTCCTGACAAGGCCGAAAATAAAAGAAAGTCTCTGGCACCCGTCAATCGACGGATACCTCTGCTTCAGGAATACAGCACCATAACCAATACTCCTGCACACAGCTGGAATCCCTTTGAGTCAGCATCGTGGGGGGCCGGCAACGAGCCCCTCACCTACGCTCTACCCTTCAGCAGCTCCTAGATGGGCTGTCTGTCTGCAGAGTAGAAACTTGGCTCCACTGGGCGACAGGCATGTTGAATTAGTGATGAGCCCAGGAGGAAAATGGCAGGGTGACCCGAGACGGGGATCGGGGCTGAGTCACCTTGCCCGGGGAGGGAAGACGAGGAGCGGGATTTGGCGGCGGTGGGGGAGCACTAGTAGTGAGATTACCATAGGAATGCATAGATACGGGGCTGATATGACACTGCTAAGAAGACACAGAGGAAGACGGGAGGAAGGAGAGAGGCCGTGGGGGCAAGCAGGAAGACCCACAGTCGTGTTGTCTTTGTCCCACATAGTGACTCACTGGAGTCTGGCATCAACTCTGGAAGGCCCAGCGCTTGGAAGCGCCTGCAATGTTTCTTGGTTTCACACTAACAGAGGTCTTTGTTTATTGTCCGTGTGATATTCGCTGGCCACGCTTTAGAAAGCTACTCTATTACAAAACAGTATTAAAGCTGGATCAGGCCGGGCATTTAAACATGTCAATCCCTTGCAGTTTTAAACAGGACAAATCTCCTAGTAAGCTGGGGAAAGAAATAGGGCCTATTGGCATCGCTGCAATCACTCTCTGATCCTCCAGTCACTTGAATTACACCATTGAACCATATCTGGGGATACCATTTCATAAAAACGTAGTGTAAGAAGTCCCATCAAGTCAACTCATTTAGTATTATAAACCCATCTGATTAGACAATATTAACACAATGAAAGCAATCAATGATGCACCAGTGATACAGAACAACAAGGTAATTCGATCATCACTTGCGCATTTGTGTTTTTAAGCACAAATAAAGTGCATTAATACAGTGATAATAGCCAAAACAGTTATGCACTCATTGTGTCAGGTTTCAGCCAACTTGACTCAGATCTTAATCATTGGCCTTGGATTTGACTCTTTAAACACTTGAAGCCATGATAAGTGGTTTAAATACTAGCCATTACTCTAACCTCTCTTTGAATGGCTATTTGAATGGTCAACGAAAGCGTTAGTGCACTGTCCCAAGTCCTCGCACTTAAGAGTCATTGTTACATTACAGAGCGACTAAAAGAGTAGCATTCACTCCACAGAATAGCAATGGAAGTACACACTGGCCTGTAGAAACAGCCCAGGCTTTTTGAGAGACTCGTAGCAAAAGGCACACTGCTTACAATAATTGGTGGTGGGCTGTGTGGGTTTCATTGTCTGTGAGTGCCCCCAAACTAGGGAAGATCTGCAGTGGAGATGTGACAGCCAGGGCAACGCAATCATGTTCCATTCCCTAATGCTCCAACCTTCCCCTTCTGCCTTCCTGGGTAACACTGTGGTGAAGTAAGGCCTGAGACATGGGTGGAAAAACTAGACAAGATATGCAAGTAGCTCATTATTGCTCTGCATTTTACGACAAGGACCAAATAGGAAAGGTTTTGCTTCAGAAAAGAATTGAGAGAAGCTTGCTCGAATGGTATTCAAGCAACCTAATTCTCTCTCGTGCTCTCACTGGGCTCTCTGCAGTAGAAACACTGAGATGGGCGGAACAAAAGCAGCCCACCAGCTGAAAAAGTCAAACTCTCGCCAAGACGTTGAGGATGTCACGGACTTGCTCTGAGAAAGCTAAAGCGAGACACCCCATAGACGGGGTGATACCAGAGCGGGTTTTGAGATGGTCTAGGTTAGGGTAGAAAGTCTAGGAAGCAAGAGGCAAATCCATTCAGTGTTTTCCACAGTTCAAAGGCCACAGGACTAGAGCCAGCGCTGTGCATGAAACATGAGGGGATGGGTGGTGGATAGTGTAACTGGTACCTGCTTCAACTTGCAATTCACTGTACGAAAAACATTTTATTGCATTCTTTATCCCATTTAGTTTGAAATGTCAAATGTCTGCTCTGGTGTGCATAATTCAGTTACAATAATTGTACACTTGATATTTCCTGCATCTCAGTCTTTCTGCAGTGTATGGCTGGTAATACAATCAGATGTAAAATAAACCACTTAAATTATTCACAATGATTTCGTGAAATCAGAGGTTGCAGTCTTCCAGGCATTAATCCCATTAGTAGTTGAGTATGTCGTAAAGGTAGACATTATCAGACAGCGGCATAAGTGAGCATATGAGAATCACTCTGGAAGTAACGTGAGCTTGTGATAGCTGTTACATTGAGTTAATGGAGCAGAGTTGCTGCTCATTCCCTAGTGGCAAGAATCATTGTTTACCAAGAGAAGTATTACAATGATTGGCTTTAGACGTGCATTTAACTGGCTAACTCGGTATTTCCCCTTAGGCAAGGCACAGCTGGCCAATCCTGAATGAACTCTATATCAGCGACAGTCTCCCATCTGTCTGCGAGGCATCTTCTAATCACATGCAAACGTTACACAAACGCATACATACACAGATTGTACATTGTATGGCATCAAGCTCAAACTGAGAATGAAGCGAATTTGATGGCAGGATTGCTCGCCATGGCCTTTACCGCTAACGCGTCGGAAAGGCACCAACTCAGCAAGCCACCACTAGAACTATCACTAGTAAACACATTTATGGGTAACAGTGATTTCTTCTCACCGACCACCACACCCACATCCTGCTGAACAATGTAGTTTTGTCGCTACCTGAATGTTTCGTGAAGATATTAATCCCGGGGTCCGGCACGTTAACCGCAGCTGTCCTGCCCGGCGGTGTCCCGGTGGTGCCGCCGACTTCTCGGGGTCTCCTCCCGGCGCTGCTCCCCCTGTTCCCCTTGACTTGGTGCGGCTGTGGCGCGGCGTGGGGCTGTGGTGGCTGGAGTGCGGTTGATGTGCTCTCCCCAACGCGGCCTACCTGTTGTCCCATCCCGACACTTTCGTGTAACAACTACAGGGACGAAGGAAGCAAACCCCCTGTCCACCTCGAGTTCACATCCCCCAAGTGGAGCGGCCTGTTCGGAATAGTCTTCCTCAGCCCCTCTCCGCCGAGCCGCTGCTAGCTACTAGCCTGTCTTAGCTCACTCAGTTGCCCCGTTAGCAAACGTTAGCAGTTATCAGTGAAACCCACCCACCCTGCCTCAAACAATACGACCAAAAACCGAAGCGTATGGCAATAATCTAATCCTAATGGTGATCCAACGGGTCGCAAGGCAGATGGCAACGGCGACCCAAACGGTGTGTTCTGTAGGATAGAGACGGTTTCAGAATGGTTTTGCCGTTCTCCGGCCACTGCGCGCCCCCTCTGACGCCGCCATCTTTACCGCAGAAGAGAACAAGATGTGTTTCACAAGGGGGGTTTCGATCGGATCCCCGGTCACCGTGATCTTCTACCTCACAACTGTCCGGAGTTGTTTACAGACCTCCACGCCACTAGGTGGACAGGCAACAGTGGCTGAATTAAGTCCATAGGTTCCATGTTAATGTATGGGTTTTTTTATATAACGTTTCAGGATGTCCATAATTGTATAATGAAGAAATCTGCTCGTAGTTTCAGGTAAAATGTGAAAAAGTGCAGAAATATATTGTATATTCCATATTTATTATGCATGTATTAACACACTACAAAATATATAATACATTTTCCTTAATGTATGCAATTGCATATTAGTTACTTTGTTAATAGTAACCCATAATTAACCGAAAATAAAGGGTAGAATGAAGCCAGAAACATCAAGTTTATTCTCCAACAGAGCCTCTGCAAAACTAGAGAAAACAACCTGTGCTATTTCTTCATCAGCCTGTTTTTTCAGAGGAAGTTCAATCTGAAAAAATGTCCCGATAACTACAATGTGTCGTTCCAGCAATGACAATTACATTGTTTGCATGTAAATAGTTTGACTTCGGCAGATTACATAGCACAAAATGAGAATGGCCCAGCATCAACCAAGATCATGGATGAGCCATTGATGTACAGCGGACCAAAAGAAGCTGCGCTGAGAGAACGCGAAATAGTGCCACCTCGTGGTTACAACGTGCAATGTATTATTTAGCTGGTTTTCACTTTTATTGTGCTGTTCATTTCACAGAATACCTCGTTTCACAGACTTCATCTCGACTTGGCACTGTTAATTGTGCAATATATAAATCCCAAGATTTATATTATTTTTACAAAAGCAAATCAATACATTCAATTATTCAGTGTCAGACATACATTTATGCAGAATAATAAGAGTGCCCCGAAGCAATTGTTTGACAGAATATAAATATTGTATCATGATTGTTACAAAACCCAAGCAGGTCATGCTTATTTTACTACCAAAGGACCCACTGTAAATCTGGTTACTTGTATCAAGTCTTACTTTCCACTTACAAGTAACAGGGTAGCTTTAATACGTAATGGCAATACAAATGCACCAGTATAACCTATAGAGATGCCTGTTACCTAAATAGAACGATTTTCAAGTTAAATACACATTTTCTTTGACATCAAACTTTGCTCAGAGTAATATTCGACAAACGTGGTTATTACATTCATCTGTCGCTTACTGATTGCTTTTTCTTAAAGGGATTTCCATTAGTAGGGATTAACCCACAGCATAATATGACAGAGGATATCACTTAAATTTGTCATATTCTCAAAAAATTACTGGAGAAGTATGGTGATGTATCAAGTTATCTTCCACAAAATCGTACTTATCAATAAACCCCTCTTCCATCGCTTTTAAGCAAACCCTTCAAAAACGTTTTATATTTTTCGAAAAAGTGAGTTTAAATGGTTAAAAGATATTACGCAGATCGGTTTATCACAATATAATACCCATGTTTGGGAACATTTATACGTAATTTGGTTTGAATTTGTATACTTACTACTGACTAATTACTAATAACAATTTGCCACAGAAGGTTTGCATTCAGCTGCCATAACACGATTATCACACATTATACACAAACATTGCTTGTACACATTTACAGAAAAAGGGTAAACATATGTAAAATAAATATGTAAAATATGTATGTAAAACAAACATTTTGTTTAACATACAATTTTTTAACCAGGTTGTCCCGGACGACCAAAAAAAGACAAAGAAGGCAGCTTAGTGAATTCAAAGTAAAACAGAGGAATCGTTTTTGCAGACGGTCAATTGATTTTCCTTAAGGAATTATCAATATAATTAAATGGTCATGTTCGTAGAACATTACACTGAAGCAATACAACTAAACAAAAGGCCACACAAAACATTCAACTAAACCCTTAAAAGGGCATGGCAGTGACCTAAAAGTTGGTCTCCTCTTCCCTTCCACCCGCTGTATACATGGGGTTGATTGGTCCCTGTTTTGATCAATGCACCTATCGCTGGTCACATCCCCTGAGCCTCTACCATGCCGTCGTTATGGCGATGGCAGCTCCAGGAGCGAGGCTTCAGCAACTCCAGAAAGGATGGCTGTAAGGAAACAGAACATCCTCAGCAGCTCATATGGAAATATACACAACGTAAGACCTAGATGGAAGTGAGAATACAGAGACATGAAAATGTTTGCCAATGCACGTTACATATATTTGTATTATTTGTGTTAACACTATGTCAATGTGCACTGTAATCAATTTCAAATCTGGTCCCATTACTGAAAAGACTCATAATATCAATTTGTTTAACCGTCATTTTACTTTGACTATCTCTTTGATCAGCTTAAAGCCTAATCATAGTGCCATTTCTATTAATGTCACGGATGAAACATTGCAAAAAGTCCCTCCGGGTTATTTGTTCAGGCAATTTACCCACAAAGAAGGGCTTGATGCGATATTGTAATGTACAATACAATTTATACATTTATCAAGGGCAAATGTACCTCTGTGATGGGACAGTAGCGCTGGGCATACCACTCCTGGCAGTACAGACAGATGATGACCCCCTGTCCCAGGAAGAGGGACGTCCACATGATGATGTTCCAGATAGGACCCCTCCTCCGGTCGTGGAGGATGAAGTTGAACATCACTGTGACCGAGGGAGCAGGGTCAGTCACGGGGCAGGAGAAAGCAGAACAACATACACAACAACACAACAATAGAAACTTGTGGTGAAAAATAAACACACCAAACTACAGGCAAAAGTTTAACATTTCCGTGTAATTACACAATAACCAATTTCAGGATTCTATGACCAATTTCACCAATTGCAGGAAACTTTTCACTTTATGCTCAAGACCAGGAGAGAGTTGCACCACTTCCTTCCAACTTGTACTACTTACTTCCGAAGCACATGAACAGGCAGAAGAGGACAGGGTAGAAGAAGCCAAAGCAAATGGCAAGAATATATTCATGAACCACCGCAGACACGGTGAACACAAAAAACATGGCGGCTGCACGGAATCGCATCCCAGACATCTGGAATGACAGGGAACAAAAGAGGAAACAAGAATAATACGTGCGTCACAATGTTACATTGTTAGCAGATCCCTGAATAATAAGCAGATATTAGATAAAGACAGGTGATACAACTGCAGGATAATGTGAATTACTATCACTTTGTCTGTGGTATCCAAGTACCAGTGAACCTCTTGTTCATCTAGACTTTGTGTACTCACCCACAGGAAGTCCCGGTACACATAGTAGTACAGCCAATCATGGACAACCACATTCCAAGTACGATAGTAATTGGCAAAAGACGTTGAATTCCACCAATCCTGTAACAATAAAACCAAGATCCATTCAAAATACATTCACAAAACATCACGTTTAGGTTTGAGAGAATACACAGTAATCTCAATTCAACGTACCTTGTAAAACATCCTATCAGCGAAGCGGAGCATCTCGGCAAACGCATTGAGCCAACAGTGGAGTAAGGCAAAGAAGGCCAAGAAGAGAACCAACGCACCTAGACGAGGAGCCATAAGAAGGTCAGCGCTTGCATAACAATATATACAGTAGGCTATATCAAAACACCAACAGCTCTCCTTTCATGGGGATGCAGTCAGACGAACAGCGATTTTGAATCAGGACTGTCAATGCATTGTTGGTCTTGGCTGGGTAGGGGCATCCCACCTGGGAGGATGGAGTTGAAGACTCCGAGGACCAGGGACCTCAGGTCAAAGAGCTGCAGACTGATGCTTCGAAACTGTGGGATGCACAGCCGTACAAAGACGTAGTAGGCGTAGAACAGACATCCCAGCACCTGGGTGACACATTTAAGAGGCGGTCCGTTTCATTTTCAGACACTTCATTTGAGGAACTCACTCTAACAATGACAGTGTTACACTAAAGTAAAACTGGATCGCTAAAAACTTAAAAACTGGATCTTAAAAACAGCACGATTTTTTATACAAACTGAACAAGACACATCAGATGTTGGTACCTGCAGTAACTTTGTGGCCACGTAACCCCACCTGATCACTGGATTCCTGCATACAAGAACAAATGTAAGATGTTACACATCTTCTTGGACAATGGAATCAGCCAGTGAATATTAAGAAAAGGCTGGTTTTACCTGGGGTAATGATCTCTGTAAATGAGAGTCGGTGCAAAGAGGAAATAGAGATACTGGTTGATATTTGGGACCAACGGGCCTGAATCTGTACATGAAACAAAGAGTCAGTCTGCAAATAGTCTAGATAACAAGTCATAAAAAATATCTTCAAAGAAGCGGACGACATACCGTTCTTCTCCTTAGCTGCTGAGAGCACTCGTGGAACATTCTCCCGCACAAAGGAGTGAGTTTTCATCATGAGACGCACCTGGAACCAACACACAAACACATGCACAGGACATGAGGAGGTGGTTCAGAAGCATGAGGCCAAGTGGAGACAAGGGAGCTCAGATCAAACTCTGCACCGTCACCTGCTCTAGGATAACGATGAAGGAGGACGCAGGTGGCAGGCTGTTGCGGACCGCCACGTAGGTAGGCAGGAACCCCAGGCCCACGGCTTGGTAGAGGAGAAAGGCCGAGCCATACAGCAGACTCCAGAGTCTGGGGTGGCTACTGGAGCCACACTGACTCTGGGCCCACGTCTGGAACAGCATAAAAGGAACCAGTGACGCAGACACGCACATGCAGATCCACGTGCACACCACCAGGGGAAACTGCCCAAAGACATAGACCAGGAGGTCAAAGTCCAGCACCAGTCTGGAGTGGAGGACAGAAAGGAGAAGGAAACTTTTTTTTATATTTGTCAGGCCATTTAAATATAAAAAGGTGAGTGTAACACATTTGAGTCAAGTTGATTGTTGACAGTTCTGGGAATAGGAATGCAGGACAAACTGGTTAACGGGAACAAAACCTCTTATAATCAGAGATGACACAGTAAATTGATCAAACAGTATGATGAATAAATGAATACCATGAATACTACTACTAAACTGAGTTCAGATTAAAAGATTTATTATTACCTGAACCGTGATAAACTAAGTAGGTGTGTACGCTACCTGCCTTCGTCGATAAAATCCACGACCAGGGTGCTGAGTATGAAGAGTATGAGCAGGGCGATGAACATGTGGTAGATGGTCCGGATGTGGTTCACCTCAAACAGCTCACTGTTGGAAGCAAGAGATAGCCCTCATACTGGTTAATCTCTCGGACGGGAGGCTTAACAGCAGTAATGGCCACTGAGGTGAGAGGGCTACATCTCTCCGACACAAGCCAAACTCTACTTACTCCAGCAGGGATCTGCGGTTCACAAATTGCTTGCCCTCGCCATGGGGCGGCCGGATAGTCCTAGGAAACAAAGTCAAGACAAGTTAATGGAGGGACAGCAGATCTGATGAGTTAAAGAGCAGAAAATCTGGCACTTGAGGGCAAAGACAGTACCTGAGTTTGCTCCTCTCTTTGTCAGACATCGAGGGAGAGAAGTTTGCAGGTAAGGGGGCCGGCTCCAGAGAGACAGACTCCTCGATCAGACTGTCTACAAGCTCACTGACATGGCTGTCAAACTGACGGATCAGGTCACACCTCAGGTGCTGATCAATAGGCAGGGACACAGAATCAGAGATGTGATGTCAAGCACTAAATGGACAGGAGAGTCAGTATTTAGTGTTCTTCTGGCTCCATGTGGCAATAAGATGCAAACATGATGCAAATACAAATGTGATAAAATAGGATACATGATTTAAATAGTGCAAATTCCTCTTTCATTCATTAAACCAAATATAGATCATAATTTTCCCTTTTTCCTGGCAAGGCAGCTGGCATTGGGGGGAAGAGAAAGTGCAAACTCTAATTTACAAATTTCTATGCCCTGATCTCATGATGAACCAAGATCAGACACAATTTATCACGTTCATGCATTTGTCTTCTGTTGATAACTAAAGCTTTGTTTTAAGTGACTCTGCCCCATCCAATTGGCTTAATGACGACAAGACAAACAAGTCAAGTTGGGGTGATGGCTGCATAACCCATGATCAAAAATGTTAAAAACAGCACTGTGATACAACCATGTCATACAAGGGTGTTATCTTTCTCAAACTTTAGTAAATAGTTCAATACACAGTTTCACATAGACTTTCCATCAATGTCAACTGTTTGTCCACTAGTCATAGCAATCTGGCTTCCAGTCTTGGGTGGGCAGGGGAC
>JAOPUD010000019.1:16673367-16686855 GCA_027122715.1 Trisopterus minutus
GTGTGTGTGTGTGTGTGTGTGTGTGTGTGTGTGTGTGTGTGTGTGTGTGTGTGTGTGTGTGTGTGTGTGTGTTGCTCCCATCACACCTGTAAGAACCCATTATTCAGAGAGGGGTTACTGTGACGGAAAACTGCAGATAGGGACAACAATGTTGGCACAAAAGGCAGAACAAGTAACCGAGTAAGGGAGAGTTTATAAAGACCTAATGAACCGATGGCAGCAGTGGGATTTAAAAGAAGTGTCGATTGATCACACAACACTGACAACTATTAATGAGGTTAAAATGACAGATGATTGACAATCAGTTTCTGTGGTCTGTCTGGACAATCAAGCTTTAGGTTTCAACTGTGTCTGCAGTTTCTATGCTAATGTATCCCAGCCAGTCTCTTCAAATCATCTTCTTTCTTCTGTCACCATAATACCATACCATCATATTACCCAAAGGTATTGGACTTTCTAACTAGATGTCAAGTAACTTTCTTGGATCTGTCTCTGGTCAGCAGCCTTTCATATATAAGGCTTGTTTTGTCTTTATTTTTTAACAACTTCAACGCCTTTAAAGGTATAATATGTAACATTTCCATAAACATTTTCTAAAAAACAGCCAGAACTATGTCTGGTGTCATATCCTTGGGGGGGAAACATGCAAACACAGTGATCCAGTAGAAAAAAAGACAGCCAACATGGAATAGAAACCATTATAGCCTTCTAAAATAAAATGATGACTGCAATCAAAGATAACTCAGTGGGTAATAGAACCATTGGACTGTTCAATAATCGATTAATATGAATAATATCCTGGAAATGTCAGAAATGCAAACTAATCGTTATTTCCAACGCACCCTCATTTGCATAAGGTTGTTTAGTTTTAAAACTAATGATAAATAAAAATGGACCGTTTAACTGTTGATCAACAGAGACGCAATCCCCCCCCATTGGTCCGCCCCTCGTCACCTCTGACACGAGCCAGTTCTGGCCCTCGAGGAGGGGGGACGGCAGACACCGTCAGCAGCGGGGCCCGGTGAGCAACGCTCACACAGGCATAGTGACTTTAATTGCAGCGCTTTAGTAATGAAAGTGTGAAGCACCTCTGAGAATGAATCGCTCTCCACCTGATGCTACCCTGGTGGGCCCCAACGACTCCCAGCCTTGCCTCACACGATCCACAATCTAGCAGTTTGGAAAGCAAAATGAGAATCGAGTCCAAGTGTTCAAACATCGGTAACCCATCCGTTGTCTCTTGTATGACGGGCTCTCGATCTGTGAGACAACATTTACAATGGCTCCATTGATCCATTGAGCACTGAATGAAATGAAATGTAGAACCAAGTGTCTGTGTGAGAATACCAATATATATTCCAATGCAAAAGCATTGGTATATATATGGACGCAGATGGTGAGTTTGCTTAGGCACCTAGGGAGGCATAAGCCACACTGAACGAGTGGTATAGCTGCACACTGTTCGACATGTTCAGATATGCGTGCCTATATACCAAAGAGCAAAAAAACTCAATCAAATGACTCAGGAGGGAGGGATGCTTTAAGAAATGACAGGAGTTCACAATTCAAGGTGTGGGGAAGATGGATATAAGGTTGTTTAAATGTGGCTTTGCATTTATTATACTGTATAATATTCCATGTGTGTGTAGGTGTGTGTATGGCAGTCTGAATGTATTTTTAAGAGTGCAAATGAAAATGGAACAAATTTGGTTCTATATCACTTTGACAGTTAATGACAGAGGGACATATTGTCTCTCAAACCCATTATCATGTACCATTAGCAGTGAATCCAGATAAATACTGATAGGAAGACAGAAAAATGAATACAGATATATAAGCATCTTCTAGAATCCAGGCCTATTTCACTTTCTCCATCCCTGGCATCATCTTCACCGGCAGAACCATCAGAGCAGCCAAAAACAGCCCATAAGAGAACCATAAATTCAACATGGTGGCTGAATACGCCTCACAATACACCCCAATCACTATCCAAGCAATAAGCAAAACCTCACTGCTGGCCGCTTCTGGTAACAGGGAGCCATGCAGGGGTGGATCACTAAGTGGCCATACGAGTTTCTTTCAGACAACGTCCTCCTGATCAGCTTTAAATGGGACATTGGTGACTGTGGTAACGGCAGCCTGTTGAGTGGAGGGCTGCTGTAAACATCTGAGTATGCTCTCTCTTTCTCTCTCTCTCTCTCTCTCTCTCTCTCTCTCTCTCTCTCTCTGCTGACTGACTGCTATACAAGTGAAGGGCGTGAGAAGCCAGATAGAATTGAAATCGTACGGGATAACACCGTTTTTTGCGGCTCCTAATATCCGAATGCCAGGTGTCTGGGCAGTAAGTAATGAGGAGCGAGCGAGAGGAGGAGGCAGCCGACGCGACCCTCTCCCACACCTGCTGCCCTCCACTGCCCACTAAACACTGGGATTATGCAGTGTGTCCCTCTCCACCTTTCACTTCTTCCCGGCCCTGATGCCACGATGGCTGCTCTGCATGGCCAAACTCATGTCAGGCAGCATTTGCTGGTATCAAACACCAATCTTTCTGCTCAGAATTTGAATGCACCAGGTGCAACCATGCAACCTCTGATTATGAACCCTTTCCATGATGTTTACGTATGATTGTAATCATGTTCTGGTTCGTCTCCATGGGTATGGAGAGGAATTTGAAAACAGGACAGGATAAAGTACATAAGTATTTCTAATTTTGTAAGTTTAGCTGATACTTTTTTGTACATTGACAAATGTATTTTTCCAGCCTGCTTGTTTCTCCTCAGAGTTTTTCTAGCTAAAGTTCTCTCATTGTATTATACTTTATTGTGCCGCGCAATGGCAATGCCAGGGAAAAAAAATATATATATATACCTTATACATCTGACATTTATGTTCAATTACAGTCACGAGTGAATTTCGATGAGCAAACAGAAATAGCCAGTGTCCAAAGGTAAGTGCCTTTTTTGTAGTCGCTAGCAAACAGAAAATATGGGGAAAAACAAATGAATCATGACTCTAAGTTTACTGAACAGATTAAATAAAGTGATAAAGTCTGAGACAATTGACTTCACTAAAAAAAAGACAAAGTGGGCCATTAGATACTTGAAATAATCAAGTCCCTTGCTTATGGACAGTAGGTTGGGAAAAGTCACACAAAACAACCACACAATGGAGATTGAACATTTCCTGTTAGGAAATGGTTTCTCCTTTCTGGGCTTAGGGGAGGAACGTCCAGTATACTGTCATCTCTCTGTCTCTCGTCATGTACACATTTGATTACATTTGAAGTATTATAAACAATGTACAACGGTATTATCATCCAAATTAATTAGTCAATATAATAACGCTGTAATACAGTTCATTTGCATTGAGTGCATTGAGTTGGGGTCTTTCTACCTTCATACATCTTTCTATCATCCGATAATAAATTGACGTCCCCAACAAACACTGGGGACGTCAATAGGAGAGCAAACACTAAATAAAACACAATACCCGGACTATGACTATTTTATAGATTCCGAATAAGTACCTCATTTAGAAACCAGCAAAACTAATTAGGGATCCCTACCGACAGATAGGAGCGTTATCCGGTCAAGCCTTGGAATTAAACAATCACAAAAAACACTTACAAATCAATCACAAGAGAATCAGGGTGATTCATTTGGAGTGTGAATACGATACCATAGGTATCAAGGCACCTGCAAGGGTGTAAACTGATAGGAACCGTCGACGATTCACCTATAGACAAGATACGACAATTTGATACAACCCTTACCTCTCTTTCCAACGATGTAAGGGAAACAATAGTGACCTTTTCTGGACTCAGGCGCTAGTAGGTACTTCCCAAATGATGTCTCTATCGACGACAGCAGCGAGTAGCCAAGTGTCAAGTGATGACATTCTTAGATAGATTCATCATTTGTCTTTGGTTGTTCAGTATGTTAAACCATCAGTCACAAATAAGATAGCAATTATGATTACAATTAAAAAGGTGTCTTCTCGAGATTTGTTTGTCCGTCTGGGCAGCTTTAGAAACAAGGGCAGTGCAACATGGCGGCCCTCAGAGAAGAGGCTCCCATCTATAAAATGCTCAAACTAATGTAACGAAAACACAACAAGTGTTGTTTTCATGGGATAATACACCAATGTAAACATACTTATGCACGTTATATTCCATTTCTGCCAAAATCATTCCGCTAAATTCTAAACACTGCACCTTTAAATATACAGCAACAAATAAAGGGCGTCTTCAGCAGGTAATCATAAAATATGAATCAACTCATAACCCAATGAGTTACTGTCTGCTGGGGAGTAGTAATGAGTGATCATTACAGTAGGTCTCACTCTGCACTGATTATTTCAAAATGCCTCTTTATTAGAAAACTATCCATTCATCTCAAGGAAGACAGATTATTTTTACTGAAATGCATAGTACAAACACGTTCAATGTAGCTCTAAGGCCCATAGCTTCTTGTAAATATCAGTTAATAGAAATAGCTTGATGCAGAGTGAAATAGGAAAACTACTTTACAGAGTCTATGAAAAGCAGCACATTTGAATAACTTATAATGAACAACTTTTCAGACAGATCTCCTCAGTATTTTTTTTACATGTGGTTTCCATTTGCCCATCCTTAATGAATTCCTCCCGTTCTCTCTAATCAATTCCGTACCCCTCAGAGGATACTGGGCCAGGGAGATCGCTTCCCTCACGTGACAGCTCACCATTAAAGAAAACCTGGTCCGAGTAATTAAGTAATTGGAAATTAAGAGAATCTAATTTAAGTCTGGGATGGATGTTCATGTAATTATACCTGCCCTGGCACACTACATTACGAGACGCACTACCCGTTCATATTCCTGAATGGAATAATGCCAATTATTCCATATATGAGTCAAAGGGAGAGTAAAACACTCTCCCTTAAAACCAAAGCATGGGTGTAAGCCCTGTCATTTCAGCAACATACTTGTAACATGCAAGATTGTGCGATGTTGAATAGTTTGCTGTCGAGTCCACAGTGTGTTGACCTTTCAGGAAAAATAACCACTATCTACCACTACAATCACTGCATTTCAACAACGTAGACCTATTAAGACAAACCACCTGGCACCCCATCTTACTTCCTTGAATAGCTAAGGGTTTAAAACATTGTTTTACTGAAAGTCCACGAGTCAACATGAAGATGTTATTGTTATTGATTAAACTGTAAACTGTTGGGATGTCAAGGAAAAGCAACACACTGTTCTTGTCAACAATATTCTATAAAGCAAAAACATAGAAACACATGTTGCCTTGTCAGAAAAATACTCAAAAGACAATTGAATCAAGACGTATAGGCTTTCATTTAACGTTTTTTTTTTTATCAAAAGAGTTCAATGGGAAATATTTTGTAAAGCTATCTTACCTTCTCTTACGAGTGAGTTCCTATCCATGATTTCACCTATCTCACAGAATTTGAACAGGAAGCACGACCACATTCGTGTTGTATCTTTGCAGTGGGCAACTGGCAACTGACTATGGCATTTGAGCAGGGGGAGGAAGAAGGATAGAGAGAGAACGAGAAAGAGAGGGTGAGCAAGACGGAGAGCAAGAGGGAGAGAATGAGAAAGAGAGGGAGAGCAAGAGAGAGAGAGAGAGAAGAGAGAGAGAGAGAGAGAGGGAGAGAATGTGTGTGTGTGTGTGAGAGAGAGAGAGCGAGAGAGAGAGAGAGAGAGAGAGAGAGAGGGATAGAGAGAGAGAGATGGGATAACGTTGACTCGTAGTCACAATATTATTTTGAATTGTCCCCGATAACATTAATCGCACATTTGTCATAAACTCAAGTGGTTTACCATAAAACCATGCACTGACCACCTTTATGTCGAATTATACGTTGCAGGTTATTTGCTTGGTGTTACAAGTGAGTCATAGTCATCATCACACACTTTCATGTGTAAAAGTGTGTTTGTCTGTGTCCTCCGGGTTCTTCGTTTGTGTGTCTGTGTTCAGTCAGTGCAAATAATATATCAGGAACAGCGACAATACATGTAGGCAATTTACAATCGGTCACCATCATACATTTTGATAAAAAATGAATTTAAATTACTTAAAATAATTTATATTGGCTATGTTTATTAAGTATGCGTGAGCAATTGTACGTGGGTTTATGTTAAATCGTGTAGTATCTATTGAACCCACTGGGAGGCGCTACATGAACATAGTTCTAATATTGCGATTGGATTGACTGTTGTGGAAGATCAGTTAAGAAATGGTTAACGTTTTACATTAATTGTAAAAAACGTGTGTAGTAAGGAGTAAGAAGGTATGTCTTATCAGTTTTCAAATATCTGACCACAAACGTAATTAAATAAATGAAGTTATTGTCTGTGTTATTGTCTCGATGTGTTTAATTTTTGGGGGTAATTATGTCCAGACGTGTGTCCAATTATTGAGGGTTAGCCGGCAAAACAAGGCCAATAACCTAGATAACAAGGATCGAAACCTCGAGTCGAAACCGACCATCGACCAGGGGATCAAATGGCGTGGATCGTTCACCTCTCGCGATACTTCCGCGTCTCCGTTTCCTTTCGTTTTAGTCCGGTGATGGGCAGATCGAGGAACATCAACATAGTAACCCGGGAAAAGGCAACGCTGGCGGCGGGTTACTAAACTTTTGAACCACAACTTTGTAACTCGGTTTGACCATTGGGTTGCCAGGATACTTCGCTCAGATACCTCAAAATGACTGCGTGTTGCCATTAAACCAGCGATAAGTGACTATTGCTAGCCTATAACAGCCCGCTAGCTACAGCTAGCTGTGCTAGCAAGTTTCCAAAGACAACGGGGGCAATGAAGTCTGAAGAAGTTGGCATTTCCTCGTCATGAAACAATACTCTTGAGTATGGACAGTTGAGACGATCGGATAATTGTTCCAGAGGTATGTTTTATAACAGTAGCCGGTAATATTTATGGGATGTTTGAGCTAACGTTAGTACTGGTGGCTATGGCTATTCACTGGGGTGTGTTGTGTTCCGGTAGAAGTTGAGTCGTGAATACTTTACATTCTTAACTCCACTGCCGTCTAAAAAGTCGGACTTAAGCATCCGAATTGACTATCCATGTAATCTGTGTTTTGGTTTGTAAAACGTATTGGTATTACTACGTGCTGGACTGATTCTGTGAGCGGTGTACCACCGAATCTAATGTTTGTTTGACTCTGTCACTTAGTTAGCTAAGCGACCCGGCCGGCGGTGACTAAAGTGTGAAACCAATACTTTAAGTAGCAGAAGTCACAAGGCTATCTGCCTTTCATCAGATGATGCCAACGCCTTATCAGTGTTCGCTGTATGGGGATCATTAACCAAGTATTTGGTCCGTATTGGATAATAATCATGTACGTGAGGCATTAGCCAGTGGTCACCGGTATGTTAGCCTAGTCCAGTCAACAACTTTGGGGGACTTGATTCAAAAACCTAACATCAACAATAATTAAATTAAAGACGAACTCGGGGTTTGACTATTGTTTTACCGTCTCGTAGTTATTAATCTTTGAAACATTCTATCAAGGGATTTAAATATTGATTCAGGGGCCGTAGATTGCACAGACAGCTGCCAGCTAAGAGACCGCTGACGTTTCTGTACAAGACGGCCGTGTTAATTAGACATGTAAGCACTTTTGTTGAACACAGCGTCCCATTCTTTCCAGAAGCAGTACTGCTTCTCCTTGTGTTTCTTCAGGTCTGAGGCGATCCCTCCAACCAGGCGGTATCATGTGATTGTTATGAGTAAAGTGGCGTGGCTCTCGGAACGCTCCGATTGTGAAATATGATATGGCTGACTGTTTCTGGTTCTTCCTCTAAAAGAGATTGGATGTACATGTTCTTTTGTTGTAGTGATTTTGCAAGGTCACACTATTGTAGGAATCCTGCGTGATTCATCGTTACACAATTAAGCAGAATCAGTATAATGACGGCCAGTAGTACACTGTTGGTCGTTGTGACATGAAGTCAATCTTGTCCGTTTGCATCCGCAAAAAAATCAGCAACAGATATTTAATCTTTCTCACTTTTTAGATTAAGTAATACTATTTCACAAGGCATTTTGTGTGTGTAAAAGGGATACAACATCTGATCTCTTGCATGCATTCTGAATTAATCTGTGATTATTAACAACTTTAAAGTAAAAAATGATGGGCATCATAGGCTCATATAATGCCCTTGCCACACAGATGTTTTCTAACATGCTTTGCTCTAGTTGTGGCAACCTCAGAGGAAAATTCAGTTGTAGAACCTGTTTTAAATGGCAGGGTAACACTCTATTGTCAACAATCCGTCATATGAATGACGGATGTCTTGGCGTCCGTCCCGAATGTATCAACTTTTCTTATAGTCTTATGCACCAGGGGAACTGTGTGTATTTTATATCAGTTAATGCAAGGTCAATTGTGTTAGTCTTGAGACGAGAGGTTCTCGGCGAAGTCCTTGATGGTATTGAATCTCAAATTTGCATGGGGGTCTGCCCCCCAGGACTATTCGTTAGGAGCTGAAAATGTTAATACACGAGCTACTGAGCTACTCTGTGGAAGTACCTCAGGAGGTAGAGCGTGTTGGCTGGTAACCGCAAGGTTGTTGGTTCAATCCCCGGCTCCCCGAGTGTTGAGGTGTCCCTGAGCAAGACGCCTCACCCTAACTGCTACTGCAGTTAGGCCTGCGTGGATGACTCCACCGTCGGTGTGTGAATGTGTGAATGAATGGGTGAATGTCAGTCAACACTGTAAAGCTCTTTGGATAAAAGCGCTTTATAAATGACGACCATTTACATGATTGTGTACAGTATGAACCAGTTAATCACAAAAACATGAATATGAAACAATCCCTTAAAGGCTGAATGTGTGAGTACCTTTTTTCTTTACCTTACCTGTTTTCCTTTTGGCTACAGGGTAGAAAGAGATGAGTAGCAGTAAGACTACTGCAGTCTCTCTCCACAGCTCTGCACGGCATCAGAATGGCAATGTCAGAGGTACAACATTATTGTTTCTTTGTGTAGGATTACAGCGTTTGTGTTGATGTAAAGTATCAAGGTACATTCTCACTAAAATCAAACTCTGTACACTGTACAGCATTTAAGAATAGGATTATATGCTAGCAAATAATCAGTTTTTTTTTTTTTGGTACGCAAACTACGTATATTTTTTTCTGTCTCTTGAATCGTCTTTCCTCTTATGCTTAGATCTCAACGCTGCATGGAAAGCACTTTCTCAGTCAAAAGTTGCTGTAAGTATGCCAGGAACACTTTGCCAGTCTAATGACTTTGCTTCAACGTTGGTGAAGTCTTCATAATGGTTTGGGAAATGAGGGTGTGCCCTTCGAAGTTTAAAACTACAAAGGCGACCGCTAATTACCTTCAGTCTTCTACATCATTAGTCCATCCAATCACAAAGTCTGATGTTTCTGGTCTTTCTCTATAGTTGCGGCACATAGAGAACCGCCTGGAGGCCACTCCAGGGACGGAGGTTCTGTTGGAGTCTGTCATGGACCCTAAGAAACACGCCTCAAGGAAGCTCAGCCGCAGAGGTTAGTGCCCTGGGGAACATGAAATGATGGTATCATACCGCACAAAAACTACCATTTGTTTCAGATGTAGTGAAATATCATTTCCGAATCAGAGCGATTGCTCTTTGTACCACCATTAATGTTAGCCCTGTCTCCCATTATGAAATGAATGAATTAACCATTGTGATGACCGTTGAATGACTCTACTTGGCCCTGGATGTGACAGCTGGACGGGGGGTGGATGATGCGGGAGGGTCGTCCAAGCGGAGGGGCCATGGAAACCATAGCCCAGAGAAGAGCAGTTCCCGCAGCCCACTGAGAAACACCACCCTGGACAGTAATGTCCGCAAGAATAACGTGGAGTTCAGGGAGCCACTGGCCTCCTTCAGGTACCGGCCTAATGACTCTTCTACCTCTCTCATTAACCGAGCGTGGGCTTACGTACAAGTCATCAGTCTGCCAGTGCAAACGCGTTGGTATCAGTGTGGTTTGTTGTGTGTGGATGCGAATGGATAAGGCATTTTAGTTCTGTAGGCCTGAGTTTCTCAGTTGTTTTTTCTCATCTGTTTGATTTGTGGTGATGCTTCAGTTGCGTCAGTTAGGAGTTTTAAACCAGTAACCCCTGAGGTTCTCTAGTGCACAAGGGCTCCTTTCAGAGGTCATATGCTCCTGACATCCCCCCACTTGAATAGCTTACAAGTAGCAAGAGCTTTACGCTTTAGGGTTTTTAAGGTATGTTTTACACATTTTTCTTATTGAATTCTTTATTTTTGCATTGTGATCATTTGTTCCTCGGCATGTGTGTTTAACAGAATTTTACATTCCAAGGCTGAACTGCAAGATATTCCAAATTTGCCTCAGCTTCAACCAGCTTTGCTTTCATGCTGTATTATCTAACATTAACTGGGACTCTCTTTGTGGTATGAAAGACAGGCCTTCTGCCTGAGTCATGATTATATGTTTTTTTCCATATCCATGTAGTTAGTGCGAATCACAATGTCCCATTGAACTTAATGCAGGCTGCAAGCCATCACTGTGGATTCATAGAAAGAGATCATGTTCTCAGTGTTGATTCTAATAAATGAGAAAATAGATGGATGATGCAACTTCTTATCAGCATTGCATTCTACTGTGGTACTGCAGCTAATCTCTAACATTCAACTAGTAAATTACAACGTTTCATATCCCGAAACTGCTGTGCTGCCACGAATTGCTGGAAATATATACTTGGTAGAAGTGAAAAAAGGAACTGGTTAGGCTAGTATTGTAAGGAGCCAAAGTCACAATTTGAAATGGTTGGGTCTTGCACAGCTGGCATGGATATATATGATCTCAGTTCTGCTTTGCTCGTAAGATAGCAGTAGTTTTGTTGTAGTAGCTATGAATATAGTATTTACCTGAACAATGTAATCGTGTTATGGAGACAAGTTAGAATATTTTGTTTTCAGAAAGGGCGCAGCCAAAATCACAGAACACCCCCTACTGCTTATTCAGTCACAAATGCACTCCCAGTAAGTGGTAAATTACAAGTAAATCTTGATCCTCTTCCTGATCCTACATAATCTGGTTCCGTTGCAGGGAGGCCACCCCTCCACCACTCCAGCCTTCACAGCTGGAGGCCTGTAGCACTCAGTCAGTGTCTGGACCGTCCCTCACTCCGTCCCAGTCCCCCTTGGACCCCTCCCTCAGTCAGCTGGTCTACCAGAGGGACACCAGGGACAGACAGACGGACGGCGACCAGGACAGCACGCACTCCTCAGCTCTGGCGAGCACAGAGGTCCGCTACCTCAACGACCGGCCGGCCCTGGACGCCTCGAGGCTCCAGCCCGTCCAGACGGCCCTGGCCATGGCGGGCGAGGACTGCAATCCCCGGGCGGCACCGTGCGCCAGCCACGCGGAGAGCCTCCCTTCGGCTCTGGCCCGAGGGGATCTCTCGGCGTCCTCCAGCCCGGGCTCGGCCTCACAGCGGCTGGAGAACCTGCGGCGGCGGCAGCCCGACGAGAAGCTTGAGAAGCTGAAGGAGCGCATCCGCAAGCAGAGGGAACACTTGGAGGAGGCGGCAGAGCGCGACAAGCTGCTGGGCTACCTGGAGCAGCCCATACCAGGAGCACTGGGGAGCTCCAGCAGTGGTACCGTCACAATGCCCAAGGCTAAGGTCCGCAAGGTGGCGCCTGCCCCACCCGCACCTGTGTACAGAGGTATGAGGACATCCAGCACAGACCCCTGACACGTGGTACTATCTAGATGTTATGGGTGAAAGACCGAAGCAATGGGCTGCAATGTTGTGCCAACAAGTTTATATTTGGTAATGCTTCTCTCTCACCTTTTCCTTTTTTTGTTTTGAAAGGGTTCAACAGCAGCGAGACAAAGATCAAGACTGCGGATGGGAAGGTGTGGAAGGAGGAGGAGTTCCACAACCTCAGTCGAGACTTCTACATAGACTTGTCACGCCAGCTTGCTGGTAAGATCTGAAAGATTACACACATTTTGTTTGTGGCTCACCTTTTATGTCTAGACAAGTGCAATTAGAATTAGTCAATAAGTGAAAATCCTTAAGGTACCACTACTTCAATCTTGGCAGTGGAATCTGCTGTTTCATCACCATCAGATGTACTTTTAACAGACTGGGTTTAATGATGGAGGTTAAGTGCCCGACACTTGCAATACGAGCAAGGAATTGCTTGCTCCCCACTGTTTTTGGATGAACACTAAAAACAGCTAAATTATGTTTTTTCTAAGTTGTTAAAACATGCTGTTATGCTTTGAACATTCAAGCAGCTGTTAACTAAAAGACTCTCTCTATGGACTTGTGTGTGTGTTGGTCCATAGTCAAAGATCTACCCTGTGTGGTAGGGTGGCTGGCTGGATGTATGTGGTTTCTCTGCAGCAGAGTTTCCAGGCGAGGTGCCACAACCACAGCACAGCAGCACTGTTTTTTTCCACTGTACTCCCAGCGACCCGCTTCCCTTCCTACGATTAATGTCCTCTCCGCTAGCATGCATGCGCTCTTGTAAGTTCTGTGGTTTCCATGTAGGTTACATACAAGACCCTCATTCCATCTTGCGTTACCCCTTACCACAGAAAAGCATGCATGACCTAAATATCTAACGTAACCATAGCCATGTTTGTTGGAAACTCTCCAAGAACATGTGCTTTAATTCCCAAGGGTGTGCACGTTGCACACAATTTAGTTTTGTTGTATAGTTTCCAGTAGGTCTTTTTCCACACTGCTCGTTAATCCATGTCTGCATATTGGCAGGGTTCAACTGTGAATGTGAAGAAACATAGGATATCAGTGCTTTAATCCAAATGAAATGCATAAAAATGATTTCTGAATCTACTTGTTGTAGCTTTTTGGTTGATTATGTATGCTTTGGGTTATGGTACAAGGAACACAATGGAGCTTGACCGTAGAGCTCTTTTCCTCTAGGTACGGTGTCCATACCAGGCAGAAATGGGTCATTTGTCATTCTGTGGGGCAACCCCCTCTGAATTCTCCACGTGTTTGTTTGTGTTCAGAGAGCTCCAGACACCAGCATCAGAGTGATGAGCGGGGAACGGAGCACCCCAAAGATAGGAGACCTCCCAAGCCGGTCCGTAAGGTCCACAGATCCTCTGAGCCACACCCCAAGCAAGGTAGGTTCCCCTCGGAAAAGTGTGTTCTGGTTGGGATATTTTGCCGAATTGAACCGGTTGTTGCATCATTTACATCCATTAGATCTAGGTGTCTTGTGCACACAGCTTAATAAGTATGAAGTATTTTGTCAATTCAAAGTGAGTATATTAAACTTGATTTTTTTTAATTGCATGGCATCGAGATGGTTCACTCTTTGGATTT
The DNA here is from genome assembly GCA_027122715.1 of Trisopterus minutus. Taxonomy (NCBI): domain Eukaryota; kingdom Metazoa; phylum Chordata; class Actinopteri; order Gadiformes; family Gadidae; genus Trisopterus; species Trisopterus minutus. The sequence goes on from JAOPUD010000019.1 coordinate 16,686,733, forward strand.
TCTCCAAAATACTAATACTATTATTTTCCTATGTTAATGTATTTCCCAAAGGGAAAGTGTGTGTGTGTGTGTGTGTGTGTGTGTGTGTGTGTGTGTGTGTGTGTGTGTGTGTGTGTGTGTGTG
>JAOPUD010000019.1:16686955-16697029 GCA_027122715.1 Trisopterus minutus
GTGTGTGTGTGTGTGTGTGTGTGTGTGTGTGTGTGTGTGTGTGTGTGTGTGTGTGTGTGTGTGTGTGTGATAGAAAATGAAAAGCTGGCAAGCCCTGCCTCCCCTAAGCCTCTTAACGTCCATGCACAAATGTCCTGCATGTGGTGACATGTTGACAGCGACCCCGATTGATAATGGAGATAACCTAGTGTGGAAGTGCACAATTGGTCTCAAACTGGCCACAGCTCAGACAACAGAGAATACCGTACACGCTGCATGTGGGCAACAACTTAATAGTCACATGCAAATTGTTACCTATTATTTTTCAACACTGTTTTGTAATTTAAGAGTGCTTTTATTCAAAGCGACTACCAGTGAATTACAAGTACAAGACTTTGGAGTTTGAACCCACAACCTCTATCCTAATTATACAAATGATCATCAAAAAAGCTGTTTGTGTTTGAATCCAGTCTTCCTCCTTGGTGTTAAATGTCCTCTCCGCTGGTCTCCACTCGCTCCAGCCACTCCACTATAAATAGCCTGTCAGAATCTGTGATCAAGAGGAGTCTTGTTGGCTTATCCACAAAGCATAAACAGCTGCCTGGCTGTTGGCTATACAGTCTCATGTCCTGGCTCTGTGTGGTGGTGTGCAAGGCTCACACCAGTGTCTGTGAATAACAGATTTGGATTAATTAAGGTTTGAGATAAAGTTTGAAGACAAGATGATTAGTACAAGCCTCAACATGCCATGCGGGTGTTTTATTCCCTTCAGCTGTTGAGGCTGATGTTTCGTGGCATCTTTTTCCAAGTGGGTCGTGTCTGCACCAGCGATGTTTAATCAAAGGATACTTCTGCTCTGTTCCTTTATGGCATACGGGGCCATTTATAGCCGGACAAACACTGTAGCAATTATTTGCTTATGTGACTCTGCTTGTTTGCGTTAGCCAATTTTGTGACTGTAGCTGGGTGTAACCTTTATGATTGACACAAGATATTTGCTATAGCTATGCAAACATGAACTGTATCCGCTTTCATACGAGTATTACGATGACTCCTGTATGGTCATTGGGTTAGTACCTCACAGGTGTCCTGTCTATGTTGACGTGTAGCCAAAGCTTTTGTGTTTACCCTGTGTACCCCTGTAGTGATCGGGCCTGCGTCATGGCGCGAGGGCCAGAAGCTGGTGAAGATGGTTTTGGGTCCGGCACCGAGGCAGCCTCAAGAGGGCAGACCACAGACCTCTGAGGGACCGGGTAAGACGGGCGCCCCTGCTGGAAAACCTGCCCTTTGACCCATATTCACACCACTACTATCAGCCCCACGACGGCTGACGTATCCTGATGTCCCAGTGATTCTTCCTCCTCACTCCTGCTTCACACCACTCCGTAATGTTTCATTGGATAACCAGCCTCCACTTTTATGGCATTTTAGAAAACATAAAATAAGTTACATTTTTCAATATTATCTAAATCTAACTTTGATTTATTCTTTTAGTGTTGCACGTCAGGAGTTGGTCTTTATGGGGGATTTAAGTATATGGATAACTATAGTCTACAAGTTCTGCACACATCTCCATCTCTGTCTCTTTTACACATGCTCTTTCTGGCCGGGCCCCACCTAATGTAGTCCTTCAGTGACCGGACAAAACAGGGATTGACTGTCTGTTTCTGGTTGGCTGCATGATTAACCATGGTCTGATTTGCTATGCGGGTCCCTCTAGAGCAGGAGGCATGTAGTCTGGGGTTTGTGGAAACGCCCAGGTCTGGATTAGAGTGAAATGTTTTGCAATTCTGCCTCCTGACCTAGATAAGAGCCATGGCCGACTCTTTGCCGCATAGCCTTGTAATTTGGCTTCACATGTTTTGCATTAGAATGATGGAAGCAAGATAATCCCTATTGTCGTGTTGGTGTTTCCGTTGCTTGCTTCCTTTGTTTGTCCCTAAATGCGACCCAATAGTTCCCCCAACACGTGGTGCTCACCAGTGAACCAGCCATAACACTGTGCTCTTCTCTAAACCTCCTCAAGGTCCAGCTCACCCATCAAGCTCTGACCCGCGGCCGGAACCAACCCGGCGGCCCCGACCCAGCAGCACCGAGAGGCCTCGCAGCGGGCGAGGGCGGTCCAACGCCCGCTCCCACACCACCACCACACAAGTTCCCCGACCGGCTGCCCAGGAGGAAGCCTTGGTGGCCGCAAGCACAGAACTGCTGTCGGCGGACATCCAGGGCATCCTGGACGACCTACAGATGGAGTGCAGGGAGGCCGAGGAGGAGGAGGAGAGGGCGCGGGAGAGATCTGGTCGGGGCCACAGCGGTACAAGAGGCAGGGGCGGCTCGTCGTCCCGACCGTCCAGGGCCCCGGGCTCGGGCGCGGCCCCCACCGCCCACGCCTCAAGGGGCTCCCGCAGCGGCAGCCCCGCCAAACGGCGAGCGGAGCGGCCCACGGACGCCGTGGACGCGGAGCACAGGAAGCGGCACTACGACGCCGACACGGTTCGCCAGTACATCGTCCATCAGCAGGAGGAGAGGAGGAGGCGGCAGATGGAGGAGCGGAGGACACAGAGGGAGGAGGCGGAGAGGAGGAACCAGAGACTGCAGGAGCTGTACCGGAAGCAGCGAGTGGTTGCTAAGGCCGTGGCCCTTCCCTCTGAGGCCCCTGTGGCAACTGTACAGCGGCGGTTACAGGAGACCTTTACTAAACTGCTGCTAGAGGAGGCCCAGCTGGAAGCAGAAGGCGAACATGCACAACCTGCTGCTCTACCAACCAATTATCACTTGGTAAATGAACAACAGCATAGTCTCATGAATACAATGCATTGCTCTGCATTAGAAGACGAGGAGAATACAGCTATGTTTGTGTTTTGCAGCAGAGGCCCATGTACCAGCCTTCAGGGGAGTCGGACAAGGAGAACAAGAGGCTTGAGGTCCCCCAAAGTCCATCCAGCAGTGACAGGTCTTTGTCTGAGCAACCCCCTCTATTGTCCAGGTTAGAGAGACACAGACGCACACAGACAACCCACACCGTTTTCTTTCTTTTCTTTCTTTCTATCTTTCAGTGATCTCCGCTATCCAGGTTATTTCACAAACCTGTAGCATAAAAACGGACCGACAGTTTCCATTGCATCCATATTCCAAAACGATATATATCTAGAGCGGTTATTTTTGAAGAAATTGCAATGCGAATCATATATTATGTGGTAAATAAATATATTTTGTTCCAAGATTTGAGTAGCAGTAACAAGTAGTTACATCTAAATTTCATTATTTTGGTAGCTTTCATTCTTTTGGGGATGATAAGGAATGACACTTAGAAAAAAAAAAATGCTTCAGAAACTAAAAGTGGAATCTTTCACTGTCACTCACGTTTCTCTTCAGATTGCATAATTAATAAGCCTTTGATTTCCTTGGAGAGGACTTTTGATGAGGATCCAAATGCTGTTCAGCTCCGTCACGAGGGGGTGCACCCTAATTACCCCTCAGAGATGCATAAAATACTAAGGCTGTCAAGTTCTGGTCGCTTGATATGCACGTGTTCGACAGAATTGTCGTTGGTCGGACACTCGCTGGGGTTCCTTTCATAAGGAACAAATCATTTTGTTAAGGTAGGCGGGTCAAATGCAGACCGACGTGTCTGCACATTAGGTCAAGGCTACAGTTAATTTCTCCTGGTAGTCTGTAAGTCTCATCTGTTCACATTTACCCTCATCCCTGGGCAGAGCTACACCCATGTAAACACTCTGCCTGTACTTATCCTTCCATCCCCTGGAAACACCCTGGGCATCACCTGACAGTACCAGGCACAGCAACTGTTTGTTTATAGACAATCGGTTTCCATGGGAAACAAGTGCCTTGCCTGGTTCCTGTCCTTCCTTTTACCAATGGATGAGTAGAAATGGGGTAACGTTTACAGCCCTAGATCCCAATTTAGATACAAGTGCCTATGCCTCCTATCACTTTCTCACATAGCCCGTGTTTGCTGTTGGACTCAGGCAGGAGGCACTTGGTAAACAAACAACACTATTTGGCTGTGATAAGGCACCTTGTGACACCCATAACAGCAGGGTACACCAGTATAATTTATAAACGTTGCCTTACTGCCATTTCAATGGTTTTGGGTGAGTTGCAAATAACCTGCACCACTTAAACATGCTTATCTGTCCATTTTAAAATGTTCCCAAAAGTTCCCACTAACAAGGTAAGTTGCCCAATTCCAAGCTTCATTGGAGCAGCTTGAAGTTCAGCTGCTTGCTCAGTTGTACCAGATGATAGCCATTGAGCAAGGATAATTAATACGAGTTGTCATTCCCAGCTGTGATGAGACGTCAGTCTGACAGGTCTCGGTGGTTGACCTAAACAACAATAAAGTTCAATCACAGCATGTTTTCATTGAAAGTGGTTTCGCTTTCTTTAAACCGAAGGACTAATCACCTTTCTTCCCCATTTGTCTACCCTTGCTCTTTCTACTGTAGAAATGATTTGGAAATGGGTGTTCCCTCCTGGCTTCAGCCGGACCGCACAAGCGCGGCAAGCCGACCTGCCACAAACGGCGGTGCTCTGGCGCCTCCTGGTGATCACCTCTTCTCTGAGATATTGAGGCTTGAGACAGAGGCGGTAGCAGCAGCAGCAGTCGGGCACACGCACCGTCAGTCACCGGGCTCCAACAGATCCCGATCCAAGATGTCCCGAATCGATGCCATAAAGGCCACCGCCGCCTCCCTCTCCAACCGCATTGAGAGCGAGGCTCGGAAACTGGCCGGCGAGGGGACAAACTACGGGTCGCGGACCTCGATGGATGCGGACGTGGTTCTGGCCCCACAGCACTCCCCGTCCCAGGAGGCGGGACGGTGGGCCAGCGCGGCAAGCCCCCCTGTCAGGGAGACCATGACCATGCCTTCTGACAACCTGGTTGTGCGGATCCAGCGCTCCGAGGACCTCGCAATCAGGATCCAGAAGATTTTGAGCAGCGCTGATCAGAGCTCCTTCGACGAGGGCGGCTTGCCCGGTGTGGGCAACCTGCATTCCTACAGAAGACCGTCCGTAAAGAAGAATAGTCCGGCATCCGCTACAGACCTCAAACACAACAGCTACCACCTGGAAGGGCGTAATCTGCTCAACGGCCTGGAGGAGGTACAGCAGCTGGAGGAGATGGGGCAGCTGAGGGGCCTCGGGGCAAACGGGGACGCGGAGGAAAGGAGGAACCACGGGATGGAGCCCCACGTCCACGACTCAAGCGGCGGCTCCATCAGCGAGGGCCCTCTCCCGAGCGACGAGGACCCCAGCCCCCCTCGCCGCGCCACCAACCACGTGCCCAGAATGGCAGACAGCCTGGCCGCCGTAGACTACTGCGCTGCGCGTCAGAGAGAGGACGAGCACCCCCTGGCCCAGTTCCAGAGGGAGGCGGAGAGGTACTCGGCCATCAGCCCTGCCGCCCCGCAGAGAAACGGCACGAGGGCTGCCTGGGAGGAGCTGAGCAAAGGAAGTCCTCTCAGTGTGATCAACATTTACACCAAGAACCTCCACCGCCACCTTAAAGGTCAGTCCGGGTGTATATTCTATACCACTGTACTCTAAACAGACTAAATGTCACAGGGCGTTTATGGAACCTTTTGGGAACAATATGTTATTGTTGGATGTTATCCAGGTAAAGATGAGGCTTTGTCCCAAAATACCTCCTTTGAACATATGTGCTTCAACGAAACTGAAATGTGAGATTCCCTCTGATTGTGTTTGTGCTGTAGCGCCGGAAGAAGAGCAGGAGAGAACCTCTCCCTCCGTCCGGTCGGCCCAGTCTGGGGTTAGCGCTGGTGATGCAGCGGCCTACGAGGAGGATTTTGTGTCCTCTCGCAGCAGTGGAGTGACTGGCCAATCAAAGAAAAGATACAGTGGACACAGCAGGTGAGGACTGTTACCAACCACTAGGGGGCACTAGTGCCACACGGTATATGGATTTGTGATTTACATTTACATGTACATGTAGGGCATTTAGCAGACGCTTTATCCGAAGCGACTTACAATAAGTACATTTGTCAGAAGAACGAGAAATGATATTTCACTGTTGGTACAGTAAGGATGTTCATAGAACTAAGTGCCACGCACTTACATTTGCTGGGGTAACCCATTCCCTGTATACAACAAAGAGAGCTAGGGTAAGATTCTGCACAATGCTAAGTACTATATTTAAGTGCCAGAAAAAAAAGTGAATAAAGAGGGGTGTTATTAGGAGATTGAGGGAGGAGAAGGGGCGGTTGGGGGTAAGGGAGAGGGGCAAAGCAGAGTCCAGGTTAGGACTGCTAGATTATGGAAAAAATCATGGTCACAATTATTTTGGTCAATATTGAAAACTAAATTATTCAAATTATTATTTTTGAGTTTGAAAACATGATGCGTTCATTCATAATTTCTCTCCAAATAAAACACTTTCTAAATGAGCAAATTGAAAATGTTGAACTTTTTAATTTCCAGATATGTATCCAGCTGTTCTGGATATACTATATGTATAGAAATTTGTTGATTTCTATAAACAAAGAAAACCAAAAAAAAAGTTTAAACTCGACTATATTAGTTTGGTGGTCGTTTCACACCAAAACCAAAATCGTGTTCAAAATTACATTAATCACCCAGCCGTAGTCCAGGTGAATGAGTGAGTCTTGAGTCTCTTGCGGTAGCTGGTGAGCGACTCTGGGGTCCTGACATCGACAGGGAGAATTATAGTATAGTAATAACTTGCTTCCTTCCTAGTCAAATCATCAGTGTGCCATGCCAGAAACCCCTTGGGTGTTGAATCAACACTAACATAAAACATGAATCTTTTTTTTATATTCGTACAGTATTTAAAGGGAACGTTTGTGTCTGCATGGTGTTGTCCATCTCTGTCTCGATCAGTGTGAAGAGTCACTTTGAGGAGCTGATGAGGAGGTCCCCGTACGACAAGAGGATGGGGGACTACAGCTCTCCTCACCCGTCCCACCACTCGTCCCTTCAGTCCCCCCATTTGTCCTCCGGCTCCTCGTCCATCTGCCGCGGTTCCAGAGGAAAGAGAGGTGAGTGCACAACGCTTTCTACACCAGTCAAAACCACTCACAAAATGATTTGACTTAATGGACCACACATACAGTACAAGGAATTTGACTATGGTTTTCAGGCACTCTCATTTTACAAAGATAGAGAACAAAGAAGATGTAAATACAGAAATTGGATCCGGTATTTTCTAACCACATATGTATGGAGAGGGCGGTTCAAACAGGTTTTCAGAAAGGATTTCTATCCCGTGTCTATTCAGTGGTTCAAAAAATACAATGTTTTTATCCGGCCCTCTTTGCAGGAACGACATCGGATCGAAGTGACGCTACTGTGGTGGAGGAGCAGAAGAGCCCTTGCTCCCCGCACTCAGAAGCCCCGTCTGCTGACTCAAGGAAGAGGGGCTCGGAGCGGAGCTCTGCCCACAGCCAGCCTCGGGGCAACCACTCCGACGGGACACTAGGGGGAGCTCCTGAGCCGTCTCCGCGAAGGTACACTACACTTGATACAGACTTTTCACTCTGCAACCTCTTTTATCTTTTTGGTAAGTAGGCAGTCAACCACACAATGATCCAGGCTGATCCTCTCTGCTGTGGTCACTTTGAATGAAGATCTCCTGAAGCTTTTGTTGTAGAGGTCTGTGGAGGCTGTATTTGTTGGGTGGATAATGGAGATTTCCGATGCGTATGGATTTTCCTCACCCGTCACCAATCACCTCTGCTGTATCCTGTCATACCTTCCACTTGCATTTGTCCTCACCGAGGGATTGTTCTAAGTGGGGAAAGTGCTTCACAGAATATGATTATGAGTCATAGGAATTAATACAGGTCCTTTCCGTTCATGAATGTTTCCATTTCAAGGTCTACTCTATTTTATCAGTAGTATCTAAATAGACTTGAAAGTCCACATGCTGACCACAGGTGTTCCTTTTCCTTTAGTATTAAAACGCCAAGATAAAATGGAAACGCAAATCCAAGCCTGTGTATGCAGCAACGTGTGTGAGTTCTCTCGACTGTTTAGCAGCAGAGCCGGGTTCTCCACTCGGCCGTCCTCACTAGTACCACTCTGTGACCCCCGCAGCCTCTGCTGTCAGCCATTTAATTACGCCTTGGGTAATTTATCTCAGTGCGACCAAGTGCTAACTATTTAGGGGGGGTGCGGTGATCCCTGCTGGAGGCTGCCAGACCAAACAGCAGCGTTGTGGCAGGCCGCTGGGCTGGGGAGCGGGGAGCGGGGGGTGCTCGGGCAGCCGCGTGCAGCCAGGCCTGCCGGAGGAGGTGCTCCCCCCCCTGTCGGAAGACCGAACACAGGGCTCTTTTGTTTGCCGGGGCCCTGCGAGACGGCTGGTCAGGGCAGGCTGCTCCACCGCAACCCGGGCATGCGGCCATGGGAGAAGAGAGGGGAAAGAGAGGTTGTTGTTGTTTCCCTCTCTCCCTATCTCTCCCCTCCCCCCAAACCCACCCCCTCGTGACATTTAAGCCCTTCCGTGGCATGTTCCTGAAACCCAGGTGGTAGATTCCTGCCATACCTCGAAGCCCCTCCATCTTCCCCCTCCGAGTGACGGCGAGCCGTTTGAAGTCATAGCACGACCCTTCAGGACAACAGGAAGTCCAACCGGAATGTTGTGCTTGTGTGGCGTCTCACTGTGAAAGTGACCATTAGGGAATATCATTCGCGAGGTGTCATGGCACATGGAACGCCAACGTCGTCATTGTTTTCCAGTGTTTTTCTGGACGTGGGCACAGTTGCCCGTCTATCTGGTTTGTTTATTTGTTTGTTCCTGTGTCAGTTGATCTCTAGACACTGAGGACATTATGCTCTTTCCCGGTCTGGGACAGGGCCTTAAAGGAAAGGGGCAACATTGTTTATCCCGTTGGTCCCAGTCAGGGGATTTACTCAATGCCGTGATTCCTTTTGAGGCGTAGGCCTTGGCCCCGGGGCCACACTGAGCAGCGGCACAATATGGCTTTTGATACGGGGTCCCTGTGACTCACCAGAGCTTGAATAACGCATGACGCATAACTGAAAGCAAATGGGCCCTATCTCTCTCACCTATGACAGATATGGCTTTAATGTGTGCGAGATGTTCTGGCAGTGCGCTCCAGAGTTGGGTTTGACCCCGCGCTCGCAGGTACTTGTGAATGAATTTTCATGAGTGGTGCTGAACAACGGGGTGCTTTGGATTCAGCCCTCCAGCCCCCGTTTCCAACAGGGGTGCCTCTTACGACCACTAAACGCATTCCCCACTGCGCATGCATGGAAATAAATATATAAAAGAAAATCTATACACATTTTTTTTCTGTCCAACATTTTTTCACGCTAAAACACCAAGGGACCAATTTAAAAATAAATCTATTTGCAATGCTGTGTGTGTGTGTGTGTGTGTGTGTGTGTATGTGTGTGAGTGTGCGTGTGTGTGTGTGTAAGGGGGGGTCTGCATATGTGTGTGTATTTGCGTGTGTGTGTGTGTGCGCATGTGTGTGCGTCCATGTGTGGGTGGGGGGTCTGTATGTGTGTGTCTGTATGTGTGTGCATGTGTGTGGGGTGGCCTAAATGTGTGCGTGGGTCTGTGCTCACGTGTGTGTGGTGTGTGTGTGTGTGTGCATGTGTGCGTGCACGTGCGTGTGTGTGTGTGTGTGTGTGTGTAAGCAGACTGGCATGTGTATGTGTGTTTGCGTGTGTGTGTGTGTGTGTATGTGTGTGTGTGTTCAGGAGGAAGTAGCAAGGGAGTGAGCAAATCACCAGGGCTATAAAGAAAAGGGAATAGAGTAAAAAAAAATGAAAAAAAGATATCACAGACTAAAGAAAACAAATAAAGTGTCACGAGGCAGCGCAGGCACGCTTAGCACGCGCTTGTTAGACCTTAGCGGGACTACTGTGTCTACAGCTGAGTGACTCCAAACAGCTATTTGAGCTGCTTCACAGGGAGGGAGAGACCGGGGTATTCTGACGAAACCCACTGACACACTCAGACTGCCTGGGAGGCCGCTTCTTCTCACCGCTCCCTCAGTGTGTGTGTGTGTGTGTGTGTGTGTGTGTGTGTGTGTGTGTGTGTGTGTGTGTGTGTGTGTGTGTGTG
>JAOPUD010000019.1:16697129-16707303 GCA_027122715.1 Trisopterus minutus
CCCCCCCCCCCCCCCCCCCCCCCCCCCCCCCCATAGGCGAGCGGCAGTACGCTCCCGGTGTGCTGAGGCAGCGCATGACCGCGGAGCTGAGCTACCTGGAGTCCATAGAGGAGTCTGTGCGGCAGCTGGGGGACGTGGAGAGGCTGAGGGGTGTGTCCATGGCGCAGCAGGAGAGCGTGTCTCTAGCCCAGATACTGAAGGTGACGGAAGAGTCCACCAAGGGGCAGTCGGGCGGGGGATGTCGTCGCTAGATAATTAAGGATAAATGGATAATGATGGAATTGCATGTCATTATTGGTCAAGTTGTCGGCAGTGGAAAACATGGTAGCCTTTTGTAATTAAATGGAATACGTTTCAACGGCATTCAGTGGATATAAGTGCGGTGGATATATCAACCTCACCTTTGACCTTTGGACCGTGCAGGCGCAGCAGCAACGCCATGAGCGCGAGCTGTACGAGTTGAAGATCAAGGCAGAGAGAGAAGCTCTAGAGACACAGCTGCATATGGAGGAGAGCCGGCAAAGAGCTGCCAGGGTACTTGGTAGTCGCACACGCACGTACTAATCGCCATCGTCTACTGTGTGCATGCCGTGATTGATGTGTGTGTCTGTGTGTGTGTGTGTTCACTTCCAGGCCCATGCAGAGCTGCAGGAGAGCATGGCGGTGAACCACCAGCAGACCCTGGGAGGCCTCCAGGAAGCGTCCGCTAAGATGATGAGCCAGCAGGCGGAGGCGGCCCGCTACACGGCCGACGCCGCCCGCCACATCAAAGAGGTCAGCCGCCACTGTGTAGCCCTCTCGCCTAGCGGCTGTACTGTACTGTTGGTGGACTCCATCTCATTTACAAGGCGTGCTGACCTCTGATCTCATGTCGTGTGTCAGATGGCGGAGCTGACCCGGTCCCAGATGGTCCCAGGGGACTTGACCGGGGCTGCCGAGAGCCAGAGCCGGACTGTCTTGGACCAACATAAGTCACATTACGGCTCACACAAGAAGTCGCCTCAAGCACGCACTGAAACAGACAAGTGAGGCTGAACCTTTTTTAGTGTGCTCTGCAGATCGCAACTTGCTAGGCCGTCGAATAAGATATGTGATGTGCATACACTTAACTTTTTATTCTGATGAGTTTAACTTTCGGTTTGGATGAAAGCCCACAATTATATACAGACCGGAACATGACTGTGGATAAAAAGATTTATGGTCTTTAATCATTAATGCAGTTTGGTAGATCCTAAGATGGATAACGATGTAAACAAAATATTAACCAGCTCATTATTATCTGTGTGCACTCCTTCAGTTCCAGGAGTGAGGAGTCCCGCAGCAGAACCATGCCCGGAGAGCCCCTCTCCTCCCTGGAGAGCCTCAGTCACTCTGACTCCCTGCCCTACAGGAGACCCGAGATAAGGTATGGGCCCCTTTAAAAAAAAAAATAGTGGGATGCTTTTATAGTTGGCTCTTTTTTTTTCTTTTTGCTCAGTTAAAAATCTAACATGTTAGTGTAATATTGCCCTAGAATCTGCTTTTCTACTAAGAAGAAGAAAAAAAAGAATTCCTGTTCATGATTCGCTTCTCGTTTCTTCTTCTTCCTTTAGTGGCGGAGACAGCAGCAGCTACTTGGATCGATCACATGACTCCTCAGCGCAGAGGGATTGGCGGAGGATGGACGGCAGGAAAGAAAAGGCTGTGGAGGACAGCCGTGAGCCGGCGAGGAGGGGGAAAGAGGCGACCGGGAACAGCTCCGTAGAGGAGGAGGCTCCCACGGCCGCAGACGACTCCCTCCTCAGCGAGAGCATCCACTCTGTGCTGAACGAGAAAGGTACCACAAGGGTTGTGTGTCAAAAGGAAATGATCAATGTCAACCACTCCGTGCGGTCAGGGAGTTCCTGGATGTAGAATTGGCATCAGGAGATGTTGTACATTCCTCTGTGCTGTTCCACTTAATGTTTCTGTGCAAATAAAGTTAGAGGGTGTGAATTCAAGAAGTCCACTGTAAAATATAAACAGAAGCCTCTAACTGTGGCTGTAGAGGGAAAGTAAACAGAATGACTCTCCTTGCCATACGTGCATTAGAATAACAAACAAGTCACTTACACAAGGGGCACCCTCAGCCATGTCAGGTCAATTGGCCTGCTATTAACTCAAATAAACACATTGAAATTGTTTATATGTTTACCAACGTTCAGAAACCATGTGGTTAATTTTATGCAATGCAACAAAGTCAGGCATTGATATGTTGTTTATAGCATACTTTAAAATGCTTGCATGATAGATCATGATTAACGTTTCTAATTTCTTGATTGGATTACAGCCCTTCCTGAAGTAAAGGCTAAATTCAGCTTCAGTCGTGGTGCCCAGTGAATCAACCTTGTCCTGAAGGCACACTGAGGTCATTTCATGTCCTTCTCTCAAGCAGACAGTACGTCAGTGGCGACCGACTACTCTCTGAAGTTTGACGAGTCCATGACAGAGGACGATATTGAAGAGCGCTCGTTTCGCTCTCTGCTGCCGTCCGAGGCACACCGGCGCGGCACCCTGGATAAGAAGTCCCGTCCGCATGAGGAATCCGAGGAGGAGCCGGCCGCTCACGACAGGAGCTTGGCCTCTGTGCCCCTGAACAGCACGAAGGTAAGAGCAGCATGTCAAAGCCTGTATGCGCTCTATCGATTGTCCCCCTGAGTCACTGTTTGTCAATGGTAGGAGTGTGCTGATGAAAAGGCCCCATTAGCGAGTGATTACGGTGTTGGCTGCGCATATAGGTGTTCTTCCCCACAGCTATGGATGCACACTTTGCCACGTCTTCTTACTGTGTTTATCTTTCCTTCTTTGCTCTTTGCACATTTCTTCTTGTGTTTCACATTCCTTCCTGTGTGATGCCTTTTCAGGCATCATACATATTACTTCTGACTGGCACTTCAGTGTCGTCATCATTTCCTGAACATAACTGATCCGATCTACCCTCCCCCCCCCCTCCTTCCTGTTCCTCAGGATGTGAGCAAGGCCTTCGCTAGCGGCCAGGACAGCTTCACCCAGTTCACCATGGACATGGTGCGGCAGTACATGGTGGACGAGGAGGTGAGGCTGCAGCACCAGGGCTCCCTGCTGCACCTGCGGCAGAAGGCCCTCAAGGAGAAGACCAAGGCGGAGATGGCCTGGCTGGAGCACCAGAAGAGGAGGCTGAGGGACAAGGGAGAGGACGACAAGATGCCCCCCATCCGCAAAAAGCAGAGGGGCCTGCTGATGAAGCTGCAGCAGGAGCAGGTAGCTAGTGCAGGGGGGAGGGAGGGAGGGTGGGAGGAGAAGGCCCAAGGCTGGCAGTTGACAGCTTTAGTGGAGGTTAGGAGACAGGACCGCTGGTTTGGTGAACTTTATACTGTGAATTTGATATCGTTGAACGTCATGTTTACAATAAACATAAAAAAATATACAGTCAAGGATGGTGCGTAAGTAGCATGGCCATGAAGCTGTTTGTGTTTTAGAGAATAACTATGGATTATATTTCATGGCATAAGAAATACAGCCATAGTGTATGTAGAGTTACCCTTCAAGCGTAATTTAAATGGATATATATTACAGCAACAGGTCATTTAATAATCACACATCAATCACACCATGCACAAAGTAAACGACGGCGACTAGTACAGGTATGCACATTGATATTCCCTCACTGTGTGTCTGTCTGTGTGTCTAGGCAGAGATCAAGCGTCTCCAGGAGGCCAACAAGGCGGCGAGGAAGGAGAGGCTCCTGCTGCTGAAGCAGCAGGATGAGATCGAGAGGATGAGGAACTCCACCCTGAGGCTCAAGGAGCGCCTCAAGTCTGCAGGAGGCGAAGCACCCCCGGTCAGTAGCACCGCCGTCTCTTCACCAACATTAAGCCCCAGACCCACAGACACGTCTCACTTCAACCGTGCCTTTACTTCAGTACTTCAATCACAAGTTGTCTACAAACAAAGAGAACCAATGTATATATATCGCTGTCTGTACAGTAAGGATGTTCATAGAACCAAGTGCCAAGCACTAACAACTGTACATAACCGTCTGACCGGGCCTTCCGATTCCCCCCCCCCCCCCCAGGAGACCCCCATGCCCGAGACCCCGGTGTCTGAGGTTGCGTCCCCCAGCTTGATGCTGGCATGCCGGGACCCACGCAGCCCATCTCCCCCACTCTCTATCTCCGGCAGCGAGACCAGCAGCATCATGCAGAAGCTGAAAAAGATGCACTCCCACGCGGATGAGAAGTAAGACCTTGTTTTACTTTAAAAAGGATTGGGTTCCATAGTTCATAACTCCTTATGTACTATGGGGTCATGAAAACCTATTTCTCAGGTGAAATCTCATCATCTGTTCTAGCCAGTGATATCGACAAAAGCTTCTAGATGAGAAATTCTATCTTTGCTCCTACTATGGTTGTTAATGAAGCGCACCTGGATGGGTTTTACTATGTCTCATTGACTGGCCCCAACAGATGTAGGGCTTTTATACCCCCTGGGGAATCTATCTGCTGGGCGTCTCAAGTGATGCGAACTTCTAGCCTCTGCTTTCTGGCAACACTCCATAGTTACGCAAAAAAAAAAAAAAGAGTATGAATGAGCACACAACTATTGGTGTATATGCTACAATGTAGGAATATACATTGGCCAATTTCTGAGCTGTGCATAATGCATAACGTGGAATCAGCAATGTTTTTGGTTGGATTGTGTTTCAGTGGAAGGTTTAAAAACTCTGCAGAGAAGGGAAATGCTCTGTGGTAGAGTGTGGTGGTGTGGATGTGTCCATGGGCATGCTTGATTTGGCAACTGCTGCCTAGCCTTAGTTTTGGTCACTTTTGATAACGGCTAAAATAACAGTCTGCAATGATTGTACCGTAGATAAATCCATTGTTTTATTCTTTGTCTAAAGGTACCTGCTTTGTTTGTTCATTGTAAACCAACACCCCTATTGACACGAGAGACTCGTCTTTCTGGTCTCGCGGTCAGGTGATAAAAGTAGCAATCTACAATCACCTGACTTGGAAAGTTTGAAAACGTAGTCCTGCCCATTATTGTCCTTCTCAATAAGACATTTGACTTTGGAACAAACTGCCACTTGTTTAAGATTAGACTTTGAACATGCTCACAGAACTTCTTATTGAGCCCCTTAATTAGTCCACATAATAGTCAACAATTATTTGAAAGCAGCCAACCAATAAATATATACTGACTATTGCACTTACCTGAATATCTCAATATCTACAATTATTTTCTTTATACAAAGAAATGTCCCCGTAGTCCCAAATGACCAGATGGAAAAACTGATGTTGTTCATTTACTGTAAAGTAAAATGCTACTTGTGCTTTGGTATGCTTGCTTACTTTTATAATAACTACTTCATGGCTTTCTTTTCATTTTAGTCA
Organism: Trisopterus minutus; assembly: GCA_027122715.1. NCBI lineage: Eukaryota > Metazoa > Chordata > Actinopteri > Gadiformes > Gadidae > Trisopterus > Trisopterus minutus. Next base: position 16,702,520 of record JAOPUD010000019.1, read on the forward strand.
TCTAGCTTCATTTTGTCATTGCTAGTCATTCAGATATGGTGCTCACCACTTACAAAGTTGAGTGATAACTGATTGATAAGTGACAATTTATTTCAGATTCATCAACCTCATCAACTCTTTGACCAGCAAATATCAAAGCGACCCTTAGCCCTTTCCACTTGTTGAGTCCGTCTCATTACATTGTCTAGCTGACACTGTTGCCCGAAGCAACTTACAATAAGTGCTTTCAACCATTAAGATATAACCAAAGGCGGACAGGATGGGCTGTATTGTTTCGACCATGTCCTGGATGTAGGGCGCGCCAGAGACGTTCGCAGCAAGATAGGCCAGTACCTGTGACTTGAACCAGATTTGAGCCGCCGGTAGCCGGTGCAGGTTGTGGAGTGGTGGTGTGGTGTGGGAGAGCTTGAGTTGGTTGAAGACTAGCCGGACTGCTGCATTCTGGTTAAGCTGCAGAGGACGAGTGGCACTTGCAGGCAGATAAGCCCTGCAACCCTTGCTTGACCCACCCATTCATCAAAACAGAATATTGTGGAATGTAACCACAGGCTAACTGAACGTTACCGGATGAAGGGCAATATACTAATAACATTGTTTGAATCCTGCAAACCAAAGCTGCAGGTGACTACAATATATTATGGTCTACTTACACAACAACAGCAATTAACAGCTATATTAAGTCTACTAAGTCTACTAGTCAAAATGCACCGTCTCATGTAAAGGATTACAATTGGTCCGCTGGCATCCTTGTAGATAACATCCAATCACATATCCCCTCTAGTAGACAGTATCTTGCCAAAACAGGCCATAATATAATGGTGCCAAAGCATGTCCCAACACATTGGTGTTCCAGATAGAGTTGGTTGATCACTTTCAACCGACAGGATAGTACACACATTTGCTCATCTCTTTCTTTTCTCTCCCTCTCCGTCTGCTTGTGTTTTGTCTTATTTGTCGTTGTATCTCTGTGTACCGTCCTTCATATTCCTGTTGTGTTTGTGCCGTCTGAATCTACGTGTCAACTATACGTGTGCGTGAATGTGTGTTTCTGTTTGTGTGTGTGTGTATGTGTGGATGCAGACACTGCTCTCCTGTCCACTACTTCCTCTCTGTGTTTAAGGCCCATCACTGGGCCTCCCTCAGTGTCTGTCTCCCCAATCTCCATCCTAAACTACAGCTCTTTATCTACAACCACTTGGTCAGGTACTGTATTGTGCTGCTCTCCACTCCCTCCTCCTCGAGCCATCATTTATACTAGGGGACGCTTGTCCACTCGTAACGCCATATCTGTACAGAGAAGGGGTTCACTGTTGTCTGGCTAACACGCCTCTCACAGCATTGCCATTGACTCGCTACTAGAAAAATTTCCATATTTTTATATATTATATTATATATACTATATTATAATGACATTTCGGACAACAAGCGTTACCTGTCGGGAGGCGCATGTGAGAGGTGTCCAGCAAGGGTCCCTTGAAGTATAAATGATGTTCTCCACTCCCCTGCCCCTCCACCTGGCCCATGGAGCATGCTTGTATTCAGCCATCGCCACTCGGATGTCGGCGGGCGCGCCGGGTCGATGGTGGGGGGACGGCTGGTTCTTGTTTGTTTGTTTTTGGGTGATTTCTCGTTGTTTGTTTCTTGTGGAATGGAATTGTGAGTGAAACTAACGACGCTGGAAGCCGAACGTATCGACATGACTTCTGAATTCTTTCTTATGAAACTGAACCTCTTGTTCAGCTCGTGTTCGTTTCAGGTAGGGATTGGCTTAGCTCAGGAGGTAGAGCAGGTTGACTTGTAACCGGAAGGTTGCTAGTTCGATCCTCGGCTCCTCCTAGTGTCGATGTGTCCCTGAGCAAGACGCTTAACCCTAACTGCTCCTGACGAGCTGGCTGTCGCCTTGCATGGTTGACGGTGTGTATTAAACGTTGTAAGTTACTTTGGATATATGCTCTAAATGTAAATGGATTGCATGCCACAACAGCTCTTGTTTGGATGAAAGCATGGTCGCTCGTAAAGTGACTGCGAACAAGGAACAGTGGTGTGCTTGAGTCGTTGCAACACTGTGAAGAAGAGGGAGTCTTTACAGCTGTTTGCTGATTGTCCCTCAAGGGGCATTGGGCTTTGTTTATGATGCGAAACCTCAGCTTTTATGCACCACTAACTTTCCTCTAATCACAATTTCTAAACGCACCCAAAGAGTCCCTCATGTGGTGGCCAGTGGCTGTTGGGCCTGCATCAAGCCATTGAGATAACAGGTTTATTGATGGCATCACACCGTAACATACCGCTGAAGACCTAGGACCCTCAGCCGTGGAATGAACGCAGACAAAGCGGTGTATCTCATTAATGGTCCCAGTAAATCTTCACTAGCCCTCCTTATTAGGTAACTGTTGCCTGGGATGGAATAATAAGTACAGATGGCCATTGGCTGTAATAGAATTTGGGAGGACACTTAAAGACTCTCTCTCCCCCAGCCGGGCCCTTCAGTATCTGGTCTGTCATCAGTATGTATTAGGGTCAAGGCAAAGGCCTCTAAATTAGATCTAGGCTGGATAACGCCAAGCCAAGTGGCACTCATAACTGTGAAGGACCAGAGTTCTGAACATATGCTCTCCTTGAATGTGGATGGATTCAATTTAGGCAGATGAATAAATAATACCAAGATTTATTTGTTTGTATAAATAAAGAGAGTTAAGAATATCCTTGAGCGTCGTCACAAATCCCTGACCTTCCAGTCGACTCTTAGAGGAAGAATGTAGACACTTGACTAATATCTTTTCGGTTTGCTTGTTTTTGCCTCACAATTGTACAAATTGTATCTTTGATGGATGTTGTGTTTGTGAGTGAGATCCGGCCCACATTGAACCCTTAATGTCCTACCTGAACGCATGTTTCTAACCCAGGGATCTCAATTACTTCAATTTGTTTGGCCTTGGGTAGTGGAGCTTGACCCTTTCTGTGTTGTTTTTCCATGAGGTGCGTTCTCCATGAGAACCAATCGGCATTAAGGATGGCATGGTTGCATGGGTGTGTGGGTATGTGAGTGATTACTGTAGGGCCTGGCCAGGTGTGGCAGACCCCAATATGGAATGGAGTGTGCAGTGAAAAGGGGGGCTGTCAAGGTGGTCAGGGGATGCCTGCATCTGTATCTTATTCTCACGCAACTCTCCGATGTTGATCCATGGACTTTTTCTCTCTCCTCTCCCGCTTGGCTGCTGGTGCCTTTCCACTGTCCTTCACCTCCTCAACCTTTCACCTCCCCTCACCTGTGGTTCTGCCCTCTCACCCCAACCTGCTCTCCAATTTCTCTTCCCCTCCTTTACCTTTTTCTCTATTCCGCCTGCCTCTTCATCCATCCCCTGCCCTCTTTCTGTCCTGCTCTCTTCCCCCTCTCCTCTTCTTCTGCTTCTCCCCCCTCTCCTCTCCTTCCTCTTCACTCTCTCTCCCTACCTCTCTCTCTACATTTCCCCACCTCTTTCTCTTCATCTCGACCTACCTCTCTCTCTACATCTCGACCTACCTCTCTCTCTCTCTACATCTCGACCTACCTCTCTCTCTACATCTCGACCTCCCTCTCTCTCTCTCTACATCTCGACCTCCCTCTCTCTCTCTACATCTCGACCTCCCTCTCTACCTCTGCCAGGTTCCTGACCAAGCGAGAGCAGCAGCTGCTCCAGAGGCGGCACCATGCAGCCGAGCTCCTGCAGTGGAAGCAGCGTCTGGACCAGGAGGAGGCGGAGGTCCGCAGGATGGAGAAGGAAGCCCTGGGCGTCTGGGACCGGCAGGCCCACCACCAGGCCCAGGTCCAGGTCCAGCCTGGCAGGCGGTCTCCTGAGCCTGGTCAGAGGGAGACCTCTGATGTCAGCACCAGCTCTGGCTGCCGCCAGAACCAGGAACCCTTGAGCACTGAGAAGAAAGGTGACAGCAGCTCTGATTTAAACTAGCGGGCGTTCTGTTGTGGTATCGTTGATGTGTTGCATCAGAATTCAAAAGGGGTTTTTCGCAATTAATGTGTTTCTCACTGAAGTTGTCCGTAATGTATTCCAGCTGCATGTGATCGTCTTCATCATGAACTCTTTTTGTGGTTCATGTCCCCAGGGAGTGTGGGTGAGGGGGATTACTCCACAGTGAGCCCTGAGCGGTCGGGTTTGAGTACCCCAGCGAGCCCCTCCACAGCCCCGCCTGCCTCGGTCCCTGAGACGTCCATGGCCTCCTTCCAGAGCAGCCAGGACATCACCTCCGCCTCTCCGTCTCCTGGCAAACCAGTAAGCCTGGATATAAATAAACACATGATTTATCACTTTGAATGTCATTCATTATGGAACAGTCTTTCCTGTTTGCGCAATAGCAGGCTCAGGTTTATTTTTTCCAATTCGCCCAAACATACATTTAACGTTTTATTTCCATTCTCTATGGACCAAATTCCGGTTCAATCCAGTCAAACTGTCGCTTTGAAAACGCTCTTGTGTTTGTGCTGAACTCTGAGAAATTCAGTTTAGGCTTGTTGAGGGAATTTCGAGAGTCCATGTTAATGAGCTATAAAGAAGGCAAACACTCCTTAAGCAAGGCTTTGCTGGTTGGAATGTAAACTGTACATCCGCCGATACTAAATTTGTTAGCATTTGCGGTATCGTCCAGGGCGAGCAGGGATGGTGGACCGTGGATGTGGATGAAGTTTGATTCTACATATCGAAGCCAATAAGCGAGTGCACACATCCTGCCCGTGTGAACCTAAACCACATCCTGAGCTGTCTCCGTTTCGTCTCCCTCCCTCCCTCCCC
>JAOPUD010000019.1:16896150-16907980 GCA_027122715.1 Trisopterus minutus
CACACACACACACACACACACACACACACACACACACACACACACACACACACACACACACACACACACACAAAGCATTGTAATTAGAAACCCACGACTGTCGAGGATTAGCCTAGCCTACGCTCGTCCAAAACCAGTGATTTAACAATAACTACCACAACAGCTGCCCGTTTCGCTACGACCGCATATCATTACAACACGTATTATGCATAACGTTACATAGTCTCACAAGTCAACAGTGGCGCGCTGGCTAGTTGGGACTAATGGGTCACTGTCACTGGGTGTAGTAATAATCCCAGTAAGCGTTTAATGAGCCAGCTAACCTAATGAACTAGTCATTTTGGAGCTAACCCAGCTCGCGTCCTCCACTTTGTTCGGGGTGGGTGGAAAACGAACAAGGGGGAACTTCGAACAGGTCGGAGTTAGCTCACGGTGGCTACGATCCACAATGTGGATAGGAGCCACAGCTACGATGTGTGTGTGTCTCCACGGCGGGGACTTCGGCTCATTATTTCAATCTTTCCCCCGAGTCTGCCCTCCGTTTACTCGGGCTATTCGGCGAACGATTCACTTTTCGCAGGCGTCCAAGCTAACTACTGTTAGCTAGCCCCTTTGCTTTTACACTTGGCACTGTGACTCGGGAGAGAGGGAGAGAGAGAGAAAGCCGCAAATACCATGCAACGATCCGAGCAACAAAATGGTTCTGACTCCGAGGAGGACTTTTCCCCCTTTCTCGCATTCGCACCCCTTACCTTCAGTTTCTGGAAGTGTTGTTGTTGCACTTGCTTTTGTGTCACAACGTAAGGCTTGTCTTGGATTTGGTTTATTTGCTTCGTGTTGCTATGTGCCTGTATCTTCGCCATTATCCCGGCGACAGGAGGCTCAGAGCCTCGAACTGTTACCACAAACTTGACAAGAAGGAAGCTTTGGTCTATCTCCCAGTTGTTGGCTAGCCGACAAATCTCCCCTTTGGCCGGGGAGCCAGCCTGCAAGCAACGTTTAACGCTACTTGCTTTAGCTGGACAGTCTCCGCACAACGTAAAGACGGAAAATCCACCAGAATGGAGGTTAATGTCAATCACGCTACTACTCGATGCGACTTTGACGGAACGTCATGATCGCGAAAAAATAATAGCCGACATCGAGCCCCGAAAAACGAAGGCTCCGAAAACAACCTTAGAGACAATGGTTGCAGATTGTCTTATTTTAAATAACTATTGACTGTCTCTTTAAATTCGGCGGTAGAGGTCTGTCTTGGCGTCCGGAAGCCCGAGTAGGAGTAAAGTATTGTACTGCGCAGCCGCACAGAGAGGCGGAGTCAACTTCACAAGACATTCAGGTTGCTCCACACCCCCTTCAATGCTACAAAGAAACGTTACTCCATCAAAAAGCAACATTTAGCCGTTCTCTTAACCCATTGCCAATGTCATTGCAGCAAAACAGCGGTTAATGGTCATTGAGTCGACAACTGGTAATAAAGCCAGTCCCCCCCCACGACATTGAATAAACACAAAGGGAGAGTGACTTGAAGATGAAAACGTTTATTGGGGGAAAATTTATGGTTAATAATTCGGTTCTGAATTGTGCATTTCGCGAAACAAAGTCTTCATGTCGTCATGTGACATCCATCGGCTCTTCCAAACAGCCGTTTGGTATCAGGAATCAGCTCTCCAAACTTGGGTAGGGTAAACGCTATGTTGTTCCTGCAGCTATTTTCCACCGCTGGAGCCACTGCTGAAGAGTCAGTTCACCTTTCTGAAGTTGAGGAAGGACATTCTTTGCTGGCTGATCCCACCTATTAGGTTCACAATAAAGGCCATGGAGATATTAAGAAAACACCAGCAGATGAGACAAAAAAAGAAACATAAAAAAATGGGCTGAATGTAAAACTCATCTCAAATCTCATGCAGAACCTTGTATTGCAGGATTCATTCATATAGTCACGATGAAGTCAAGGAATAAGTACAAGTCAAAGTATTTTTGGAGTATTCAAATAGGGATATTGACCCACCAGTGATTGATGTCCAGTTTGACCTGGTTGCAGTAGGACAAGCCCTGGGTGCAACGATGGGCCAGCTCTCTGGACCTTGGCACCATAATCTTCAAAAGCTTCTGATCTTCTTCTGTGACCTTAGCCAGCAGGGCTGTGTGAGAGACAGCATTCAGAAGCCCATTTAAAAACACTTTAATAATAATGTTGAGTGGCGACTCAAGTGCACTCTTCCTCAGTATGTGTACGTAGTAAAACACTCAAAACTACTCAATAATCATATTTACCTCCGCCAAGGAGGTAATGTTTTAGCCAGAGTTTGTCGGTTAGCAACATAACTCGAAAAGTTTTGGATGGATTTGGATGACATTTTTAGGAAATGTCCTCAATGGGACCAGGAACAAGTGATTACATTTTGGGGGTGATCCGTACACGCAATTACTGGTTACAACACTCGCTGTCTGACCATAACGTTTTGAACGTATAACTGCTAACAGTAGATTTTCAAAGTCCAAAGGGGGGGTGGGGGCTGCCTTGGAAGAGGTCTGTGTGCTTTTCCAAGTGCTTTTCTAGTTTAAAGTGTGCATCTCGTCTTATTACAGCATGACGGGTATGCTTTGACTCCTGCATTTCCCATTTTATGGTTAAGAAAATACAACACACTTAAATGAAATACCTGTGAACAATGTTGACGATGTCTGTGAGCGTCGTCCTTGCTGAACTCACCTTTCTGGTCGGGTGTGTGCAACAGCTCCACTTGTTTCTGTACTTTGTGCAAACTAGTGTTGTGGTGGCACAACAGTTGGCGCAGGAATCGCAGCTCAAAGTCTTGGGAGCGCGCCTGAGAACACAACTCCTCTGGAGCCTGCAGGAGAGGAAGAGAAGAAGGGTTCAACCCAACTAGGATTTACTCCTTTAACAGGTGCTTTTACCAGAAGTAACTTCATGGGACTTCAGATACAGGTCCTTAAGGAGCCGGAAGGGGTCCTTAAGGACACCCTAACCACGCGCACCACACAATTTGGATCATACACTGTGACGGCCAGAGAACCGGCAGGAAACAACCACTAGGGGGTTAAAGGTTAATTTGGGACAAAGTTAACTTACCCTGAAGAGGGGAAATGACAAGCTCTGGCACAGGGTGTGGAAAGAAGGAGACTGCAGACGATGGATGGACAAACATGATGCAGGGATCCTTTCGTCTCTGAAACAAATGCATTTTAAAGAAGTATCAAAAATCCAGAAAAGAAAAGGTCAGTTATTTATTTTTTCATATTAATACAGCCAACCTAAGTACAAAGCCTTATAAACAACAACAGGGGAACTATTGCTTACTCTTCAACAGTCCTTCGGTCCAGAGCAGAAAGTGAAACGCCTCCGAACTGCCTGGCCTCCTGGGAAATGCAGTTTCGTAGCTTGCTGGCTGCAGTGGTAACCTCAACAAACTGAGGCATCAGCTCGTCTTGAACAAATTTCCCCAACTGAATCCAAAAGAGACCAAAGGAACTATAAAACTTTGCACTATTATGAAATACACATAAGATAAACATGCACATGCATTTAAAAACATATACCCAAACCTTACTTAATTTCTTAAGACAAAGTGGGCCTTCCTCTTACACCCTCTATGCTAGACGGATTACTAAAATAAATTCACACCTCTTTGTGCAGACGGATCACATCAGCCTTTGTTGTGGAGTTCCCCTTAATGAGACCTCTGATCCCCTCCTGCCTGGCATCCTGTAGAGGGAGAGAGAAATATTCTACATCCCACACCAATAGCACTGCATTTCGATCCGTAACATCACAGTACTCCAAAAAACCCAAGGATCGATTCGGAAAGAAGGTCAGAAGGGTGGTGGTGGAAGATGGTTCCATGTCCTGCTCGCTTCCTCACCACAAGTCTCCTGAAGTCCAAGATGCTCTGCCACTGGTTCCGGAGGTTTCGAAGACCATCCTGCCGACTCCTAGCTTGCTGATCAAGATGCACACACCAGTCTCTGATGTAGTCCGTGGCAGCTGTTTGCATCTCACATTTGAGTTCAAGCTGAAACACTGACCTGGGAGGGAATTCAAGGACAATAACACAGTATAGATGAGAAAGGAAATATAAGGCCTGTGGGACCTGAGGGCCATTTGGGCGTCTTCAGCTACAATGAACGATGGCTAAAGCAAATTAACATAATCATGGGGGACGAAATTTGTTTTCACCTGGTCAACAAAACTTTAGCTTCGAACAAAGGGCCTTCCCAGATGCACAAGACCAATTCAGCACATTGATTCTGTTCACAACTGTACTATCGAGCTGTGAACATCCAGAGCAGGGGCTGTGCATGTACTCACAGTGCAGGGGAGTGGACAGGGAGCTCATCCCCCAGGACAGACACCTCCTGCTCAGCCTCTCCCTGCTGGACCTGTAGTTGGGTCTGCAGCTTCTGGATCCTCAGGCGGGTCTGTGTCAACTGCTTGTAACTGTTCCCAACGTCCTCCCATGCAGCCTGCAATCACACAGACAGTTATCTTCAGGGGAATCTATGGTTCTGACTAAAATGGTTTAATTGTAACTTCAATTAATTGAAATACTGTGTTAGAGCATTAACAATCAGTCATCTTCCTTCACATTTGTGGCTCTTAATCATGTCAGTGCCAGGTTAATCCTGAGAAGCACTCACTGTCTGAAAATGTGTCATTTGTGCAAGAACTCTGCAAGTGTTGATAGATAAAGCACCTGTAGTAAATGCTTAATAGGCGGCAACTCTTCTTCCTCTTCTCTCGAGATGTCTAGCAGTTGATTGCTTTCATAGCGGAACCTGAAATAAGAAGTTATGATAAACAATAATAGTTAATACGTTTAAATAATCCAAAATAATTAAATAATAGTTTCGATAAACACAGAAAAGGCAACTACATTTTTTTCTGAATTATTATTATTTTTTAATATTTAACTATTAAATAGACGATTACGCCTGATTAATGTACCGAAGAGCGGACACATCCTGTGTAATGTCCAGAGAGGCCATCTTCTCCTCCAACTCTCTTTGTTGTCTGGAGGCTAAGAACTGCATCGCTGAAAGCACTTGGTTTGACGGATAAGCACCAAGCATCTTCTACAAATACAAAGAGAAAAACCATTAGAAGGCTCAGATCGCTAATGCCTAAAAACTTGGAGGAAGGAATCTAGAGAACACACCTCTACGTTACTTAACCAATACTGGAAAACCACAGTCCTTTGATCACGGGACATACTGTGGAACAGAGAGGAGATTGATTAAGTACTGGGAAGAGAAAAATAAGACCATGGATAGGATATACTGTACATCTGCAAAATACGATATCATCCGCAGTTCTTACTGTGAGACAGCAGAGGGCGCCGTCTTCAGTTCACTCTCCTGTAAAGACTGGAAGAAGTCGACCCTCTGGTCACGCAGCTCTCTTACCTCCCTCTGGGATCAGAGGAGAAACAAAATGAGAACACAGGCAGACATATAATCTATTCAAATAAAAGATTGTGATTCATGGGAGTAGTCCAGTGATGTCGTAGAGACGCACATGGTCGGATATATTTTGTTGTTAAAAGTCAGTAAGTAAACATTAAGAAATGTTAATACTTCATGGCCATGAGAGCTAATTTGCACTTAATTGGTATCCATTAGGGAACATTTTTCTATGTATAATTGAAGTTAAGCTTGGAGTTGGCCATGATTTACCACGACATGGGCCTCTGCTGTAGTGGTGGACCCATGTTGGTCAGCGAGCGTGTTTGACGAGTCATTCCCAAACAACACTTCAACCTCAGCCTTACTGCAATTCAAAACACGATGCCACAATACCACAGATTGTTATTATTCGTTTCTTCAACATTACACTTTAACTGCAATGTGATACACCGCAGTGTTTTTTGTGAGTGGTAGCTTAGTGCTCACTACCACCTGGCAAACTGCTCCAGTTTCTTGCTATGTCTGCTGATCTTGAGTACATCTTGGGTCAGAGTCTCCCGGTTCGCGGAGCAGCGCCGCCTGAAGGCCTGCAGCAGCAGCTCCCTTTGGTTGGCCTCCTCCACCTGGGCCCAGGTACGGCTGATAGACCGCTCTGTTCAACAGCACAACACAACAACAACAGTTAGATTGAAAACCTTACATAGATTGAAAACCTTACATTATTTCAAAGAGTCAAGTGATTTTACTGAAGTGAAGATACTGTCGTAGCATTTCCTCAATCATAAAGCATTACCCTCTGTGGCAAGCTGCTCTTCAGTGGCGCTGATCTGAGTGTCCAGGTGTCCGAGTTCCGCTCTCAGCTGCTCTATCTGTTCCTGGAGCTCCCGCCGCTTAGCAGACTCACTCTGGCCCTCCACCTGCTTCAGCTGAGCAGGCAATGGATAAGAACATACATAGAAGCATAGAAAGGAAGATTGGAAAAATAAACAAATATACAAACAAAGCCATTATGTGACAGGCTTCCCTTAGCAACTGGGAGAAATAACATTGTGTAGCTTTGATGTTGGATAAGAGTCTGGGTAAATTTGAGTATGTTGACTAAAATGACGACCAAATTAAACCTGTAGTGATCAAGATCATTGGATGATTGAGCCTCTTTGTACATACCTCCTTGTCTTGAAGCACTTTGTACCTTTAAGAGAGTGATGTCAAGAAAACGTGTGGTTGGAAATTAGAATGTCATGCATGCCAAAGCATTCAACGTTATATCCCAAAAGGTATCACATTCAGAAAGAAATAGCCGTCATGATAAACATGTCATCGTTTTAATGATGGAAAGCATACCATTGAAGATTCCCACGCATTATCCGGACATTCCTGGAAAAACAATGAAAGAGAAGACTTAAACATCACTTGTGCAAATATGTAATGAATCAACTCCATCACTGACAGACACCTGCCAAAAAGTAAACAGAGCAGTAAGCAGTACAGTAAGCAACAATATACAGCTAGTTGAAGACGTACCTCTGTTGATAAACATGTTGGACCATGTATTTCCATATGGATGCGCCTGACCCAACACAGAGTCTGTATGATAAACCACATTATTAAAGATATGACTTGATTTAATGGACTTGATGGAGACGAATCAAAGGGACCACTATCTTTATACTCACGTCTTGAAATAGCCGTCATTAGGAAGGCTCTGGGAAGGTAAATTGAACTCTTTTGTTGCCCATCTCTTCAATTCGTGCACAAGATTGCCGTCCCCCATTCTGGCAAACTAAAGTCCACTTAAAATATTTCCGGGTAACGTTTTCGTAAAAAAGGTGCAGAACCGTTCGTTTACGAACGCGTATGTGCTTGCTAACCTAAATCAGTTTATGTGGAAGACACAAATAAGTTGTGCTCACCTTTGTCGCTTACATCCTGAGTTAGAATAAGTATTGGAAAGTATTGGAAAGTTTGATTCTTTGTTGTTTTTCATGCAACGCAGTTTGACACAACCGTCTACGACTTTTTAATTTCCCGCTCCACGACATTTCCGGTACGGAACGAAAGGAATCGGCAGCGCCACCACCTGCTCAAACCGCTCCACTGCACCTACTTACCGTGGCTATTTGAAAATTACGTTACCTATCAAATAGGTCGCTATTACAGCGACCTATCAAACCAATCAACCAACAGCGACAAATCAAACCAGTCAATTGCGCCTTTTACACATACATACATTACATTTACCGCAGTACATTGGTATTTGGACTCTTAATCCTCTATGCCATTTTACTTAAGCTTAGGCCTACTTTCATTTCATAGCAGCCATGCTTAGGTGCATGTATTACACGTCAGCTAACCGAATCAATCGTTTACCACACTGAATAATGTATGCCCCAATATGTCTCCATTCACAGAGACATAGAGACACATCCATACACTTGCAATCCACCAACAATCTCTTCTGTGTATTATTTTACGAGTGACTGTAAACATGCTACAAAAAAGGCTCTGTTGAGTTTTTACTTTGGAAAACCATGGCATAAAAGTAAAGGCAAGCAATATGTCTCGTGCCATTTGGTTGGATTAAAAATAATGTCCTTTCGCTCATTCTCACTCTGTATTTATTTCCTTGTCGTTGTTACTGTATTGTAACGAGATTTCTGGTAAAGAGGGATACAGATTCCTGAAACAAAAAAACTAAAAAGTTGGAATAAGCAGTTGGTAGAAATGAAGGATTTTCCATAATGTACAACAGTTGCTCATGCAAGGACACACATACACCTTTGACAACCTTGTTTTGCGGAACACATTCCAGAAGTGAAGCGTTTAATCTCCTGCACCTGTGACGATGGCATCACCATGGGGGGACTGAGGGCCTGGATAAGACACAGAGATACCCATGCATCATATAACATTCATCATATTTGGATCAATACTGTTTGAAGCTCTGATGCATCCCAATGGGTTCATCGACAATATATAATGAAATGAAAGAGCCAGGAATCCACTGACCAGGTAGAGCTCTCTGTAAGAGCGTCCGGGCCTCCAGGGAGCTTCTCCACCTGGGTGAGGGCCGGGTATTTGTCATGCATAATAAGACTTTATACAAATCTTCTCATTGTGAACAAAGCACAACAAACAGACATTGATTAGAACAGTGATTCACAATCTGTCAAATAAGTCTATGTTCATTCATGTTCTGGGGGTGGGGGGGGGGGCGGTGTTGGAAGGGGGGGTGGGTTATATAAAGCTAGTTCACGCAAGAGAGACAGGGGCTGGTATTCCACCGAGCATTGATGTTTATGTGGTCAAAAATATATGTTTTTATATTTATTTATTTGTTTGGGATATGGGATATGTCATCGTAAAATCAACACCCAGGTGTGTGAGTAAAGGGCACACTCATTCTTCTAACGACATTCAAGACATATGTCACATACACAGATGTGACATATTGGCAGATTCAATTATGTATTTGCAGTAAAGGTCCTCTAATGCAGGTGCTGTTTTCCCCTAGACAATGTCTAAGGGACAACTAGCCTCATTTGCTGGCATCATTTGTCTTACGGAGGTTGACAGACCAAGAAAAAGGCCCCTGAAGTTGACACACCTAACACCCAACAACAGGAAAGACAAGCAGAATTCTTGCCAATGATCTTAGATTGTACTAAGAATGAAGAATACTGTTAAGGTGCTGTAAATAGAGCTGGATACCGTCAGCTAGCTTCTGGTTATTGACAAAACTTACGATGTATTGAGGGTATTTTTGAAAGGAAGTTGACGTCAACGTGTGATCAATGGCGACAACACGGAAATGCCATATTCGTTACCAAGGAGACGCGTCTGGACACAGACGCGTTCAAGTCTTGTGGGAGGAAAAATATATTAATGCTCAATTTATTAATGGGAAATTTTAATACACTTTTAATTTATTGTATCCTATTTAGAAAAACATGCCAAAATGTGAAACAAATTCGGTCAATTATTGTTTACAATCAATCGATAATTATATTAAATATCCAAAACAATTGTTCACCATTAATTTTGTTTTTGCATTCGCATTTATCATTTAAGAAACCACTGCATGCAATGATTTGTAAAGTGTGCACGGATTCTGCACATGTATAGGTCTAATATTGTTAAAGTTTGGCGAGGTTTCCCTGTCATTGCTCAGTACCAAATACAGATGGCGCAATGCTTCTACTTTATTTTACCTGTTTGAACTGAATTATTTGAAAGCTGCAATTTCTTAACCATATCCTAAATATACCAGTACAACTTGGTTATGAAATTTAAATTGGTTGAAAATGTTATGAAATGGATGGAAACGGGGCAAATATGGTGATGATTATGTAAAATGTTTGATAATCTTTTTACTGAGGCAAGTGCTTGTTTCATGATATTTAGGATCTATTTTTGGATCTTTGGATTTACTCAGCGATGCCTTGTGTGTCCCTCTATTTAGATTACAATATAACAAGATTACTCATTCACAATAATACAAATAATAATTGTGTGTGTGTGTGTGTGTGTGTGTGTGTGTGTGTGTCTGTGTGTGTGTGTGTGTGTGTGTGTGTGTGTGTGTGTGTGTGTGTGTCCTCAGCAAACGCGCTACGGGACGTACGCCATGCTGCTCCGGGCCAAGCTGAGCGGGCCGGGGCCCCCCCTGGACCCCGACCTGGGGGCCTTCGAGGCGCGGCTGCTGGAGGAGCCGGGGCCCCCGGGGGCCCCACCGCCCCGGGGGGCCGCGGCCGGGAGCCGCAGACGGAGACCATCAAGAGGACCCTGCAGCAGATCCAGCCCCTGAACCTGTCGGAGCCCATCGCCATCGACTCCTCGGACTCGGACAGCCCCGCCGAGGGAGGCGGTAGCCAGGGCAACGAGGCGGCGGCCGGCCTCCAGGGGGACGGGGAGGCCCGGGCCGGCGCTCAGCGCGTCTCAGACGGAGACTCGGACGACGACGATGACGACGAGGACGACGACGACGATGACGACGACGATGATGACGACGATGACGAGGAGGAGGAGGAGGAGGAGGAGCAGCAGCAGGAAGCAGCCCCGGCACCGCCGCCGGTGGAGAACGGCTTCGCAGCGAAGGCGAAGGCGGCGGCGGTGGCGTCGGAGCGGCCGGCGGCGGCGGCGGCCAAGGCCAGCCTGCCCATCATCATCCCCAAGTTCATCCCCTCAGCGCGCAGCGGCAGGACCCGGTCCCAGCTGGGGAAGCAGCAGGTCTGACCCACAGACACACAGACGGACAGACGGGAAGACAGACGGAGAGACGGAGAGAACGAACTCAAAGCCAAGGACTCTGCCTCACCTGAGCTGGGAGAGACCCCCCACGGCCAGCGGGGGCTGCACTGAGCGGGGTCTCTGGAGAGAGAGAGAGAGAGAGAGAGAGAGAGAGAGAGAGAGCTCTTCCTACAAGCCATCCAAACTGACTGACTTAGAGGCCAACAGAAAGCTAGCCTGGTTAGCACTGACTGACTTAGCGGCTAACGGGAAGCTAGCCTGGTTAGCACTGACCGACTTGGCGGCTAACAGGAAGCTAGCCTAGTTGGCACTGACTGACTTTGCGGCTAACAGGAAGCTAGCCTGGTTAGCACTGACTGACTTTGCGGCTAACAGGAAGCTAGCTTAGTAAGCACTGACTGAACTGGCAGACAACAGGAAACTAGCCTAGTTAGCACTGACTGACCTAGCAGCCAACAGAAAGCTAGCATCGTTAGCACCGACTGTCTTAGCGGCTGACGGGAAGCCAGCCTAGTTAGCACTGACTGACTTAGCGGCTAACCAGAAGCTACCCTCGTTAGCGCTGACTGACCTGGAGGCCGACAGAGAGCTAGCCTCGTTAGCACTGACTGACTTAGCGGCTAACCGGAAGCTAGCCTCGTTAGCAGAACTAAATTGAAAGACGATGTTTGAGGTGGACCCCTCGCCGTGCGGGGGGGGGCGGGGGGCCGGCGGCTCCAAACACTGAGGAACTATCTCCTACGCCTCCTGTGCGCTCTGCTACACAGAGGAACTCCTTCTGGTCTGGTTCCGTGTGGCGGCGGCGGCGGCGCTGGGAGTGCTGGTGTATATTTGTACAGTCTTTTTAGACGTGTGTGGACACCACTCGCCATACATGAACCGTAACATATTTGCTATTTCCCGTGTACATGCTAGGCCTCCTGTCCCCCAGTGGTTCCTAGACCGTATCGTTGCTTTGGTGGCTGGTATTTTTCTGTATGTTTATTTTTTAAACAAAAAACCCTAGTTTTTTGGCTAAATAATATATCTATATAAATGCAAAAACTTAAATAACGAGAAAATGTTTCTGCTTTCTTTTTTTTTGTTTTATTTGCCGTTAACCTTTATCTATATTTTTTTAATTTGCAGTTGATTTGGGTTTTATTGAAGCGAAAAC